>JAVJIF010031373.1:0-342497 GCA_038442645.1 Agave tequilana
TGCTGAGGGGAATAGCATGGCTAGCCCAACTCAAACGGTAGTTGGTAAAGGTATATCAAACCCGTTAATAGCTGGGGGTTTGCTAAAAACCCTAAGGGACCTGCTCCCATTTGATTCCCTCTCCAGAATCACTTACCAATTCTCATCCATAGAATGGTAAGACCACATATGTGTTCCGCTGTTACGTTAACATTAAACCTATGACAGCAGTCCCCTCATTTCTCCTCGTGAGAACGAGACCTCCAAAATCACTTACCAATTCTCATCCATAGAATGGTAGGACCACATATGTATTCCGCTGTTACGTTAACATTTAACCTATGACAGCAATTCTCTCATTTCTCCCCGAGAAAAAAACGAGACCCATCATTTATCTTGAGCTTGGTGGCTCCTCAACCAGTTATGTCATCGCGACCTCTGAACTGGCAGATAACCAAGCCTCATCCATTTTTGAGCTTAGTGGCGTCTTAATCGGTTATGTCATTGCGACCTCTGAACCAGTAGACAGCTAAGTCTCAATCTCGAGCCCTGTGACATTTACAAAAGACAGGTCTCGATACTTGTTGACATTTACAAAAGACAAGTATCACCTATTTTGAGCTTGGTGGCTTCTCAACCAGTTATGTCATCGCGACCTCTGAACTGGCAGATAGCCAAGTCTCATCAATTTTGAGCTTGGTGCCTTCTCAACCAGTTATGTCATCGCGACCTCTGAACTGGCAGATAGCCAAGTCTCATCAATTTTGAGCTTGGTGGCTTCTCAACCAGTTATGTCATCGCGACCTCTGAACTGGCAGATAGCCAAGTCTCATCTATCTTGAGCTTAGTGGCGTCTTAATCGGTTATGTCATTGCGACCTCTGAACCAACAGACAGCTAAGTCTCACCTATTTTGAGCTTGGTGGCTTCTCAACCAGTTATGTCATTGCGACCTCTGAACTGGCAGATAGCCAAGTCTCATCTATCTTGAGCTTAGTGGCGTCTCAATCGGTTATGTCATTGCGACCTCTGAACCAACAGACAGCTAAGTCTCACCTATTTTGAGCTTGGTGGCTTCTCAACCAGTTATGTCATTGCGACCTCTGAACTGGCAGATAGCCAAGTCTCATCTATCTTGAGCTTAGTGGCGTCTCAATCGGTTATGTCATTGCGACCTCTGAACCAACAGACAGCTAAGTCTCACCTATTTTGAGCTTGGTGGCTTCTCAACCAGTTATGTCATTGCGACCTCTGAACTGGCAGATAGCCAAGTCTCATCTATCTTGAGCTTAGTGGCGTCTCAATCGGTTATGTCATTGCGACCTCTGAACCAACAGACAGCTAAGTCTCATTTATCTTGAGCTTGGTGGCTTCTCAACCAGTTATGTCATTGCGACCTCTGAACTGACAGATAGCCAAGTCTCATCAGTTCTGAGCTTAGTGGCGTCTCAATCGGTTATGTCAATGCGACCTCTGAACCAGCAGACAGCTAAGTCTCAATCTTGAGCCCTGTTGACATTTACAAAAGACAGGTCTCGATACTTGCTGACATTTACAAAAGGCAGGTATCCCCTTTTTTTTTAGCCCCGCAAAGGGCTAACCCTGAGACTGGCAACGTCTTAATCGGTTATGTCATTGCGACCTCTGAATCGACAGACAGCCATGTCTCATTATCCGAACAAACAAAGACGATGTTCTCAAGCGAGAACAAGATTGGAGATTCGACAGAAGCCAAGACAAAAGAAAGAATCTCTATTAATTCCAAAAGGGTGGGATACATGGAGGAGCATATACAATGGCCTACAGGCGTACATTGTAAGATCGAATCCGATCTCCGAGTGAAGCCAGCCTCGTTCTCCTGTCATCAGCAGCCTGGGCCAGCGCCTGCGACCTCAGCTCAACCTCATCAAAATCCACCGCTTGAGCCAGACGAGCTTCGACCTCCGCCAAAGTTGCCTTCTGTGATGACTCCTGCCGCGCCAGTTCCTCATTCTGAGCTCTGAGCTGCACAAGCCTCGCAGTCTCTTCAAGACGTACCGGTATAGCCTTGGATAAGAGGAGATTCGCTTTCCTAATCATTTCCTCGGCCCTCCCAATTTTGTCTTCAGCGTCAAGAAGAGCACCGGTAGAAGCGTCAATTGCACTCCCAACCCCTGCTTGCCTTGCTCCCAAGGATTCCAAGTCAGAGGAGATAGCCTTAGCGGCTTCTTGAGCAGCAAGCCGGCCTCGTGCCTTTAGGCGACAAGATGTGCGAGCCGCTCACCAACTAAAGACTCCGGGTCCAAAAGATGCAGACGGCGCCACTCCTCTACGTCCTTCTCAAGGTCGTCCACCAGGAGTTCCAAAGCAGTAGCTTGATGATACCCCTCAAAATCCCGAATGCATTCAATGCCACGGGAGAGGACCACTTTTAGCTTTGAAAATGGCATAGGGGAGCCCTTCAAGACCAAGTCGATAGTCCGCTCCAAGCTGTTATAAAAGCTATCGACCAGATCGCATATATAATCATTCTCAGCCTCAGCGATTTCTGGTAGAGAGGCAACCTCGGAGTAATCTACCAGCCTGGTCGACGCCGTCGCAGAAGAAGCAGCGGAAGGCACTAACAGCAGCAGGACAAGCCAAGGGAGATCTCGGCGGAGTCCTCATCGAAATCAGCACGCCAGCCACCGCGAAGGAGGGACTGGCGACCACCTCCTGAGCAGCAGGCTCAATCACCAGGGTCGGAGAAGTAGGACTTGTAATCACCCTCAACTCCGCACTGGGCAAAATTGTTGGCACCTCACTCGTCGATATAGTCGGGAGTGAAGACACCTGCGGGACTGTCGTCTCCACAACCCCCGACCTCTCAGCTGCCTTGGGCTGATAAGAGGGCAGGTCGCCATACAGCGCATCCAAACACAGCAGCATCCGCCGCGATCGAAGCGCTCAACTCACCCTCTGACCCCTCAGGGGAACCCTCCGGCTCCTTCGAAGCTGACGCATCTTGAGGACGAACACCTGCAACAAGACCATGGTCAAAAAGGAGATACAGCAAACAAGAGGAGACCAAGAGGTCATCGTCATACCAAAGGCTGATGTCACCCGTCAGCCGCATCGGTCTCCAGGGGCCCCATCGGGAAATTCTTGGCAGAGTCGACGCGAATAGCCGGCCCGCTCTCGCTCGCCGAATATCCGCCAGACCACCCAACAGAGCTCGACGCCATAGGACTTCCTTTGGGAGTCCCAGCACCCGAGGGACCAATATCGGTCGAATCATCTCCGGATTCTTCTGAGTGGGCGAAGGAACCAGCTGCAATCCCATAAGCGAACAGAGAATCATAGTGATCCCCTTGCTCTCCGGCCTCCTCAGCTCCTGCAACAAGAAGCAAATGATGAGTTATTTGGAATACATCAAGGGTGTATCATATGGATGGGGTCAATCTTACCAGTAGTCGGTTCAGCAACCGACGGCTCAGCCACTAATGGAGCAGCAGAAGGGAACGCCGCAGAGGGTTCGCCCTCTACTACGATTGTAGGAGCCTGGCGGCGAGGCTTCTTCGCCAACGACTTCCTACGGGATCCACTCCCACGCTTCCTCTTGAAGTGGACATCAGAATCCTCTTCTTCCACTTCTTCCACATGTCGTGGGGGAGCTGTCCCCAACCACACCGGAACTGGCTTCACGAGTATCAGCTTCACGGGCATCAGCTCCCGTCCCCGCCTCGAAGCGAGGACTCCCTGCATCAGAAGCCTCGCTATCATCGACAGCGATGAACTCCTCTATGCCATGAACACGGACTCGTTTGCCCTCCTTCCTCTCAGAAGCCTTCTGCCTCATCCAATGAGAGATTAACCTCACACCCGAACTGTAACACCCCATCCTCAGTATACGTACACAGTTACGTGTCCTGATTTTTGGAGCATAATTTTTTTATTTTTATTTTCTACTATTTAATTTCTTACTCATATAGCAGTACTGCATGATTTGATCTGTTTGGTATTCAGATTTGACTGATTTTAGTTTCAAATATTATTTTTTAATATCTAGATTTTTCATGATTTTCTGAAATTTTTCGGAATTAAATTGTGAATCTTCAAAACCGGTGTCGGCCAGTATCACTGGTTGATTCGGGAATTTTAATTTACAATTGGAATCAAATTTCTGGATTCCGCTTTCACATTCCTTCTTAAAATTATATTTTCTTCTTTCAGGCATTTTCTGAGATTTTTCAGATTTTATCAAAAATCCAGCCTACCCGGTGTAGACACCGTTTACAGTAGATTCCAGAATTTTTATTTTGAAAATGGAATTGAATCTCTAAAAACCGATTTCACCAAAATCTTTATATAATATTTATTATTTTTGAGAATTTTTGGAAAGCTTTCCAAGCTACTTAAATTTTTGGACTTTTTCCGGAGTTTTCGGTGTTTTCCCAGATACCGGGAATTTATCCAAATATTTCACTTTCCTCTTTTTCCCATTTTCTCTCTCCTTCCCCAAATGCGGGTTTCACCAACCTGGGATTCTGCATTTAATGCGGAGATCCTCTCCACGCCTCCCCATGCTGCATTTAATGCACTGCTAATCTAGTCCAATCAGGTCATCATGACTTTTGTCCTTTTGTTAAAACGCAGCTTTCGCATCTTCCCTGGACGCTGAGATAATTCCCGCGTCTGGCTATTTTTTTGCCCAAATGCGAATTCATTTGATGGGGACGCATCTTTTTTAAGTGGACGCAAGTCTATTGCAATCCAAAGCATCCCATTGGCCACATTATAATAATATTATCCTACCCCTTTATATATAACCACTCCCTCCTTCTCTCTCATTCACTTCTCTTCTCCTTCATTTTGCAGCCAACAGAGAGGCCAACAGCAGCCCAAAAGAGCCTCCTTCTCCCTCCTTTGGCCACCCATTTCTCCACCATTTTCCCTTCATTTTCATCACAAATTCCACCATCATTCTCCCCTCCATCTCCTCCTCCATTTCCAACAACTACACCACCTTCTTCAACCTCTTTTCACCAAGAAACATCAAAGAACCCATCCTCTCCATCAACTTCACCACCATCTCCACCACCACCTGCACCACCGTAGCCACCACCAAGCATACCATCTTCACCTCCTCGTCATCCTCTTTCCGACGAACTATAGATTCGTCCCCGTAACATCATTTGCAAAATCCCATCTTGACAAATTGAACTAGACTTGCACCCTCAACCTCTCTCCTCCTCTTTTAGGGCCGGCCACCTCCTTTGGATTGGGGGCCGTGCTCTTCATCATCGGCAAGACTCTAGGGCCGGTACCCTCCTTTTGGATTGGGGCCGAGCTTTTCTGCGTCGGGCGCATCAAAGGAACATTTTTTTAGGCGAGTAACTTTACTCGCCAAGATATGGATAACTATTTTCATACTTGTATTTTTTATCAACAAACGCAACCCTCAAAAGTCAGGTTCTGCTCTCTGTTTGCACTCTGTTAGTCGACTTGACCCAGTCATTAGTCGACTAGCTTATCTGAAGACGCGCCCTTTTCACTGAAGACGCGACCTCATTAGTCGACTACCCCTTTATCCCTAGTCGACTAACTTCTTCCTGAAGACGCGGCTCTCTGAGACGCGGCCTTATTAGTCGACTACCCATTCATCCCTAGTCGACTAACTTCTTCCTGAAGAACGCGACCCTATGAGACGCAGCCTTATTAGTCGACTTGACCCTCCTCTATAGTCGACTAACTCCTTCATAAGTCGACTACTTGCTTTTCCCTAGTCGACTAAGTTTGGCTGCCTGCTGTGGTTGATCACTTCCTTGAATATGGACCTTATCCTCGGGACTTGTATTATTTATTGTTATTACATGACTTGTCACTTGACGAATATCACCTCTTGTCATGCTATCTCTTGACACCAGGCATGATACACTTGACTCTTATAATTATCACGATAAAGGGAATGATAACCGGACATCATGTTTTTACAAACTTGAATTACGCAATAGTACACATTGTACTCCTGATACTCCTGTCTTCATAATATTCCTGACTTGCTCCTGCTCATTCCCGAAATCGGATAATTATCTAAAGAACTCATAAATGAGACAACTTACATCGGGTCGGGAGAAACATGCGGCTATCAATATATGTTCATGTTTACAGTGGCACTAGGTATGTTGTGCAACTAAATTTCCGGTCTGACCTGTGGGCCTCCAGGCGACCGAGGGGAGTGCTGGCTCCCTCATTCCTGTTACCATCTTGATAAGGGCATCCCATAAGACCCTCATGTACGCCTTGCGGCTGGTTCCGAGCACCAGTAACGGAACGTCATGGACCGTGGTCCCGGGCAAGCACGGGACCCACTGTAAACATTGTTCGTTGATACCCCCGTTGGTTTCCAATAACAACCTCAATTTACTCATATGTGGATGTATGTGTGTTGGGACGCTATTACACATACCTAGACATACGGGTAGAATGAGTAATAAGTATAAATAATGAAAAAGGCAGAATCGTTTCATTCAGGCCTTATTACTTTCATTTCTATGCCTCCATTTCATGCTTATTGGTCATGTACACTCAACACCGTTTCTGATGCTTAATACTATTTGATCATATCAAACACATGCATATACTTATCTCTATATGACATTTGGCTTTTACCTGCATAATTGTTAGGGAGTTTCTGACTCCCCTGAACTTGCATGTTCAGGTTCTGAAGAGTGGACTGAAGCGGAGCCCTCCACCGAAGATCAAGCTTATTTCTCGGAGCAAGCTGATTTACCCTAGCTCTTTCTGTTCCTGGTTCTTCCAGCAGGCTCGAGGATTTCTTTTTCAGCCGTGAGCACCTTTTTGTTGTACAAATTGCAAATACCACTTTGTATCTGGCTGTGATATAATGTACATGTACCAGTATATCACGCTCTGTGATAACTTTGTAATCCTTATGTTGGAATGTATATTGCCACGTGCTTCCGTACTCTTTTACTTGCATGTATTGTTGCTTAGCGTATATACTGAGGGTATTTCCGACCCGCGTATGTACGTCGCAGTAACGTCTCCGTACTCTCCGGATCGGGGCGTTACAGGTTGGTATCAGAGCCTAGGCTCTCACACCTACAGTACAACCAAATTGCAAATTAATGGGATCTTAATTTGCAGTTGGGATGCATGAGTTTCGGTTAAACATTCCAACTACAAAGTTATCCATTTCTTCTTGATATTCCTTCCCTTGATTCCTAAAGTCCATCTATCTCCTGCTTTCACTCCTCTTTTCAGACATCTTTTACCAACATAGATATGGATAGAAGGGCAGGACGTAACAACTCCGGGCAGCCACAGAATGGACCCACAGGGGGAAATGCTGATATTCTTAGGGTTATCCAGAATATGGTGGAGAATCAACAAAGGCAGACCGAACTCCTTCGGCAAGGATTGATAGCAGCTCCTCAGGAACGAAGGCCGGGCAACGTGTCAGACTTCAGGCGGTTGCAGCCGGCAACATTCACAGGGGAAGAGAGACCGCTAGATGCCGAGCAATGGCTAATTGACACAACAGATCTTTTGAAGGCAGCACGGGTCCCAGAGGAAGATAAGGTGGAAGTCGCCAAGATCCAATTAAAGGATGTGGCTAGAAACTGGTGGCTAGCTGAAGAAGCGAGACTGGATAAACCCATCACTTGGGACCAGTTCTCTAAAAGCTTTTATGATAGATTCTTCCCCACCACAGCTCAGAAGGAGATGGAAGAACAATTCATCCGACTTCAACAATGGAACCGATCGGTCGATGAATATGTTGCTGAGTTCTTAAGGCTGAGTCGTTTTGCTCCATATATGATAGCTGACGAGGAGAAACGGGCAAGCAGATTTCAGCAGGGCTTACAAATGGACATTCAAGTCCTTTTGATTCCCCAACAGCTGAAAACATATTCCCAGGTCCTCACTGTAGCTCGAGAGGTGGAACGAGGATTGGAGAAAAAGAACCTTGATCAGAGGAGGAGTCAGGCCATGAAGAGGCCATTTCAGCAACTGGGCAGAGGAGGTCCAGTCAGGACTGCAAAAGTCCCAATGGTTAGAAGACCATTTCGATTAGCCCCTCTTCAGATAACTCGACCACTTCCTATATGTGATTATTGCCAGAGGGCAGGCCACACGCATCAGGAGTGCCGTAGGGCCAATGGATTATGCCTGATATGTGGGTCTGGTGATCACACAATAGAAGGCTGTCCCCATAAGAGAACGGGGGTGATGAATCGAACCCTACCAGCACTTCCTGCTCCTATTGGTCAGAGGAACCCAGGGCCGATGGTCGGAAGGGCCCCTCTCCCTCCACAGCAACGGGCTTTTCGCCCAGCTCCAAGAGGAAGAAGAACAACAGCAGGTCGTGGAAGAGGACGAGCCTGCAACTTGACGGCGGAAGAGGCCCAAACTTCTGGAGAAGTGGTAACAGGTAAGATTATGGTGCACTCTAAATCTGTCTTAGCCCTCTTTGATTCTGGCGCTTCTCATTGTTACATATCAGATAGTTTCATTGCTTTGAACTCTTTACCCGTTGAATATTTAGACCACCAGTGGGAGATTAGTACCGGTAATGGAGTAGTCATCTCTAATAGAATTTGTGTAGATTGTCCGGTGGAACTGTGTGACAGGACATTAGCAGTGGACATGCTCGTACTAGATACTAAAGGGTACGACGTAATCTTAGGCATGACTTGGCTCAGCAAATACCATGCGGTCATTGATTGTCGAAACAAGAAAATCATTTTCAGAAATACCGCTTCAGCCTGAGTTTCAATTTGAAGGAGAACAAAACCTGCCAAGGGAAAAACACAGATGACTGCCGCTGAGATCCAGAAAAAGGGAGTACCAGTTTGGAATGAGTTTCCAGAAGAATTTAAGGAGATCTCAGGACTTCCACCCGATAGAGTGATTGAGTTCTCCATTGATATCATTCCGGGCACAGCCCCAATATCTAAGGCTCCATACAGAATGGCGCCTACTGAATTAGAAGTTCTAAAGAAGCAGTTACAAGAATATTCTGACAAGGGATTGATTAGACCAAGTACTTCACCGTGGGGAGCTCCAGTGCTATTGGCCAACAAGAAAGATGGTGGTAAGCGGTTGTGTATAGACTACAGAGAATTAAACAAGGTTACCATCAAGAATAAGTATCCCTTACCAAGAATGATGATCTTTTTGATCAACTTCATGGGGCCCGAGTGTTTTCAAAATTGGATTTACAATCAGGTTATCACCAACTGAAAGTGAAGAAAGAAGATATTTCGAAGACAGCATTTAGAACTCGTTATGGTCATTACAAATTTCTAGTCATGCCCTTCGGAGTAACCAATGCCCCAGCTGTCTTTATGGATTTGATGAACCGAGTTTTTTCGCCATATTTGGACCAGTTTGTTGTGGTGTTCATCGATGATATCTTAATATATTCTAAGAACGACAGAGAGCATGCAGAACACTTAAGGATAGTGCTACAGACTCTCCGGCAGGAACAACTTTATGCTAAGCAAAGCAAGTGTGAGTTCTGGGTAGACCATATAGCTTCTTGGGCCATATAGTCACATTCGCGAAGGAGGACAAAGGAAAGTGCCGCTTAGTGGACGGAAGATAAAACTTCTCGCCATCCAATTGAAAGATCCATTGTCCTTCGCCTGCCTGCAACTGGCGATCGGGGTTAGGTGCGGCATCCCCGAATATAAAGTCAGGCTTTCTGTAAGTCTGACGGTCAATATCCTCAAGAGGAGCCGTGGTCAAGATACTCCGCGTGGTCTGCGGATGACCGCCTTGGATGAGTGTATCCCGGACAAGGGAGCTCCGCTCACTGAATAAAGAAGCCTGTCCATAGAACTGCAGGCTGATGTTACCATCTGCTCGACGGGTTAGCCCGAACAGACTGTTCTGCAGACCGGAAGCGTAATGCACTGCAAAGACAGAAATGAGCTATGATTAGTTCACCAATCAAGTGGATACGAAGACATAAAAATTCACTAAGGTGTAGCCTCGCTCAGCGAGCAAGGCAGGCAAGGCGATAGCTTCGATGAAGCTTGATCTCGCGGATAAAACTGCACTTTTGCAGAAAACATCCAAAGTACCAACTTCGCTTAAGCAGGAAGCGGTATAGCCCTAAGAGCTGACGTCATCAAAAGGGCATTATGGTCAAAAGTCATCATGACTGAAAGGACATATTCAAGTCCTGTTCCTTAAACAGGACGAAGACGACCCAAGTAATGGCTTCGTACGAAAGCCTAAAGAAGAACTGTTCAGTTCTTATTTCCCTGCGCAAGGAGAATAGGGAAATTCAGGGAAACAAGTTCCCTAATGAGGACGGATCATATTCGATCATCCTGATAGCCGAAGATCGGCTTTGAAAAAGAAAGAGCGAAGACCCTAATAAGAAGGAAGAGTCTCTTACCAGTGACTGGTCGCTCGATGACCGGAGGAGGAGGGCCCTCCGCTGCAGAAGTCGCCACTTCTTTTCCGCGCTCGCCTTTTGGGCGCCATTGAAGAGCTACAAGAGTTCTCAAAGATCTCTGAATGAAGAAGGAAGAAGGAAAAGGAAGAGTCAGAAGTTCTCTGAAAAAGGAGACCTTTTCCATGCTCAGCCCGATCGGGCTTTTATAGGCCAATCAGCGCCTGAAACGAGGCCTCGAAAAAGGGCACATGCCGCCATTTCGAATTAATTCGAAACATCGCCCGAAGCGCCTTCCCGAGAAGCGCTGGTTCAACCCCACTAAGGGTTAACTTCGCACTGAAGCAAAGTGCGGACTTCGCACAATCCTTCAAGGACTTCGCCGAGAGGCTTACCTTAGCCCTCTAAAAAGGGTGCTGCTCGCGGAACACGCCAGTCTCGCGAAGATCATTCAAAGAAAGGACTATGTCCTTAGCTCCGCACACATTTAGCCCAGCTATGGCCAAACTCTTAATAAAAGCAAGCAAAAATCAAATGATTAGAAGATGAACTTGCATTGATTTAACAGGAAGGGTACATTGATATTACATCAAAGTTGTGTTTCATACAACACCTTCAGTTGCCCAACAGGATCATTTGAGGAATACAAGCGGTTTTATCTGCTTCCAAGTCAAACCAACGGGACAGGAAAGGCCTTCCTCCTGCACAAGGCCGTAATCAGTGGTGTCGCAAGGACACGGTCATTTTTCTCCACAAAATGGCGGATCTTGCCAGGCCATTTTTGTTGAAGCCTGGCAATAAAAAAAACGCCTATCCCGCCAACACGATAGATCACGTATAATGGGAATCGGCAGTGATACCAGTGATCTAACGGGTGCGATGCCCAATTTCCCGAAGTGGATCGCCCCCAAAGGCCACCAAAGTTGAAAGTCGGCAATGATGCCGGCGATCCCACAGGCGACGCCCACTATCTTGAAGCGGATCACCTCCGGTAAAAGTGGCAGCCAGCCTCACCTCAGAACGAATCATCTCGGATAAGAGGCTGCCAACGGCCTCTGGGACACGCACCCATTGCCCCGAATTGTTCCTCCTGCTTAAAAGTAAAGCTTCAACCGGGGAAGCATAAGGCAATTTTATGGCTTCTTCCATCAAGTTACCAGATTGGCAAACATAGATCACTGCAATACAAATTGGAGCAAGTTAGCAGTTAAGCACAGAAAAAGCTGCGTAAATACTAAGTCAGATTCTTTGGCGGCAAAGCAATCCGACTTCAGTCAAAGCAGAGGACAAGCCTCGCCTGCACAGCAACCGATGGGCTAGCTTAGCAAACGCCAAGTCCTAGCCTCGCCTATATGGCAAAGTCAGACTGATCTTGTGAGATACAGTCTCAACATTCACCAATATGGCAAGACTGGCTCAACCTTAGAAGAGACCAAGTCCCAAGTTCTGCCTGCGTAGCGGACTTAATGTGCAATGATCTTTCTCTGATCAAGTTAAGATAATAGCTTCGCTGGAAGCTATGTTGAAATCCTTCTCTGCAGATCAGCCAAGTGCGAGAACAAGGGAAGCTAATCCCTGAAGCAGCTATCAAAGCTAAACTAAGGGAGATGAACTCCCTAAAAAAAACGGTGAAGTCGTTGAATGATCAAGACTTACCGGTCCTTGGCCGGATAACAACCAGAGTGGGCATTCCCACTAAATTCAGAGATCTGAGTATCTCTCTCAACCAAGAGAGAGAAGAAGAAAGCAAAGCACTTCTCTTCAGAGGACCTCAAGTGTCCTATTTATAGGCCCCATGGCCTGAGCGCTACCACCTCAAGCGTGGAAGCACGAGCGCATTTAAGGCATTCATTACGCCTTGATAATATGGACGGTTTCCATTGGAACCGTACAAAGAGAGAAAACGTCTCCCTCATAAAAGGCACTTATGACGCCTTGAAGAAAGAGAATATCCTCCTTCAGTAAGGAGCGACTGGAGAATATCTCCCTCGATTGGCGCGGAAGAAGGAATGATCCTCCTCGTAATCAGCCCGTGACAGTTGGCTTTGGAAAGGCAACAGGAGTTTCAAAGCGAACTTATTTTCAGAAGCCCAGATGCGGAGCTACCCGTACGCGAAGCTACTCGCGAATCTACACAATTCTTCGGCGAATTTATCCCAAAGCAGGATTGAAAGCGAAGCTGAACTCAACCATCATGGCAATGTTCATACTCCATACACCACCACAAGCAGTTCAAAGTGTTTCGAAGTCTGGGCTATGCAGACTTTCGAAAACTTTGAAGGGGGTCTTGTTGACACTTAAAAAAGACAAGATTCTCATTGGTCCGAACAATGTCTAGCGACAGACGAGCTGAAGACCAGTTTTCACCCATCTCCAAGGGACAAGGAAGCAGCTTGGACTCCACTGATCCAGCAAGCAGAACAGTGAACCCGGATTGTTTCTAAATAGACCTCAGCAGGTCTAAAATGCTAGCGTTTAGCATTACATGAGCCCAAGGTGTAATACCCCGTTCCCGGAATACGTACTTAGTTGCGTATTCAGATTTTCCGGTCTTATTTTTTCGATTTGTTTCCTGTATTTATTCTGTATTATGAATTCCTTATATGGCTGTTTTGTCTTGGATTTGGATTCGTGGATTCGGAGTCAGCCCTAGTCTGAACCGAAGGCCCGATCCTAGTGTATTACTCGATTTGGTCTTTCCGGTATTCTGATTTGACCGATTTCTGTTTTAAATATCATTTTCCAATATTATATATTTTCTATGATTTTCTAGATTTTTCTGGAATTAAAATGAAAGTCTTCAAAACCGGTGTCGGCCAGTGCCGCTGACCGATTCCTGGATTTTTATTTCACAAACGGTTTGGAATTTCTAAATGATTCTTTAGACTTTATTTCTTAGGATAATATTTTCTACCTACATTCTTTTTTTGAGGATTTTTGGATTTTATGAAAATTCCAACGGAGTCGGTAGATTTTTGATTCCAGGATTTTTAGTTTTAAAACTATAAAGTATTTCTTCGAACGGATTTCACTATGATACTTAGTATAATATTCTTGATTTTTGATAATTATTTCGGGTCGTTCCGAGATACTTGAATTTCGGACGATTCCGGCATTTTCCGAAATGTTTTCCGCATCCATGATTTAAACCCGGGAATCAGCCTTTCCAATATTTTCATCTTTCAAGTCAAAGAGAAATATCTTCTCATTGTAATTTCTTTTCTTTTTCCTTTTCCTTTTTCCTTCCTCCACAACCACAAGCTTTTCTATTTTCCAAAAATCCCACTTCCTCCAAAATCCTACACCACACACTTCCACCTACTTCCTCCATTAAATGCATCTCTTTCCTCTCTCTTCCATGGCTTGCCAAGTGTCCACTTGAGAGACACCTCACCTCCCCTTCTTTTTACACAAAACCCCCTCACTTCCATTGGATTTGCATCTCCTTCATGAAATCCAAAACATATAAATGCTTTTCCTTTACATTTCTATTTCATTTTTCCTTTCTTCTCTCCACCATCTCTTCTCCACCAAAACCCTAACCTCCTTCAACTCCTCTTCATCTCCATCACCACAACAACAACCACCAACTCCCAAGAGATCACCAAGGTCATCTACAACTCCAAAGCCCCATCTTCTTCTTCATCAACAACTTCATCAACTCCACCAACATCTCCACTCTCTTTTCCATCATCAACCACTCCTTTGGTAAGTAATTTCCCTCACCAAGACTTGTACAACTCTTAGTCTACTTATGTTTGCATATTCTTGTTGATTTGTGTCTTCAATTCTTGTTATTTAGCCATCAAACACAAACCCTAGAAAATCTGTTCTGTTTGCTGTTTCCAGTCGATTAGTCGACTTGACCTAGAACCTAGTCGACTAGAAACCCTTAGCTGAAACGTAGCTTTTTCTGAAACACAGTATAAGTCGACTTACCTTAGTTCCTAGTCGACTAGAGACCCTTAGTCGACTACACCCTTGACCCTAGTCGACTAATCTTCCCTGAACCAGAAAACCCCAACTCTCGGCTCCAGTCGACTTATGCCTAAACTATTAGTCGACTTGACCCCCTAGTCGACTAACTATTCCTCCCTAGTCGACTAACCTATTCCTGAACCAAAACCCCAATTCTCTGTATCTCAGATTTAGTCGACTTAAGTATCTGTTAGTCGACTTGTAGATCCCTGTTAGTCGACTACCCTTTTTACCTAGTCGACTAACTCTTTCTGAAACAGAATCCCAACTCTCTGGAACCCAGTATTAGTCGACTATACCAGACTGTTAGTCGACTAACCCCTTTATTAGTCGACTACTCATCCTACCCTAGTCGACTAATTCTGTCTGTTTGTTACAGTTATTTACCATCTCAAACTTGGATCTTATACTTGGTTTACATGTTGTATATTATACTTCTTGACTTGTATCTTGACTAACATCATCTTCACTTCTCTCTTTCTCTCTCCTCTTCACTCTACATATATGTATCATAGTTTATGGCGTGCCCCGGATTTCGTGGATTTCGGATCTTTCGGCGCTTTGAGGATTTAGGCGAGTAATCTCGCTTTCTCTCGTCTTTATTTGAGTTTCCGTTTCATCGGATCGATAAGTATTTCGCCTCATATTTCCATTTCATGTTTATATGTCTTTCACTACTTTTATACCATGCGTGGCCGACCCTTCGTGGTCGTTGACTTCTAGCTTTCTGCTATGTTATCATTGCCATGTTATTGCCTCAGATATATCAGTTGCATGCTTACTTTTAACACATGTATATCACCTTACATCTGGCGTGGTATCACCTGACCTCTAGTATGTTATCACCTGACCACCTGACATGCCACTATCTGGCAAGACCATCTTGTTATGTCATGACTTACCCAGACTTATTATCAATCCATTGTTATGCATGTTACTTGATATACATCACCATTTATCATGCTATCTCTTGACACCAAGCATGATACACCGATTCTTATAATTATCACGATAAAGGGAATGTAGTACCTGATTACTGTTATGTACTGATCACTGTTATGTATTACTGTTATGATATTGCTCATTCCCGAAATCTGATAATTATGTTCATAAGCTATAAAAATGACAACTTGTATGGGGAATGGGAGGAAGTGATGGATGCCGGAATGATATCTTGCTTATAGTGATGGGGTATAAAAGTATATATATATGTATATATATACTGGCGGTAAGTGTTATGATATTACTGTTAGGGGGACTTTGGGCCTCCAAAGCCGGTTCCAGGTGTATGGAAACCACTATAAGAAGTTCTATCAGTTCTCCATCTACTTCCGTTAACAAACCTCGGATAGCTTATATATGGATGTATGTGTGATGGGATGTACACCCGGGCACATACCTAGATATATGGGTCAGACGAGTAATAATAATAATAGATTCCAGTTATTGATTCCTGTTACATCTGCTATGCATGTCGTGATTCCCGTTTTGTATTCCTGTTATGACTTTCTTATGATTTGCATCTCTGATTCTATACGCTTGGATACTCTGTGGCATGAGACAAAGGTATATAGATGAGGGTTTCCTTGTTTGGATTATTCCTTCGATGTACTAGTCTCATGGGACCGTGACCTAAGCGTATACAATCACTTTTGCTTATGATCAGTTTTATCTTGGATTTTCCTGTTTCATGGATATTATGTTATACCGTCCATATATGTATTTTCATTTGTGTTCTAACCCTCCTGTCTTCTGTACTTGACACCTGTGCTCCTCCTGACTCGCCACCTGGCATTATATCATACTCGCCTGGGGAGTTTCACTGACTCCCCTGGATTCTCATGTCCAGGTTATGGAGCCCGGAGCGTATGGATTTCCCCCGTTACTGATCAGAGTGGCGCAGCGGTAGCGTGGATCTCCTGCAGACTATCTGGAGCTCCATCCTTCCAGACCCCCTTGTGCCTCTCGAGTTTTCCCTTAGCAAACTCGTGAGTGCTCTTTTATACTTTTCACTTGTACAGTTCCTTGCATACTTGTATGCGAGCTCCTTTTTATACTGTTCATTTATGTATATCTCCTCGTACTCTCGCATTTGCGCATATCTGTGATGTTATATTATTGTAATATTCATCACCTCTGGTGATAACTCTGTGATTGTATATATATGTGTTGGAATGTATAATGCACCATTTGCTTCCGTACTCTGATTCTTGTTTGTACTGATGCTTAGCGTATATACGGGAGGGTAGTTCTGACCTACGTATATACGTTGCAGTGACGTCCCCGTATCGCCGGGATCGGGGCGTTACAGGTTGGTATCAGAGCTTAGGCTCTAAACCTCTTCAGTACGTCCAGAAGGCAAATCAATGGTAAAGAGATTTGCAACTGGAATACATGAGTCTTGGTTATACATTCCAACTGCAAGTGCAGAGTTATCTATTTCTTGACTATCCTTCCTTTGATTCCAAATTCCTCCTACCCTTTCCCTGTTTTGGTTTTATGTTTTGGTTTTATGAAGCCTTATACTATTTTAAGATATGACTAGACTAGAGAGGTAGTGGCTGGTTCAGAATGAAGCTATTATGTGATCTCTTCGGCCAATTCTATGAAGCTTGGTATTCTCCAGATCGATCTTGATCTGGCTATCTTTCAGAGGACAGCAGTCGGATTCTTAATTATCGGTCTTCTTTATTATGCTCAGGATTTTCGGGGTTTTCTTTATTACACAGCCACGACATCATCAGTATTCATTTATTACACAGCCACGACATCATCAGTATTCATTTATTACACAGCCACGACATCATCAGCCGGAAATGCAGAGTATGATTATTATTCAGTTGACTTGAGAGCCCTACCTATAGTGCTTCATATCTTAATTGGTATAAATTCCACCCTTGTCCCCTTTGTATTCAATTTGCCCCTTAACGAAATTGCGAGGACGCAATTTTTGTAAGGTGGGTGGATTGTAATACCCCGTTCCCGGAATACGTACTTAGTTGCGTATTCAGATTTTCCGGTCTTATTTTTTCGATTTGTTTCCTGTATTTATTCTGTATTATGAATTTCTTATATGGCTGTTTTGTCTTGGATTTGGATTCGTGGATTCGGAGTCAGCCCTAGTCTGAACCGAAGGCCCGATCCTAGTGTATTACTCGATTTGGTCTTTCCGGTATTCTGATTTGACCGATTTCTGTTTTAAATATCATTTTCCAATATTATATATTTTCTATGATTTTCTAGATTTTTCTGGAATTAAAATGAAAGTCTTCAAAACCGGTGTCGGCCAGTGCCGCTGACCGATTCCTGGATTTTTATTTCACAAACGGTTTGGAATTTCTAAATGATTCTTTAGACTTTATTTCTTAGGATAATATTTTCTACCTACATTCTTTTTCTGAGGATTTTTGGATTTTATGAAAATTCCAACGGAGTCGGTAGATTTTTGATTCCAGGATTTTTAGTTTTAAAACTATAAAGTATTTCTTCGAACGGATTTCACTATGATACTTAGTATAATATTCTTGATTTTTGATAATTATTTCGGGTCGTTCCGAGGTACTTGAATTTCGGACGATTCCGGCATTTTCCGAAATGTTTTCCGCATCCATGATTTAAACCCGGGAATCAGCCTTTCCAATATTTTCATCTTTCAAGTCAAAGAGAAATATCTTCTCATTGTAATTTCTTTTCTTTTTCCTTTTCCTTTTTCCTTCCTCCACAACCACAAGCTTTTCTATTTTCCAAAAATCCCACTTCCTCCAAAAATCCTACACCACACACTTCCACCTACTTCCTCCATTAAATGCATCTCTTTTCCTCTCTCTTCCATGGCTTGCCAAGTGTCCACTTGAGAGACACCTCACCTCCCCTTCTTTTTACACAAAACCCCCTCACTTCCATTGGATTTGCATCTCCTTCATGAAATCCAAAACATATAAATGCTTTTCCTTTACATTTCTATTTCATTTTTCCTTTCTTCTCTCCACCATCTCTTCTCCACCAAAACCCTAACCTCCTTCAACTCCTCTTCATCTCCATCACCACAACAACAACCACCAACTCCCAAGAGATCACCAAGGTCATCTACAACTCCAAAGCCCCATCTTCTTCTTCATCAACAACTTCATCAACTCCACCAACATCTCCACTCTCTTTTCCATCATCAACCACTCCTTTGGTAAGTAATTTCCCTCACCAAGACTTGTACAACTCTTAGTCTACTTATGTTTGCATATTCTTGTTGATTTGTGTCTTCAATTCTTGTTATTTAGCCATCAAACACAAACCCTAGAAAATCTGTTCTGTTTGCTGTTTCCAGTCGATTAGTCGACTTGACCTAGAACCTAGTCGACTAGAAACCCTTAGCTGAAACGTAGCTTTTTCTGAAACACAGTATAAGTCGACTTACCTTAGTTCCTAGTCGACTAGAGACCCTTAGTCGACTACACCCTTGACCCTAGTCGACTAATCTTCCCTGAACCAGAAAACCCCAACTCTCGGCTCCAGTCGACTTATGCCTAAACTATTAGTCGACTTGACCCCCTAGTCGACTAACTATTCCTCCCTAGTCGACTAACCTATTCCTGAACCAAAACCCCAATTCTCTGTATCTCAGATTTAGTCGACTTAAGTATCTGTTAGTCGACTTGTAGATCCCTGTTAGTCGACTACCCTTTTTACCTAGTCGACTAACTCTTTCTGAAACAGAATCCCAACTCTCTGGAACCCAGTATTAGTCGACTATACCAGACTGTTAGTCGACTAACCCCTTTATTAGTCGACTACTCATCCTACCCTAGTCGACTAATTCTGTCTGTTTGTTACAGTTATTTACCATCTCAAACTTGGATCTTATACTTGGTTTACATGTTGTATATTATACTTCTTGACTTGTATCTTGACTAACATCATCTTCACTTCTCTCTTTCTCTCTCCTCTTCACTCTACATATATGTATCATAGTTTATGGCGTGCCCCGGATTTCGTGGATTTCGGATCTTTCGGCGCTTTGAGGATTTAGGCGAGTAATCTCGCTTTCTCTCGTCTTTATTTGAGTTTCCGTTTCATCGGATCGATAAGTATTTCGTCTCATATTTCCATTTCATGTTTATATGTCTTTCACTACTTTTATACCATGCGTGGCCGACCCTTCGTGGTCGTTGACTTCTAGCTTTCTGCTATGTTATCATTGCCATGTTATTGCCTCAGATATATCAGTTGCATGCTTACTTTTAACACATGTATATCACCTTACATCTGGCGTGGTATCACCTGACCTCTAGTATGTTATCACCTGACCACCTGACATGCCACTATCTGGCAAGACCATCTTGTTATGTCATGACTTACCCAGACTTATTATCAATCCATTGTTATGCATGTTACTTGATATACATCACCATTTATCATGCTATCTCTTGACACCAAGCATGATACACTGATTCTTATAATTATCACGATAAAGGGAATGTAGTACCTGATTACTGTTATGTACTGATCACTGTTATGTATTACTGTTATGATATTGCTCATTCCCGAAATCTGATAATTATGTTCATAAGCTATAAAAATGACAACTTGTATGGGGAATGGGAAGAAGTGATGGATGCCGGAATGATATCTTGCTTATAGTGATGGGGTATAAAAGTATATATATATGTATATATATACTGGCGGTAAGTGTTATGATATTACTGTTAGGGGGACTTTGGGCCTCCAAAGCCGGTTCCAGGTGTATGGAAACCACTATAAGAAGTTCTATCAGTTCTCCATCTACTTCCGTTAACAAACCTCGGATAGCTTATATATGGATGTATGTGTGATGGGATGTACACCCGGGCACATACCTAGATATATGGGTCAGACGAGTAATAATAATAATAGATTCCAGTTATTGATTCCTGTTACATCTGCTATGCATGTCGTGATTCCCGTTTTGTATTCCTGTTATGACTTTCTTATGATTTGCATCTCTGATTCTATACGCTTGGATACTCTGTGGCATGAGACAAAGGTATATAGATGAGGGTTTCCTTGTTTGGATTATTCCTTCGATGTACTAGTCTCATGGGACCGTGACCTAAGCGTATACAATCACTTTTGCTTATGATCAGTTTTATCTTGGATTTTCCTGTTTCATGGATATTATGTTATACCGTCCATATATGTATTTTCATTTGTGTTCTAACCCTCCTGTCTTCTGTACTTGACACCTGTGCTCCTCCTGACTCGCCACCTGGCATTATATCATACTCGCCTGGGGAGTTTCACTGACTCCCCTGGATTCTCATGTCCAGGTTATGGAGCCCGGAGCGTATGGATTTCCCCCGTTACTGATCAGAGTGGCGCAGCGGTAGCGTGGATCTCCTGCAGACTATCTGGAGCTCCATCCTTCCAGACCCCCTTGTGCCTCTCGAGTTTTCCCTTAGCAAACTCGTGAGTGCTCTTTTATACTTTTCACTTGTACAGTTCCTTGCATACTTGTATGCGAGCTCCTTTTTATACTGTTCATTTATGTATATCTCCTCGTACTCTCGCATTTGCGCATATCTGTGATGTTATATTATTGTAATATTCATCACCTCTGGTGATAACTCTGTGATTGTATATATATGTGTTGGAATGTATAATGCACCATTTGCTTCCGTACTCTGATTCTTGTTTGTACTGATGCTTAGCGTATATACGGGAGGGTAGTTCTGACCTACGTATATACGTTGCAGTGACGTCCCCGTATCGCCGGGATCGGGGCGTTACACAAGGAGATAGCCTCGCTTGAGAGGCTAGCATCATCCAACTTCGCCAGGAAGCTAACTGACAGCTTCGCCGAAAAGCCTCTTTTCGGACTTCGCCAGGAATTGCCTCTAGCTCCGCTATGAGCTTCAAAGCGGGCAGCTCCGCTATTGGTCTGCTATGGTCAACCTTTGACCAATCAAATCTCCGGATGAGATCGGATCCAATCAGATCAAATCCAATCAGAGACCAAATATGGCAGGTGATTGCCACAATCTCTTGACTCTCTTGAAATGAGTAAGAGGATCAGAGGAAATCCTCCAACGATATGGAAAGGATCATAACAAATCGGAAAGATCAATCGACTTGCCATTCTCTAGCTCCGCAGAAGCTATTTTAGCCTCGCAGCAATGCCACTTTCCAAATTCAAACAGATTCGGTTCAATCTGTTTCCATATCTTCAAGGGGGCGATTTTACCCTTGCTCTCCCTATAAATAGCCCGCCAGGGGCACAAGGGAGAGGGGGCGCGCTGCATCTTCTGGAATTGCAGAGGAAGAGACAAAAAGAGAGGGGATCGATCTCCTGCTGGCCAAGAGGATCAGACTTCTTCACAACGCACCGTGCACTCTCTAATTCAGAGACTTTCAAGAGAAATACTTCTCTATTCAGGGTGGTGATACCCTAATAACCCCTTTTTCTCAAGGAATCTCCGGAACCAGGCGAGAAGGAATTCCTCACAGAAGGCGGTTTTGAGAAGTAGCAAGAGGGTTCTACCAACCCTCTATTCTCTGATTCCCGGAACCAGGCGAGAAGGGAATCTCATCGCTCGCATCGTCAAAGGGACAAAGTGGTCGTGCGCTGACCAGACTCCTATCGGCACATTTTCCCAGAATCTCTGAGGAGATCTACCTGTAATCTTTTTAAGAATACTTGTAATTTAGCTCCTCAAACTTTTATTGTAAGTTTTTTCCCCTTTGCAAATATAATAGAAAACAATTATGTCAATACAGGAGGATTATGGAATCGCAATAAGATGAAAAATATAGATGAAATATTTTCTTATTCCGTAGCATGTGATATTGTTAACGGAAGTTAGGATCCTGAACCAAGATCCGTCACTGAATGTCAAAATAGACCTGATTGGACAAAGTGGAAAGACGCCATACAGGCTGAATTGAGTTCGCTTAATAAGCGCAGAGTATTTGGGCCTATTATCCTCACGCCTGAAGCCGTGAGGCCAGTAGGATACAAATGGGTTTTTATACGAAAACGCAACGAGAAAAACGAGATTGTGAGGTATAAAGCTCGACTTGTTGCTCAAGGTTTTCGCAAAGACCTGGAATTGATTATGAAGAAACGTATTCTCCAGTAATGGATGCAATTACGTTTAGATATTTAATCAGCCAAGTAGTTTCTAAAAATTTAGAAATGCGACTTATGGATGTTGTTACAGCTTATTTATATGGGTCGCTTGATAGCGATATTTATATGAAAATCCCTGAAGGACTTAAAATACCTGAAGCATTAAGTTCAAAGCCCAAAGAATTATATTCAATCAAATTACAAAGATCGTTATATGGATTAAAACAATCAGGACGCATGTGGTATAATCGCTTAAGTGAGTATTTATTAAAAGAAGGATATGTAAATAATCCTATATGCCCATGTGTTTTTATAAAGAAAACAACATCCGGATTCATTATCATTGCTGTATATGTTGATGATTTAAACATTATTGGAACTCACAAAGAAATCCTAGAAGCAATGATATGTTTAAAGAATGAATTTGAAATGAAAGACCTTGGGAAAACCAAATATTGTATTGGTTTACAGATTGAGCACTTTCAAAATGGAATACTTTTGCATCAATCAAATTATACTGAAAAGGTCTTAAAATGCTTTAACATGGATAAAGCAAACCCTTTAAGCACTCCAATGGTTGTTAAATCATTGAATGTTGAAAAAGATCCATTTCGACCTCGCGAAGATAATGAAGAGGTTCTTGGTCCTGAAATACCATACCTAAGTGCAATTGGAGCTCTTATGTATCTAGCTAATTGTACCCGACCAGATATAGCATTTGCTACTAATTTATTAGCAAGATTTAGCTCATCTCCTACACGGAGACATTGGAATGGTATTAAACATGTATTTCGTTATCTTCGAGGGACAACTAACTTTGGTTTGTTTTATTCCAGAGGATCAAAATAAGAAATAACTGGTTATGCAGATGCAGGTTATTTGTCAGATCCACATAAAGGCAGGTCTCAAACAGGATATGTATTCACATGTGGAGGTGCAGCGATCTCTTGGCGTTCACAAAAGCAGACACTTATTGCCACTTCTTCTAATCATGCTGAAGTCATCGCACTCCATGAAGCAAGTCGAGAATGTGTGTGGCTAAGGTCTGTAACTCAACACATCCAAAAAGCTTGTGGATTACCAGTCAACAGAGATCCAACGGTACTGTTTGAAGACAATGCTGCATGCGTCGCTCAAATGAATGAAGGTTTCATCAAAAGCGACCGTACCAAGCATATACCCCCGAAGTTCTTCTCATTCAGCCAAGAGCTTGAAAAGGATAAGAAAATTAATATTCAGTATATCCGATCAAGTGATAATGTGGCAGATCTCTTTACAAAGGCACTTCCCCCTACAACTCTCAGAAAGCTTATTCATGATATTGGGATGCGTCATAAGTGAGATTTATGAAGAAGAACTACTTATGTCAACTTGAGGGGGAGCTTACGTGGCTGCACTCTTTTTCCCTTACTATGGTTTTGTCCCACAGGATTTTCCTGGTAAGGTTTTTAACGAGGCAGCATAGAACACGTATACAGAGATGATGTACTCTTTTTCCCTTCGCTATGGTTTTGTCCCACTGAGTTTTCCTAGCAAGGTTTTTAATGAGACATCATGTATGGTGGACAGCCAAGGGGGAGTGTTAACAAAAGTCCACAATGGTGGCTATCCACCCCCGTCAAATCGCCTAACTTCACTGTGCACCATTAATAAGTTTACTATGCGCTGATGCAAGCGATGACGCAAGCGACTGCATAGTGCCCCCAAGGTTTTCCTATAAATAGGCCCTTCCTGATTCATTTCAATGTACACACACAATTCAGAAATCAATAAGAATTCCTACTTCTACTCTGTCTCTAGAATTCTCTATCTTGGTGTTATATTTCTTGGAGTTTTTACAACAGTGTCATTATTTTTTCGCTTAAGTCTTTTTTTTTATAGTAAAGATGTGTGCCGATGTGTCAAGGGATGAAGTGCGATGAAACGTTGATCAACGACGCAAAATGAAAATGCCTCTAAGTAAAAACTTCAAAAAAAAAGCGAACCACTTCGAAAATGCCTTATTTTTTATGATTGTGACTATGATCGCAATGTTCACAAAATGATCACAGTATAGAGGACTGTGAGTATGACGTAATCCTCACAAAAATATCTTATTTCCGAGGACTAGGACTATGATCACAGCCCTATTTCTGAGGATTGTGATCATGATCGCGGTTCCCATAAATTCTCGTAGTCCTCACAAAAATATTTTATTTCTGAGGACTGGGACTATGATCACAGCCCTATTTCTGAGGATTGTGATCATGATCGCAGTTCTCATAAAATGCACTATTTTATAAGGACTGTGGTCATGCAGTCCTCACAAAAATATCTTATTTCCGAGAACTGGAACTATGATCACAGCCCTATTTCTGAGGATTGTGATCATGATCGCAGTTCCCATAAAATGCACTATATACGAGGACTATGGTCATGCAGTCCTCACAAAAATATCATGTTCCTGAGTCTTCATATGTTTGCGATCATGATCACTGTCCTCTTTATTAGGACTGTGATTATAATCACAGTTTTCACAAAAATGTCTTATATTTGAGTCTTTATGAGGACTGCGATCAAGATCACAGTCCTAAAAGAGAATTGCAACCACGGTCGCAGTCCTCACAAAATGTCATATTTCTCAGTCTGACCTCACAAAACTCATCGCGAGCACGAACCAAACGAAATCTGCAAAAAGGTCGATCCCGAAAAAAATTCCAGCAGTTCCGCCCTTGACCTCGGAGGGGGCTCCCGGCCCTCTTCCAACCCCCACGGCGACCTGACCGTTCAGGGTGACTAGCGAATTACTTTATATCAGAGTCAAGGTTGAGGGGTGAGCAACGCAGGTGCAATGGGGAAGGGTAAAATAGAAAATGAAAATATATAAACAATTGGTAGTTGGGAGGAATCAGTTTTTGCTAACGTGGATAAGGCTGTAACGAATCAAATTATGACGCTGAGTTTTTTTCTAACTATAAAGTAAAGTAGGTGGTTGTAGCGAAATATTCCTTTTCTTTTCAATCTTTAAAGACATCATTTTATTGCATACTTATTGCATTTAAATATCTATAGTTTGCTAATATTGCTATATATAAAAGGGCAATTTTTCAAAAAAACTCATTTTTAATAAATAATTCTTAAAATTAACTCGTCCCAAAAGTTATTCCAAGAACTGATCTCTGACACGCCATATCGGCGGCGGGCATTCCGCCCTGCCAGCATGGCGCCTATGAAATAACACCTAGAGGGGGGTGAATAGGTGTTGGCTAATCTTATGGTTACTTAATGCCAAATGATGCGGAATTAAAACTAAGATGACCAAAATAAAACTTTTACACTAAACACTTATGTATAACACAAGAGTGTTGCCGAATTCCCCGTGAAGGGCTCTGGACAAACTCCTCTAGATTCCCCTTGAATGGGTTGAGGTGCCGCGTTGGCTCTCTTGGTTGAATACAAGTGTTAGCAACAATACCCAAGCAAGTATATCAATAAGAGCACAATATATCAAGCATGTAAATGATAAAGACAATAATTGAATGCAAGATATAAAGGAGACAAAGAGAGAGAGAGAGAAATAGCAATCGCAAACACAAAGGGTTTGTTTCGAGGTTTGAGCACCCTTGCTCTACATCCCCGCCTTCGACACACGAAGGATTTCCACTATGCAAGATCCCAATGGATCTCTCCTCGGTGCCGCAACACCTACAATCCCTCGGACTCCCAAGTCCCGTACACACGCAAGCCCCACAAGCTTGCCGAGGCCGCACCTCAAACCACCAAGAGTTCACAACCGAACTCTAAACCACCAACGAGCACACTTGCCCGTCTCCTCAAAGAACAAAGAAAATCTCTTTGGTGATCACAACACTTGATCACCTAAAAAGCACTCTCACTACTGCACACCTATAGGATGAATAGACAATGGATAGCTCAAGTGTGGTGTGAGAAAGCAAGGAAAGAAACTATGGTGAAAAACTCAAAGAATCACTAAAACACTCGTGATAAAATCTTCCCTTTAGATTGGAAGTATTTGCACTCAAATATGTGGAGAAAACTCTTCTTGAAGTATCAGAAAAACTGGCTCAAGAAGTCTCCAAAATCTTGTTGCAAAAACAATGACAAGACCCTCAATTTATAGGCTGCCAGAAACTAGCCGTTGGGATCTGTCAGAACTGCCGGTCGACCGGGCCGGTCGACCGCCAACGGTCAAAAATCCGACCGTTGGAGTCTCCAGTCGACCGCCGGGTCGACCGAGCCACTGGAGCAGAGAGTAAAACTCTCTGTCGGTCGACCGGACCGGTCGGCCGAAATTTCCAGAGAGCAGAGCTCTCTGGAGCGGTCGACCGCCCGGTCGGCCGTTCTCCAGTGCACAAAGGCGTGCACGTCTGTGCACGTCGGTCGACCGAGCCGGTCGACCGACTTCAGAATTAGTCGACTATAAAGGTGGCAAGTCGACTTATCTGAAGCCTGGAAACTGTTATTTTGGGATTTAAAACTTGGTCTTTTGGCTTACATAAAATCCCATAAAATACTTAGAAAATCTACAAAAATAGTTCTATGATAAACAAACATGCTTGCACAAAATCAAGGCATGTTATAAATGATTTGGACTATTTTTGTAACTTGGAAATATTGGCTCAAAATAAAAACTGTTTTTCCAAAACATGTTTTTACAAAACATGTATTTCTAAAACTTCACAAAATACAAAAACAAGATATTTTGAACTTATTAAAGCATGGTGTGTATGGATATGATCCACTACACAATTAAGATGAAATATCTATGTTTTGATATTTAGCATGTAACATGGTTTTGGTTAAAGGATATGTATATAAAGAAATACCAAAAACCAACATGATGTTTTTCCAAAAAGAAAGTCTTTTCTAAAACTGAAAATTCTTTTATGAAAAGACATTTAAATCAAGAGTGTGTGTGTGATATAGACTTGAGCAATCCACCAACTATTCTATCCTTTACATTTTAACTAAAACAAAACAAAATCTTATACCTAGACACAAGTCTTCATCTTCTTGAAGTCTTCACTTGAAGGCTTCTCATCTTCTTGACTTGGTCCAAGCTTGATCCAAAAGCTCCTTGGATCACACCGTGCTAGCTCCAAATCTTGACATTTTATCCTTTGTTGAGTTAAGCACCTACTAAGATCTTGATAATGAATCTGTCACTAATTAAACACAAGATCATTAGTACACATAACTTCATGAGTTGATCATCATCAAAACTAGGGTGATAGGCCTTTGGGCCAACAGCCTACGCTAGCGAAGTTTGATTTTTCTTTATCCGGGGTTGGCAATCTTAGATGAAGAAATTTTATATTTTTCAGTTTTTCCCTTTTGTCTGGGGTTGTCAACCTAAACAAAGAAATTAACTTTTTTTTCATTTATTTTCCTTTGTTGGGGTTGACAACCTCGGATAAAGATATTTATTTTTTCCATTTTGTCCATGGTTGCCAACCCCGGATAAAAAGGACTTAATTTTTTTTAACTTTGTTTTCCCTCTCTCCTCTCTCCCCCTCTCCTCATCTCTCTCCCTCTCTCCTCTTCTAAGGTACTCATCGGGCACAGTGACGGTGGCGAATATCCCTGCTGCTGTTGTCTCCCAGTCAGTGGATCGTCTCCCACCGTCTCGATAACGTGATCGGTGCCTAGGTCGCCTCGGTGCCATCAAAGAAGGCAGCATCGCGCCTTTCATGCTGCCTCTGCCCTCTCATCGCAAAGTCTATTGTTTGTTGGGTTGTTGTTGTTGGGTTGCGACGAAGAGGCTGCTCGTTATCACCACCGACCTCGTCGTCGCTCTCCTCGCCATCACAACCCACAAGCAGCAGGGTTGCTCGCTGTCGCGTCCCCTCGTCGTCATCGTGCCTGGTGGGTGTTTTAGAGGAAAGGGAGAGAGAAAGAGGAAGGTGAGGAGAGAGGAAAAACAAAATGACAAAAAAAATTAATTTCTCTTTTTCGGGGTTGGCAACCCTGGACAAAAGGAAAAAATTGAAAAATAAATAAATAAATCTCTTTGTCCGGAGTTGCAACCCTAGACAAAGAAAAAATAACTAAAAAATGTTTGGGGTTGGCAACCTCAGACAAAGAATTGCGGAGTAAAAAAATATATAAGACGAAGAAAAAGCAACCCCTGCCAGCCGGGAGCCACGTTGACGGGGCGAACACATCGACGTGGCGTGTCAAAAGTCGATTTTTGGAATAACTTTTGAAAGTGGTCGATTTTTAGAATTATTTATTAAAATGATTTTTTTTAAAAACATGCCCCTATATACATGCATATTCTTCAACTTTGAATTGGGTAACAAACCATCTGTTGTACGCAGGACAACAACCTCTCTGAGGAATCCACCAACCAGGCGGAGACTGATGCAGCCGGAGACGTCCCTAACATGACAAGAATAAAGAAACAATAGAGAAAAAATAATCAACACAGTATTTAACGAGGTTTGGCAACGTGCCTACGTCCTCGGGGTAAGGGAGAGAGAAATCTTATTGATTCAGCAATCAATACAAACTAATACAAAGTGATACTCAAGGGAACTTTCAGGGATACAATACATGAGGGCTCTGCCCCTTATTTATAGCGGCACAGAGTTCTTGGGTTTTAGGAAACCCCGATTGGATTCGATCCCAAACAGAAAAGGAATCCGAATCCTTAAAGGACTGTAGAAAACGCGTCTGTCGATCGACCGTCGACCGACCAATGCCATGGTCAACTGTCTCCAATCGAGACTTGGCTCCTTTCAGTCGGTCGACCGGGCGGTCGACCGCTTCCATGCAATGGTCGACCGGGCGGTCGACCGTTCTACGTTTGTGCACCTCGTGCATAATGGTCGACCGGGCGGTCAGCCGGCAGCCTGCTGCATGCGCCGTTTCTCGCTTCTTTGTCTTCCGATCTCTGTGCTATCTTCCTCTATCTCATCTATCTCCTCTCTCCCTATACCATCTAAATTGAAGATTCGTGTAATTAATATCTAGTACTAATTAAATATTTGTAAATAAAATTTTGAAGGTTTTCTAATATGTTTATCTGCGAAATATAAGAAGACTTATCCTGCCTATATGTCCTTGTGCTAATAGATTGTCGTTCTCTAAGAGCACTTTCATCGCACTCCCTTTTGCCCAGGCCAAAAAAGAAAAAAAAAAAAAAAAGCAAAACTTGATTCCACGCAAGTTTTTTGCCCGGCAAAACGTGGGGGCCACCGAACCCAACCTGGCTCACGGGATCCCTTTGCCCGAGCCTATGCCAGTGAGCAATTTTTTTTAATAACCATGTGTGTTGCACAGCTGTGGGTGGGTGCCGTTAATGAAAATAATTTGAATCTCCCAATGGCTCTTTGCCACGTGGCGCACCCAGAGCCTTTGATCAGCAACAGCTAGTTAGATCCAACGGTTCAGATTTTTTTAATTTTAAATTTTGAAAAAAAAAACCTTTAAAATCAGAAAAAAAAATAGGAAACAAATACTGAATATTTGCCTATAATATCTATCCATCTTTTACACTCTTTATTCCATCCAAATAATTTCACTCTTTTTATATTTGTTTATTTGCTTATCTGAAAATTCACAAAAAATTAATAAAAAATTATGAATATTAATTGCCCAGACAGTTACTATTCACATGGGTAGGATATGGTCTTAAAAACAAGAAAGACAGTTACTATTTGACATGAATAGTAACTGCCTCGAGAGCTGTTGCCTGTTGTCCGAGTATGAGGGATGGAAGTGCTTTAAAGACTTATCATACCACTTGAAACAAAGATTTCTTGTAAGTTATTTTAGCCTAAACATAGCCTATTTAGTTGTCGTAAATCAACTCTTTTACAATTGTAAGTGACATGCAAGTAAGTTTTACGGTATTTGATTGGTAATATAAAATTATAATTGAAAAAGTGTATTGTGTTATAAGTGCTTGGTTGTCATAATGTGTAACTCATAAGTAGAAAATCTCACCACAAAATTAACTGTTTGTTGATTTAAAAATATTACAAAATACCGATAAATACTAAAATACTAAATATTAAAATATTAAAAAATAAATAATTTAAATTTAAATTAAATATATTAAAATTATAATATGTTAAATATTAAAAAATTAAAAATATTAAATTTTAGATATATTAAACATTAAATCATTAAAATTTAAATCTAATAATCAAAACTTAATGAATTTATATTAAATAGTTCTAATCTATAAATAAAGTAAAAATTAAAGTTAAGTGGAATACATTATATTAATCTAGTAATAAAAAAATTAATCTGGTAATAAAAATTTTTAATATTAAAAATTATTAAATTATTAATAAGACTTTAATCTAATAATTATATTTAATCTAATAATCAAAAAATTCTTATAATTAAAAAACAATCTAATAAACAAACTTTTGTAACACCCTGATCCCTCGGGTGCGGAGACATTACTGCGACGTATATACGTAGAGCGAAAATGCCCTCATATACATATGTTAAGCATCAGTACATGCAATAATCAGAGTACGAAAGTACGTAGTGTATTATACATTCCAACATATGAGTACAATTACAAAGTTAACAAAGAATGTGACACAATATTATAAGAATATTATATCACCGATAGGCGCAAATGTGAGAATACAAAGAGATATACAATTATGAATAGTACAAAATGCGTTCACGAGTTAAAAAAGAAAAACTTGAGAGACGGGCACAGAGTCTGGAAGGATAGGACCTCGGACGCACAGTTGCTGATCCACTACACTGATGTCGCGCCACTTCGATCAACAGGAAGTCCATCATGATTTAAGCTTTAAGATCTGAACATACAGATCTAGAGGAGTCAGAAACTTCCTAACGAGTGGCAAGATGAGTGTCAAGAGGCGTGCATAAAAAAAGTACAAGTGTATCGATAAATCTGAATTGAAAAGCATGCAGTGAGAACTGTGTCGTGAGCACAAACACATAAGAGCAGGCAATGAGACATCAAGAGAAGTAAATATGGTAAAACCGTTATACAAGCCCAAATTACCGATCTGTGAGATTAGTACGTCGAAGGAATAATCCAAATAAGAAAACTCTCATACCTCACATCACCGTATCCTGAGTTCGTATAACATGAGTTATCTCCTAAACTTGAAAACATCATAAAATTGATGAAATTTGATAAAATCAATAATATTGAATGCAAGCAAAATCAGTTATATAAGCTGATATTATGACTTCATGAGACAAGTACATCGAAGGAATAATCCAAATAAAGAAACTCTCATCTATATACCCTATGCCTCACTTCACCGTAATTCGAGTATATACAACCCAAATTACAAACAACACGATGAATTATTATTTAGCATCTTATTATTATTACTCGTCCGACTCATATATCTAAGTACATGTATAGGCGTACGTTCCATCCTAAGTAAGTCGAGGTTGTTATTAAAAACTAATAATGAAACCAATGGGTTATGTTTACAATGGGTCCCGTGCCTACCCGGGACCACGGTGCAGGATGTTCCGTTGCTGATACGGAACCTACCGCGAGGCGATTCAGGGGCAAAGTATCATATTTATATGCCCTGTAAGAAGTCAATAAATCAGGGTGGCAGCATACCCCGCGGAACACTTGGAGGCCCACAAGTAGAATCAAAGTTTTAGTTGCACAACATACCTAATATCACTGTAAACATATTCACCACTTGAAGTCCATCAGTTTTCCCCTTACCCGATGTAAGTTGTCTTTTTTTATATTTTATTATGTAATTATCAATTTACGAGAATTAACAGGAGCAGGTCAAGTTCAAGAATTTAGGAGTACATGAGTACTAGGGGTACATGTCACTGTATATAATACATGATAGTAGTTACATGACTCCTGTAATATGATAAATATAAGTCATGAATTAAGCAGGGCAAGTGACAAGTAATAACATGCAGGTGTCAGGTGATAGCATGAGATGTCACGTGTCAAGTGATAACATGGTAATAACTAAACTAGACGTGGAGTGGTGAAACCTGTAGGCTGAGTGAGAGCCTGGAGGCTAACGACCACGAAAGGTCGACCACGCATGATAATAGAGTAGATAACACAGCATATACAAGTATAATAACTAAAATATGCTATTACAAATATTCGTTGCACCGATAACGATACATCACACGGGCACAAAATACATGTCTACACACGAATACAAACACAATACACAAGTACAATACGCATGTCCACAATACAGATACAATTCCAGTTACATTATAAATACAAAACACCCTTTGAAGCGGGGTACCCAAATAATGCAAGAACACTCGCCTAAATCTTCGAAAATTGCCGTAAACCTCAAGGTCCCAAAACACGTGCTCACACAACCAATGTATATAAAAAATATATATATATATTTAGAGAGAGAATGCTCAGAGGAGAGAGGGAAAATAATGAGAGAGAATGAAAGAGAGAGGAGAGAGAGAAACTAAGAGAGGGAGAGGGAATAAGAAAAGAGATGGGGAGAGGAAGTCGTCGGCGTCGGCTATGGGAGGAAGAAGAAAAAGAAAAAATGAAGAGAAAAGAAAGAAAAAGGAAGAGATAAGGAGAGGAGAGAGAGAGAGAGAGAGAGAGGAGTATAAATATTTGGGTTTTTTTTGTTTGGCGGAGAAAAAATAGGGAAAAGAAAAAAAGAAAAGAAAAAAAAGAGAGAGCAAATGAGTGGCTGACGAAAAAGGAAGAGAAAAAAAAGAAAAAATATCTGGATATTAACTTCGGATCTGAAAAAAACATTAAAAATACCAAAAATGTCATAAAATCAAGGTAACTCGGAAAGGTTCTCAAAAATTCTTAAAAATAGTGAATATCATATTAAGAACTACAGTGAAATCAGGTTTATGAAATTTAATCCCGTTTTTAAATTAAAAAATCTTGAAATCAACCAGTGATGCCGGTCGACACCAAATCTGGTCGAATTTTGATAAATTTAGAAAAATCTCCAAAAATGTGTTTATATAGAAAATACGATTCTAAAAAATAATGTGAAAATAGTTGTTATAAATTTAACTCCATTTGTAAATAAAAAATTTGAGAATCGATCGATGGCATCGGTCGTACCGGTTTTGAAGATGTTATAATTTAATTCAGAAAATCATGAAAAATATAAAATATTAGAAAACAATATTTAAAAATGAAACCGATTAGATCTGACTATCAAAAATATCAAATCAATTAGTATACTGGGATCAGGTCCCTGGTTCAGATTAGGATTGACTCTGAGTCTGAAAATCCAGATCCGATACCATACAATCATATAAATAATCATAAAAAAATACAGGGAGATAAATCAGAAAATACAATTGAAAAATTAGAATACATATCTAGGTACGTATTCCGAGAATGGGGTGTAACAACTTTAATATAATTACATTAACTGTCTGCAATACAAATTTGCATGACTACAAAAATAACTGTTTGTGCATAACTACAAAATTACATCATCAACCCCCAGATCTTTTATATCAAAATTGTTGAATAACATTCTTTTAATGGACTTAATAATTTCAATATTAGTCCCAAGTATCAGCTTGTCATCTACATATAGACAAATAATAATACATGCATCTCCAGCTGTTTTAGTGTAAACACACTTATCGCATTCATTGATAATGAATTTATTTTTGATCCTGACACTATCGAATTTCTTATGCCATTGTATTGGATCCTGTTTTAGACTGTAAAAGAATTTTACCAATTTACATATTTTGTGTTCTTGGCCCTTGACTATAAATCCTTCAGGTTGCTCCATATATATTTCTTCATTTAATTCACTATTTAAGAATGCAGTCTTGACATCCATTTGATGAATATCTAAGTTGTGCATACTACAGTCACAATTCAATCCAAATAAAAGCTTGTTACTGGTGAATAAGTATCGGAGTAGTCAAGACATACTTTTGTCGATAACCCTTGAATACTAATCTATCATTATACTTATCGACATTGAGTTTTATTTTTCTTTTAAAAATTCACTTACTCTCAATTAGTTTACTGTCAGGAGGCAAGTTTGCCAATTCCCAAGTATAATTATTTAGGATGGATTCTGTTTTACTATTTATAGTTTCTTTTCACATTTGTGCTTCTTGGATAGACAAAGGCCTCTTTAAATATTTGAGACTCGCTTTCAGTAGCATATGCTATGAAATCTGGACCAGAAGATTTAAGATCTAGATCTCTGACTTCTTCTAGGTTCAACTTCTGTATTATCGATTGGTGCCTTGAGCCTTTCGTCCCTGAACGTCATCTTGTGTGTTCTTTTCTCAAAAGTCATATCTTCTTCCCGTTTGTATAGAAAGATGTCTTCAAAAGACACATCTCTAGATTTGATAATCATATTTACATATATATCTGATATTTCTGATTTATGTAACAGAAATTTATAGACACTGCTATTCAGGACATAGCCTATGAATATACAATTTATTATTTTTGCTCCCATATTAGCCTTTTTAGACAGTGGTGCTTGTACTTTTGCAAAGCACCCCCCATTTTGAGGTAATGGTGGGAAGGTGTTCTTCCATGGCATAACTCAAATGGTATAAAACTAAGTCTCTTTTGGGGTACTCTGTTTAGAATATAATTTACAGTTAACAAAACTTTCGCCCACAAGTTCTATAGAGTTTCAGAACTTACGAGTATGGAATTGACTATCTCTTTCAAAGTTTTATTTTTTTCGTTCAGCAATTCTATTTTTCTGAGGAGTATATAGTGTTGTAGTTTGAATTATACCAAATTTAGCACATAACTCACTAAATTCATTTGATTCATATTTTTCACCTCGATCGGATTTTAGAATCTTTATTTTCTTGTTGAGTTCATTCTCAACTCCGAATTTATATGTTAGAAATATATTCATTGCCTCATCCTTCCTGTTAAGAAGATACACATAACAATATATTATACAGCCATCAATAAAAGTAATAAAATACTTTTTCTCGCCTCTTGTTGGCGTAAATTTCAAGTCACACAAGTCACTATGAATTAACTCTAAAGGTTCTGTATTTCGATCAATTGAGTGAAATAAATTTTTTGCGAACTTGGTCTCAATACAAATATCACACTTGCGAATTTCTTCCAAGTTAATTTTAGGAATATATCCTAAATTAGACAAAATTTTAAGGATTTGTAATTTACATGCCCTAATCTAACATGCCATAAAATAAGAGACTCAAGCAAATAAATAGAAGAGTTTTCTTTATTTATGAGCTTTGGGTACAGATACACGGATTTTTATCCACTACAGGAACATTGGCCTTAAATAGGCCATCAATAAGATAACTCTTACCCACATATATCCCACCTTTAGTAAGTATAAATTTATTTGATTCAAAAACCATTCTAAAATCTTTCTTACTAAGAATTGATCCAGAGATCAGGTTCTTGCGGATACCTGAAACATGTAATATATCGTTCAGAGTGAGCTCCTTCTCCGATGTCCACTTCAGGACGATCTTTCCTTTTTCCTCAACCTTGGAGACGGCTGAGTTGCCCATGAAGAGTTGCTCGTCTTACTATAGTTTTTAATATTTAGGGAATAATAGTTTCTCAGAGCAGATGTGCCAAATATCCCCTGTGTCTATCGACCAATCCTTATTGTTGGTTGTTAGATTTACTTCTGACACCAGTGCTGATAGACTTAGGGATGCATCGTCGGTCATGTTTGCCTGTGGATGGTCCTTCTTGTTCTTTTTGGATGACTGCGACATTCATTCGCCTTGTGTCTCTCCTTATTGCAGATATAACAAGTTTCCTTGAAACGTTTGTTCTTATTCTTGGTCCTTACTTTTGTACCCCTGGGCAGCTTTCTTTCGCTTCAAGCTTTTGAAAGTAGACGCTTTTCTCTTTGAGTCTTCGATCACATTAGACTTGAATTCATAAGAGTTCTTATTGCTCCTTTTCTTATACTTTCGGTTGTCCTCCTCAATCTAAAGCCTCACAATAAGATCTTCTAACTGCAGCTCCTTACACTTGTGTTTTAGGTAGTTCTTGAAATCTCTCCACGTAGATAGGAGTTTCTCCACGATAACAGCAACCTGAAAAGTTTCAAGTAGAATCATACTTTTAGCCTCTATCTCATGTAAGATAAGTTGAAAATTTTGCACCTGACTGATCATAATCTTATTATCCACCATTTTGTACTCCAAAAATCGTCTCACGATGAACTTCTTAGTATCGGCATCCTCAGTCTTGTACTTCTTATCAAGACCTGCACATAACTTCTTTACCGTTGTGATAGGACTGTAGACATTGAAAAAGAGTCATCTAGTCCATTTAAAATGTAATTTCAGTAAAGGAAGTCATCTTGTGTCCATACATTAACTGCAATGACAAAGTCCTGATCAGTTCTGAATTCTAGTGAATCCTCTTGCAAGAATTTGGCCAAATACAAAGTGATCAAGTAGAAGAACATCTTCTGTTGCCACCTCTTGAATTCAGTGCCATCAAATTTTCCTGACTTATTCGGCTTCGGGTTAGAAAGTTGAACATGCACCAATGTTTGAATTTGCATGTTTGGTGCCTTACTGGTACTATCTTGATTAGTCTCAGACATTTTCTACAATTCAAGAAGAATAGAAGTAAGTAACTTTAATAATAATTGTCTTGAGATTGTTAGATGCAGGAATAGATCTAACAACTAATCAATGTCACCGATCTAATTAGCCAGGTCGGTGAATATCAGGTGGGAGATTTTTCATTCAGTATAATGTTCCTTAGTTACGAACCACCTTTCAATTACCTTCATTGGGTAAACACGAATTAGACTAGTATTAGTCAGTCTCAATATACAGTAATATGTATGAGCATAAATATTTCAGTATAACCCCTTTATAAAAAATGTTAATTCACTTATACAGTAATATGGAGTGAGGTATGCATGTAGCGAATCTTCTTAAGACAATTACATTACCCGCTACAGTGCTAACGGGTTACTGAACGCTGGTCTATCAAGATACAACACTCCTTCACGATATTTGGATAGCATTACTGGACGTTGGTCTATCAAGATTCACGATATTTGAATAGCACTACCAAATCACCATACGAAACTGTAGTTAATCAGTACCTTTACAGGATTTCAATGCAGCAGGACGAAAACAAATTTTAGGTTGAATATTTGTTTTAACTTTGGAGAATTAGAAAGAAAAATTGCGCTTTCGCTGTGTGTCTTTAATCCATGGAGAGAAGCGTTATTTATAACGCTTCTGGGAAGCATTTGGAGGGCAAATCCATTTAGGAACAGTTGCGATGGTTCCCCTGTCATAACCGTGGCAATTGTTCCCCAGACAGGAACCGCTGCGGCGGTTCCTTCCAATTGTTGTAGCGTAGTGCGCGGGTCGAGATAGCGGGCAACGACGCGCGTGCGGGGGCATGGTTTCCCCCAATCGTGCACGAAAACTCCAAGTACCCAAAAGGCACGCCCTTTGTTCCCATTTTTCTCTATTTAAACACTTCAAACTTTCATCCCATGTCTAATGTGGGATTAAATGCTCTTAGCTACCTTTAGTCTTCTTTAGTTTTTGAATTAGGCAAATGTTAGACTTGAATATCTCATCCATTCTAAAACGGAATTGAACATGTAAATATACCACATTCATCCCCGATGGAAAGAGAACACACTCCAATCATTATCCAGTTGATTCTATCAACATATCTCATCAAATTCGCCTTAAAGATTCACTGTTTAATTCTTTGTTTTCCCAGTAGTATGATCCATGTAGATTAAAAACAACCGATATTAGATATAAATCTCTGATGATTCAGGAAGAATGTTCCTTTTGAGAACCATTCAGCTAAATTTGAGCCAAGTTTTTTCATTTATACTAGTCGTCAGTTACATTGGCATCAAAAGGTCTTAAGCACGTTGATTATTGAGGATGATTTACTAAAATCTCTTCATTGTTATTGGGCGAGTGGGCTTTTACAAAGCCTCGTATGGTCTTTCATCCTAGCTGAAAAATGACCCCTGGATTCTACCGCTATGATTGTATTTAAAGTTTCAGCTGTAAAATTACCTTTTGCCTTTTAGGGAGCACATCCAGTGGCAGAGGTAGGATGCTTTTTTAGTGTGAACGTAAATGTAATAAGAATTTCAGTACGTGCGTAAATATAATAAAAAAGAGCAAAAAATATTCCACCCTCCAAGACTTAAACTTATGAACTCCAATAACTTAGATTTATAAGTTTCTACTTGAAAGAGCTCAAAAATAACATTATTTTAGTAAAATAATCTAAAAGAAGATATTGTATAAAGTTACAAACTATATATATATACACTATTCTATTATTTTATAAAATCCAGTGCAGGTGTCTACTCAAAGTGAGTTGTATGTGGGTTCGCTCCTGAGCGCGTCAGACTTTGTTATGTATAAAGAGGTAAGCCACAGTTTATTAATTTTTTCTATATTGATACAGGTCTTTTTTTCTCATTAAAGTGTGACCACACATGTAACGTCTAATCATCATCAATGACTTCCCATTGCGTATGCCAAAAAGTGTTTCTCGCTGGGGCTGTTTGGGCTGAAGGAAGTGGGCGGAAGTGAGGGAATGGGAAGTGACATTTCCCACTTTCGCTGTTCATTCAAACACCGATTTTTTTTTTTGAAAAACCCCATTTTCTTTTTCCCTTTTACACAGCCATGTTCTCACTTCCCAGGTGCTACAGTTAATTTTGCAGTTACGTAATCTCGTTTGCAATAAACTGTACCTCAAAACAGTTAATTTTGTGGTCGTGTAGATCTTACTTGTATTTTAATTACAATTCAAAAATTTTCATAATTATTTTCATTTTAGTATAATTTTACAATCAACTTGTGATCAACCTTTCTACTTCTACTTTCACATTACCTACCAAACACCGAAAAAGACATTACATTTTTTAAATTACACTTCCCAACTACCATTCAAATACCGAAAAAATTACAAATTATTATTTTCTGAAAAGAAAAAAATGCTACTTCTCACTTTCGACTTTCACTCCACTTTCGGGCATCCAAACAACCCCACTAAGATTTTATCAAGGAAACTTGTATCCCATGGTTGCAAGAACAAGTACTTGATCTGTAAAAAGCACTCCCAGCAAACGCAGTAAATTAATTTAAAAAGAAAAAACAATAAACAATTTGAAGAGATGTAGAAAAACGAAGTGCTAGAACTAAATTTGTAACCCCCTGTTCCTCGGTGTACGTATCACAGTATCGGTGCGCGATACGGCGTACAAATTTGATTTGACCTCCATGGTAGTCTGATTGAGCTGATTTCAGTTTTCAAAATCATTGACTAATATTTGAGATTTTTCAGGATTTTCTGGAATTTTTCTGGAGTATTTTGGAAAATCTTCGTAGTCGGTGTCGACCGATACCGATAATCGGCTTTATGATTTATCTTTCACAAATAGATTTGTATTTTGAGAATCCGCTTTCACCGTGTATCTTAGAATCGTATTATTTACATTCGGGTATTTTTGGGGATTTTTCTAAATTTATCGAAAATCGGGCCACACCGGTGTCGCCCGGTACCGGCGTCATCTTCCAGAATTTTTAATTTGCAAACCGGATAGAATTTCTTTAAACCATCTTTATATTATGTCTCAGGATAATATTTTCTATTTTCTGTAATTTTTGAAAACCATTCGGAGCTGGTCGAATATTGGGCCAATATTATAATAATAAAATATTATTTATGTTTATCTTTCTTTTTCTTTCCTTTTCTTCTCCCTTCTTCTCAAAGCTTCCTTCCCCCACCGCCCTTTTCAGTCAACGAACCCATGGCACCACCTTCTCTCTCTTCTTTTCCCCTTATAAATCTCCCTCTCTAATTCACACATCTCTCTCTCCTCACTCACTCTCTCTCTCTCTCTACAAACTCTCTCTCTCTCTAACATCTCTCCCTCTCTCTGCGCAACCCAACTAGGGGAGAAACCCGACCAGGTCGCCGCCGGCCATCGCTGTCGCCGTCGCCGTCGGCCGCCGCCGCCAGGCCGCGCCCCAGCCCTGACCGCCACCGCCGCCGGCCGCAACTCCCCAGGCCGCGCCGCCTATTTCCCTCTCTCTCTTCTCTCTTTTCTCTCCCTCCCTATCTCTCTCTGTTGGCAGCAAGCCGCCTCCGGCCTTGCCGCCGGCGCGCCCCGGTGGCCGACGAGCCACCAGGCTCCGCCTCCGGCCGCCACCGCACCCAAGCCGAGCGCCACCGCCGCCCCCATTCTTTTCCCTTTTCTTTTATTTTCTCTCTTCTTTTCTTCTTCTTCTTCTTCTTCACTGCTGCTGCTTCTCTCCCTCTCTTTCTCTTTTCTTTTCTCACTCTTTCTCTCCTCTCCTCTCTCTCACCGGGCCGACGGCCGCACCGCCGGCGGGCCTCCCCCGCCGCCGACCAGCGGCGCTGGCCGGCGATGGGCGCGCAGCAGCAACAGCGCCTCTGTTGCTGCTGCTGCTGTGTGTGTGAGAGTGTGTGTGTGTGTGTGTGTGAGAGAGAGAGTGTGTGTTGTGTGGTGGTGTTGTGTGTGTGGTGTGTGTGTGTGTGTGCTGTGTGTGTGTGGTGGTGTTGTGTATGTGTGTTGTGTGTGTGGTGTGTGCTGTGTGAGTGTGAGTGTATGTGTGTGTGTGAGAGAGAGTGTGTGTGCGTGCTGTGTGTGCTGTGGTGTGTGTGTGTTGTGTGTGTGTGGTGTGTGTTGTGTGTGTGCTGTGTGTGTGGTGGTGTTGTGTGTTGTGTGCTGTGTGTGTGCTGTGTGCTGTGTGTGTGTGTGGGGGTTCGGGTTCACACCCGAACCCACTATAACCCTATTGGTTGGTTGGAAACCCGTACCCAATAAGCCCTACCCATTAAACCACTTCCACTTAAGTCATTGGGTTTGGGTATCGGATTCAAACCTGACCCATTATGAGCCCAAACCCGCATCTACACCCAATAAAGGTACTTTTTCAGAAAACCCCCTGGTTCTATTTTTTAATTGCATTTGAATTCTTTTTATTTATATATTTAACCCTTTTTTTATTATTGTTAGCGTTCGGACGATATCAGGAGCATCCGGACTCCGATTTGGACGATTCTGAATCCGTTGCGATTATGGGAAAGAGAGCTACCTTTCCATGGCTAGTTTGTGAGTATTTTTCTTTTCTAATTTATATTTATTTATGTTTAATAACATGGGTGATCGCTTTAGTTATACCATTGTAATTATGGGTTAAGCACTAGAAATGGTAAGATACCGTAACGGGAGAAAAGTCCTGTTTTGTAATAAGAATCTGTATCATAGGTTAACAAACATAAACCATAAACTAATACTGATAAAGGTCTACGAGACACTGTCACTTCATGGATCACTAGGATGGTTCCACCATACTGCCACAGGTACACTGATACACGTATGGCTACACCACACTGCTACATGTACACTAATACACGCGTATTCTATTATACGAGCTAGTGCCTCTATTCCACCGTCACCTTTACCGACCCACTGATACACTGACCACCGTCTTGCATGTAGATATCACCCTAGATATCAGTCTTTCATATAGCCTCCTGTACATGTCTCACCATAACATAGTTACTGAGATTCACGACACGATCATTGCATGTTTGTGGATTACTGAGATACAGATACACTGACACTGCTATTGCATGTTACGGTTACTATTACACGGATACCCTGTACATTATTAGTGGGACACAGATACACCAGTTCACTGGATACCATCATTTCATATATTGATATCATCGTTACATGGATGTTCGATACACTGTTATCTCATGTTGACACATCACTGTTCCATATGCTCACCACACAAGTGTACATGCATGTATTATTTCTATCTTATTGTCATATGACTAACCGTGCATATTACACATATTATTGTTCCATGTTACCATATCCATGTTATATGATTGTTTCCGGTTACTGATATGGATATTTCCGTTACTGGACATGAGAGCTGTTGATATGCTATATGTGGAATCCCACATCTATTGTTCCCGTTTTCCTTTATGTTGTTCCCGTTATATTGTTCCCGTTTCCCGTTATATTATTCTATGCTATCAACAGAGTTCCGGTCCAGTTATCATGTTACCCGTATCATGTACTGTATTTGTTCTTATTACATTGTATACTTGACAAGCTAACATGGGCATGAGGGAGACTTGACGGTTGATTAGATCTTATCGAGTGATGTACTGGATCCATATTGTTAGTCCCACTGTAGGGGACGGTAGTGCTGCCTACCAATAGCTCCATGAGCTCCCGTTACTTGATTCGTGCTCCCCTCTTAGCGGAGGGCCCTGGTTTCAGCAGCCAGGGGTTCGTTTAAGGCCGTGATCCCGGTATGCACGGGATACACCTACCCGATAAGAACTCCTCGACCATGGGTTTCCAAGTAACATAATAAAATAGTATACACATTAGTGACATCGGGAATACTTGTTATTTGGTCACTCTCTCGTTTGGATGATGGTACCCGTAGGCCATGTCCGGATGGGTTCGACTGGAGTGCGGGCTCCAGTATGAACTACCAGTGGTATGGGACACTGGAAGAGATTGATTAAAATACCAGGTGGTACTGATTGCTACTATTGTATAAATGACATGACTTGCCTGATACATGTATACTATTGTTTAGTTGTACTTGTTACTGTTCCTGATCATTTATCAGCTACCCTGCTACATGTCTACTCTGTTACTTTACCTGGTACTTGTTATACTTTCTGTGATGGCATACTACGCATGCTCTGCATTGCATACATAGCAGATATCATTACTGTATATGCACAACACAGTATTGTAGTTATATTGCATATGCCCATCTGCATATTCACTTCTATCACGTCTCCACTAGTATGTTCATTTTTATTACGTCACCACTAGACAACATTACTTTATGATATAAACTGGAGACAACTATAGACATGACCCGATGATAACCGGCTAGGTAGTGATGATCTTAAAAGATGACATGTCTATATATTTCTTCTGCTTACATATTTATTCTTGCTGTTTATTATATGCTTATTATATGGTATCACCAGTACATACTCCTGTATTATATATTTGTATCGTACTTGTATTACTATTGTACGTATTACTGCCTCCTTCATTTTACCACTCGCTAGGTCGCTTTCTGACGACCCTGGGTTTGCGTGCCCAGGTTGGAGATCCGAGTTACCGTATTATCAGATAGCGCCTTGGAGTCACCTAGGAGATTCCTCATCGGCACTATTCATAGGTATCTTGGTGATTTATTTCTGCTATCTTATTTATCTCTATTTTTCATATCTGTTATGATCACTCATCCTTTTTCTGCAGGTATTCTTGTACTTATTTCCGGCTGGAACCCTTATAACTATGAGATAATTCCCTGTACTGAGGCTTAACGTGCGCGTGAGGTTGTTTTCACCTCGCGTATGTCCGTCGCCATAACGTTCCCGTACCTACGGGATCAGGGCGTTACAAAATTGAACTCAAGGAAAAATAATATAATCACTGAAAAAAAAAACTTACTTACAAAAAATGCTAAGGTTACTATCTCCTATTTATACTCTTACGAATTTACAAATGAAAATTATGATTTATTTTTAGTGCAACAATGAATGTTGCTCTCCTTACATGTGCGGTGGTCTCATTTATAACTATTTTTTCCAATTAATATCAGAAGATTTTCCAACACATTTTCTCAAGCTTGAAGGTGTTATCGTGATTGCAACTATTCAAAATTTATTATTTCTTAGCTCAGGTCGATCAGTTTTTCTTTCAACTGGCTTACTGATCACAACTTTTCTTGGATTTGCTTGTGCCATCTGGGAATTTCTTTTTTCTAAGTGCAAAAAATGTTTTTCCTTTTGTCTTTGATATTCGGGCAATTTTTTAAAAAATAAATCTGATGAATTTAATTCTAAAATAGATTTCTCTCAATATTTAATTCTAAAATCAACTCCAGAGAAGCCACACAGATGCCACGTCGGTGACGAGCGGTTGCGTCTCACCCGCATGGCTTGTTCGCGTTGCGGGGTATTAATTTTCTAAGTCCTGATTTGATGAACCCGAATGTAAATGTGACAGGGGAATTGATAAAAAAATATTTTAAATTAGGTCCGAATTTGATGAACCCTAGCCAAAGTTAACAAATTAAATTAACACAGAACCAACACATCTGTTTTACATTATTCTAACACCTCTAACATAGAAAATACAGTTTCCTCCTCTCCCGTCCAAAATAGAGATGATTATCAATAAATGGTCAATTGTTGAATTATCAAAATCGATCGAAGGAAGGTTTTCTCCTGTAACTCCTTCACAGAGTATGTCCGTCCGTCTGTCATTCTCCCCCCTTCTCTCTCGCCTTTGCCTCTCTCTCCCTCTCTCTGATATGCCGCCTGCCAGCTTCCCTCTTCCCCTTCTCCTCTCTCTAGCTTTCGACCTCTCACGTCTTCTCTTCTCGCCTCTCCCTCACCGCCTCCCTGTCTACCCCCTTTCCCCCTCCCTCCGTCTCTAGCTCTCCTTTCCTTTCTCGTCCCCTCCCTTATCCCCTCTTGTTCTCTCCCTTATCCTCTCCGCCCTCCTCTCTCACTCTCAACGTCGTCGTCGTCACTAGTCAGTTTCTCACTGCCTGACGACGATATACTAGTTAATTAACTCATAATTAGACGTAGTCTGAAATAATCAAAACTGACCGAAAGGAAGTTTTCTCTCTTGATTCATATAGAAACTTTGTTCACTCGTATCTATTCGTCTTAATTCGCGAGAGAGAACAATGTCGACTCCCTCTTTCTTCTTCCTCTCTCAGCTCTCCCATCTTTCTTTTTTTTTTTCTCCCCCTCCTCTTGACCAATCGGTCGATTTTTTACCGATAACGACAGTATGCTAGTTAATTACATGTTGACAATTGTTTATTTTTTATTTTTTCTTAATCATCATCACAATAAAGTTCAAAGTAAATTTCCTTTTTCTTTTTCCGCAAATCCCAGGGAAGGAGACGAAAAAGACATAGTAAACGCGCAGAAGATTAGAAAGAGCGGTGGGCCCCTACCACCATGGCACGAGGTGTGTTCGAGCTTGAGGTCAGCGACGACGACGGCGGAACGAATTGAGAGACGCGCCCTCTTAGGCCATCTCCAACCCACGCCATTTTTGGCGTGGGTTGGCTTGGCATGAAATGGCGTGGGCTCCAACCCACGCCATTTCGTACCCGGCAAAATGCCGGGTGCCTTTTTTTTTTTAATGTTTTTTTATTTTAGTTTAGTTTTAAGTTTAGATTTTTTGTTTTAAGTTTAGATTTTTTAGGTTATGTTTAAGTTATTTTTGTTAATTTAAATTTTAGTTTTTATATTTTATTTAGTTTTTATATTTTAATTTTTTAATTATTTGTTTTTAAATTTATAATTTTACTTTGTTTAATTCAATATATTTTATTAAGTTTTTTATTTTAAGTTTACATTTTATATTTTTTATTTAATTATAAATTGTCAAATTCACTAATTTGAAATTAAAAATTATTACCAGCTGAACCACGTATAATTTAATATTAAGATAATTATAATGGAGCACAAATCACATGTATTACTAATTAAAACTGACAGATACAATTTCATATTTCTTATAATTGAATATAGTAGAATTAAAAAATAATTTCTTAATTTCATAAATAAAAATATTAATTAATTATTAAAGTTAAATATTAAATATTATATAAAATTATTAAAAAGTTAAATACATTTTAAAATATTTTAATAGTATTACGCAATTTACTTAAATTATCACATAATATGTTGATAATTAAAATTTAATACAATAAAATAATAATAATAATAAAATATGTAGAGAATATTCCATTTGGAGTGAAAAATGGAGTGATGGTTGGAGAGGTTTTTGTTGAACCCGGGGGTGGTGCGGTGGGCACCACCCCCTATATAGATGCCCTAAAAATCGAACGCGTTTTCAGAAACAACACCCCCCGCCCCCGGGGTTCGGTTCATGTGTGAGCCACACACACATACAATAAGAGAGCCAATCCCGTGTTGACACGTGGATTGGTTCTCTTATAATATATTATGTGTGACACCATATTATAAAGATTATAAGAGAACCAATCCACGTGTCAACGCGGGATTTCTCTTATTGTATGTGCTCAACCACATGACCCGAACCCCGCCCCGGCGGCGGCGCTGACGCCCGCCCCCCCGCCCCCCCCCCCCCCCCCCCCCCCCCCCAAAAAAAAAAAAAACTGACCATTTACTGTGAAGAAAGTTTTGAAAGTTCAGTTCATTTTCGAGATCGAAAACTGAGATCGTCGTCTTAGTTGAGCGGCAGCGGGCAGATCCGGTGAGATGATAAAGGAAACGGAGTACTACGATGTGCTGGGGATCAGCCCCTGGGCCACCGAGACGGAGATCAAGAAAGCTTTCTACATCAAGGTGAGCGAGACGAGAACTTTGATCTCTAGTGTTTTTTTTTTTTTCCCTTTTGGGCTAAATTCACAAGGGATTTTGATCGTTCGTCCTGCGATCATCCCGAAAAATTCAATCTTTAGGCTGGCACTAGGTTATGGTGTGGTGTTCCGTGCGTATTCGGGTTATTTTGGTTTTAGGAGTTAGAATCAGGAGTGTTTTTTTTCCTGCAGAGGGTTTCATCCACTTTTGGGGTAGAAAGTTGAACCTTGGGCTCTAACTTGAAGTTAGCTTCACCAATGAATGCGCCATTGTATGTTAGGTGATTGACTTTTTGTATAGGGTATTTTTGTTGGGAGAAAAGGGGGAATCTATTCTTTCTCTGTACTCTCTACTCTTTTTTCCTCCCTTTCTTCAAGTTTTTCTTTTAGCACAAATAATCACGGCATATTCAACATTGTTCTACGCATCCTGTGTCACTTGATAGCACACATACTGTTAAGATTTTTTCCTATTTATTAGTTAACTGCGTGAATAGTTTTGGTTCTAATGAAATACGAGTTTCCCTTAGCTTGTATTCTTAGTGTTCCCTCGACCATCCATTGAGTACTGACGGCTGATATTCTTAACATTGTCGTTGAGTCACAGATAAGTTAGCGTGTGCAAAAAAGGTCGGGCATTATCTGAAGAAAAATTACTCAATGAGTAATACTTATGGACTACAACTCCTTGAATTTTTTTTCCCTTTCCCTTCTAATTTATATATGCATAGCGAGGAATCATGCTATATCGACAAATTTCTTATTAGTTTTATCGATTGCAATCTGAAGAAGTATGTATGATTTTTGAAGTTGGAAGCAGTCAAATAATTTTCTAACAATGTTTGAGGATAGCCATCTGACTAACTTCTGAGAGGGGAAGAAGATTGGATCTTGCTTCTCGTTCATCTTCTCTATACATGAACACCAAAAAATAAATAAATAAATAAATAAATGAAGTAAAAACACAAAATGCAAATATAAGACAAGAAATAAGTACAAAGAAAAATAAGCTGGAGCAGTAGCAATCGCCTTTCATGAATACCATTATTTTGTTGTTTGTCTGAGAGCACAAATAAAGTATAAACCAAGTCCAATATGATAGAGTTTCTAATGAAGAGGTCCAGAGTCTTCTCTCGGCTCCATCTCTAGATCTTTTCAAAATGACCTCTGAACCAGAATACCATCTCTCATCTTCACTGCTGTCTCTTATCCTCCTTTCTTCCTCTTGCCATCTCAGTGATGTGCTTGCCGATCCATGTCACCTCTCCTTCCTTTTTGTTCATGTTTTTTCTTGCACTATCATTTGATCATAGCGAGTGCCGAACTCCACCACCTTCCATCCTCATCCTCATTTGTCTTTATGTTATTATTTCTGCCCTTCCTTTTCTATATTAGCATAAAATCCCTTTTGGAAGGAGGTATTGGAGGATGATGCTTATCTCTTTATTATTCTCAAGGAGGGAAAATTGTTGATGGTGATCTCCTCTATAAACCATGTCCTCTCCTGAATAAAGGTAGAGAAGGATATGTGCTTATCAAGATAGTCATCTCTGGATCTTATCCTTACTCTTGGTTAACTGTAATTGTTTATGACATCAGCTTCTAGATTTTGTTGTGTAAGTTATCATTCCCTACAAAAATTTAAAGGTTTTGTCTACTTTCTAATATTTATTTAAAATATTCCTGTACGGTTCTTGGGTTCTAGGTCAAGCATTTAGAACTTCCTAACATCTTTTACAACATGGTTAGGACCATTAACAATCTGCCCCTATTCTGTGGTATTATTATATTTTCAGGTGGATGGGACTAACAATGTCTAGAGTAATGGCAGTATTTTAGGGTATCAAAACCAATTATCGGCAATTATTATCGTAAGAGCCATCAATGTTCTTTTTGTGTTGTTTATCAAAATCCAAGCCATCTTGATGTACATAAAGTGTATTTTAGGTATGAGTATTAGAGATGACCAAAGAAGGAAGCTGTATGATGAGACATATGTCTGATGAGAATTATGATCTCTAATCTCTATATGTTGAAATGGCTAAAGACAAAAAATCAAACAGTCAAGAATTTTTTATACTATGAAAGACATTATTGGTTGATCATAATGTTTTAAAAATTGGTAGGAGGGGAGGGGTAGGGTGGGGTGCCAGGTCTGGCACCCATTGCTTAGCTACCTAGTCGGGAAATACATTTTTTTCTAGATTTTCTGTGAATTATTAAAGAAATATGGAAATACGTGATATATCGTCAGAGGCCTTTGACGGCGCTCTTGTCCCTTGCCATTGCTATGCCACTGCTTCAGGCTCGCTTCATAGCTAACTATGTTTCGCTGCGAAGATGAGAGTGAAGATGAAGAGTTAGGTCACGAGCTGTCTATTGAAGGCCTTCAACGATGGATGAAGATGCCAATGCTGACACCACAAACATCTATCAAAGGGTGCTACTAAAGTTCAATTTCTTTTTTCTTTTTAAATATTGCGTAGTTTGTGCAATTAAGCCCAAAACAATGTGGCATGGGACCGCCTCTGCCTAGGTTGCTTCTTAAGACGGTGGTTGATCATTTTGTAACCACTTGATACATGAGTGAGCGGTCTCCAAGCAACAAAATTCTTGGCAATAAACAACTTGGGGCATTGAAAACGTGATAAATGGTTTTGATCATCTATTTTGGTTTAAAACCATTGAGATACATCATACTCATATCTGTGTTTATGTATTTCTTTATTTGTACATTAGATGGGAAATCTTTACTTGTAGACAGAGAACTAAACACTTTATAGTTATCATATATCTATATAGGTACACATTTCAAAAGTATATTACTATCATATGTGTCCATTATCCACTTCGCAGACTTGCCTTACATGGGCTGCTGTGCATAACTAACTGATTGCAGTTGTGTGCTTGTGGTGGTCCACACATAATTTTAATGTAGCGAGGGACCTATGGAGGGTTGCATATAATTTATTGAATGTTGTCATATGTGTCTGAAGACTGCATGTGAAAAAGTAGTGGTGGAGGTGGTTGGTGGTGGGGTGGTTGTTAGAGGGAGGGAGGGGATTTGAGCTAGGTTCTCAAATCATTTCCTTCTGAATGTTTGCATGTAAACTGGGGGTGAAATCGGGTTGTGTTGGTTTAGAGGTCAACGTATGTCTGAACCCACACAAAATACACTCACAAAACCTGACCCAACCTAACTCCAATCGTCCTCCTAACCGAACTCAACCAAATCATGAATTCCCATGTTTAGGTTATATCCGAGTTGGGTTGGGCAAGCCAGGTTCGAATCAGATTGCATAGGGCCACGCTATTACAATCAAATAAATCCAAAAACTTAGTGTATGTAGAATTTAATAACTGCATGCTTCAGAAAAAGAACAAGACATTTATAACTATGATATGTGGTAGCAATTAGGATTGGGGCTAAAGTACTATACTTTTATGTATATAGCGCACAAACATTATTATTTTATATGTTTATGACATATCGGTTTGGATTGCCCAAAAGGTAAACCTGAACCTTTCTTTTTTTGGTTGGATTATCTCAACTCATGCCCACCTTGACCAGGTATATATGCTGCCCATTGGGTTAAAAAAACGGGTGGGTCGGTCACGTATCTGGTTCATGTTATCCTAACCCTTTTGTGCCCCTTGTCTAAATGTACATTATATAACCTGTGTTTTTTTTTGACATGTAATACAAATTTGTATATCATGTAGACCAAATATCCTCGCAATAGTTCTAGAACTGCATTTGTGATGGGGACATCAAGGCCATGTGAGAGTTTGAATCGAGTCCGTATTTTTCTTTTTGAGTCTAGTAGGTTTTTTAGTCTAGTTTTGTTTACTCTCATTTAGTATTTGTTCTCTTTTATGCTTTAGTCTTGTTTTTAGTCTCAAAATAGGCATGGGTCTTGAGAAGGCAATGAAGATGATTAAAAAAAAATTGAGTTTCCTCAGAGAGGATTTTCTCTTGTACTTAAAGGTGTGAAACCCTAAAGTAAAAATTATCCTTTAGGTGTGTGAAAAGCCTAAAAGAAATCATCTTAGGTGTGTAACCCTAAGGTCCTAATTATTATTTATCCTCTCTCCTTTTTAACTATTTTCTAATTTTTTCTCATCAAAACAGATCCACCACCCTCCTTTTTTTTCTCTGTTTTGCAACCTTTAACAGTCTTCCGACGCCTCTTTCTTCTCTAAGCATCAACTGTTGCCTCTCCAATTAGTTCAGATTCAAGTTCAGTCTAAATTCAGGTCCCAAATTCAGATTCATATACAGAATCAAGTTTAGATGCAGAGTAAGATTCAAAATAGCATGTTGGAGAAGTTCAATCCTCAACAAGGGGCTCTTGTTTCACATCAATTTGGTATCAGAGCTCAGGTTGAGCTCTCTCCCACCTGGGGAGAATGATGGGGACGTTAAAGTCATGTGAGAATTTGAATCTAGTATGTATTTTCTTTTGGAGTCTAGTAGATTTTTATTGATTCTAGTTTTGTTTACTCTCATTTAGTATTTTTCTCTTTTATGCTTTAATCTTGTTTTTAGTCTCACATTAGTTTTGGGGACAAGTCTTTAATCTATGTAAGCCTATATAAATAGGCATGAGTCTTGAGAAATAAGACAATGAAGATGATTTTAAAAAAAAATTAAGTTTCCTCATAGAGTATTTTCTCTTGTATTTAGAGGTGTGAAACCCTAAAGCAAAAATTATTTTTTTGGTGTGTGAAACCTTAAGAGTTATAATTAGGAGTGTGAAACGCTATTTATTATTTATCATCTCTCCACTTTAATCCTAATTTTTAATTTTTTTCTCATCAAAACAGAGTCATCTTCCTTTTCCTCTCTGTTTTGCAGGCGCCAGTAGTCTTCTAGCGCCTCTCTTTTCTCTAAGCATCACCTATCTCTCCAATCAGTTCAAATTTAAGTTCAGTTCAAATTTAGGTCCAATTTTTGATCCATATGTAGAATCAAGTTCAGATGCAGAGCATGATTCAAAATAGCATGTTGGTGAAGCTCGATCCTCAACGGGGTCTCCTGTTTCACATCAATGTCATCTTGAGTTAAATGATCAATTAAGATACATATATTGAATTATGTTGATTATGGATATCAAATAGACATATTCATATACTTAAAGTTTCAAACTGACAATATCCACAAGCTGTTTTTCATTTTTCAAGATCCTTAACATAAGTCAATGACATTTAGTAGTTTTGAATTATCAACTATGTAAAGGTAACTTTCAATTGCATTATCATGATTTCCTTTTTCTACACGGCAGGAATTGAGCTGAGAGCTTAATTTTATTCAAGGGAGGCAGCAACTTGGATCTTAATCAGATTTTATAAGATCCACTTGAGGATCCATTCCTAATTCTCTTCCAATATTCTTTCAATGTCATACTGATATATCCAAGTCTGACTTAATAGTTACATATAATTATCTTATGAATGGGTTGGAAAGGTTTAGCTATGATTAAGTGAATTACATTAATTGTTGGATTATCGGGTTAATTTGGTTGGATCCTTAAGAATCCGTGACTAAACTCAATAAGGACACATATGTACTTTTGAATCTAATTTTGGGGTCCAAATCAGAGAACGTGGGTAAGATGTTAATTGCATTATGGGGGGCTCCATTGCTACACTCATTTCTTACTATTTTTGTGTTCCTGTTTGATGATACATGTTTCTTATGTCTATCTACTACCTGAGAAGCATGGACACATACACAGGTATGACACGCCCACGGACATGTGACATGACAATTTCTTAAAAATTAAGACATGGAGACACAACAACACATATATACATGCATGCATAAATACATACATAAAACTAGAATATGTCCATGCATCAAGAAGTCCACACATCTAATAATATAATAACATTCAATGTAACATATATGCTAAGATTTTAAACTACTTATAGATTTGTATGACTTTGGAAAGGCTCTTTGACTTTGTATAAAGTAGCTCAATGTATACATTTATATCGAAAGATATCTAAATTAATCATAGCTTTATGCGCAGATAATATTTTGACACGTTTTCTCACATGGTATGATTATACATGATGCTAAATAAATATATCAAATATGTAACAAGAAGTGTATGAAAAATGTAAGGCACATGTTGAAGAAGTTACAACAAGTATCCTAAACTAAAAAATAAAGTATCTAATTGACAACTTTTTAGACGTGTCCAAGAAGTGTCTAAAGAAGTGTCAGTTTTGACATGCGTGTCGCAGTGTCTGACATGGGTACGGATCCATGAAGTGTCGGTGCTACATTGTCTTCTGCAAAAATAGTTTTATTACTCCCCAACTTGTTCATGTTATTGTATTGTCAAATATTTACTTTCCATGTTTGATTGACCCACACTTTCTATATGCTGTTGAGTTAGAGATGCAAATACTAATACTTATCTCTCCTTAATGCCCCTACTTCTGCACAATTCCACTTTCGTCCTCTTCCCCACATCTCCCTTCTCTTCTCCCTCCGTGAGCACTAAGAATCTAAGATTTGGCTCAACCCATTGAAAGTCGTGCAAAGTATGGTTCAAAGTTGCGGTCTCGGCCGCTGACTTGGCCGGCACCGAGATGGATTGGTCTCGGCGATTCGAATCGGACTCGGACGATACACGCAAAACGCTACATAGAAATCTCAAAAAGTTATGAAAAAATCACGACAAATCGTAAAAAAAATGTAGACATCAAAATTCACGTATCACATGTCCAAAATCAATTTGTTTTGAGAGGGTAATTAGGAAAATATGATGATTTCGGAGTAAATTCAGAAACATAAAAGATTTGAGGGGGTTAAAAAAACCAAAACTAAAAAAAAAGAAAATGATAAAGGAGAGAGATCGGGTGAGATCACCCAATCTCTCCCTCCCTTTGGCTTTATCTCCCTCTCTCATCTCTCTCCCTCTCCCTTCTCTCTCTACTCTCTCCTTCCCTCTGGCTTTCTTTCCCTCTCCCTCGTCTCCCTCTCCCTCCTCTCTCTCGTCTCTCCTCTCTTTCTCTCTCTGTCTCTCTCTCTCTCTCTCTTGCGGCAGCGGCAAGGAGTAGGTGGTGAAGGCGGGGGAGAGATCGGGCGGAGCAGGAGGCGGCGGCAAGCGGGCAGGCGGCGAAGGCGGGGGAACCCTAGATCCCAGATAAGTTTGGATTTTTTTAATCGAATTGGCCTTGATTCGGAGCTGACTCAGCCGAATCGGCCGAGTCAGTCCAAGTCATCTCGTGACTCAGCCGCTTTGGCCGAGTCAACTCTGAGTCAAGACCGATTCGGTTGTTTCTGAGTGGATCCTTCGAATCGGGTCTCGGACTCGTCTCGGCGGGTGTCGAGACGGCCGAGTCGTATCCGACTCGGCCGAATCTTCAAACCGTGGTGCAAAGTCAAGATCTAGAGCGAAGCCTTTAACTCTAGTGAAAGATCTTCAGCATGATGCATTTATAGAAGTGCTACATATATCATTTAGAGTTGCATTTAGCTCCTTCATCCACCTTGTTGGTTACATGCATCTTCCATTCCCTCTGTAAACTCCCCGGTAAAGAATTTTTTTTTTTTATAGAGACTGACGCTATCATGGACTTATGTTGCTTTTTATGCATTGATTATGGTGTGAGGTATTAGAACATGATAGATTCTAAATTTTACAACCATCAAGACTTCGGCCAACTTCTACTGTTGGACTTTTGACTACTTTCCCATCCAATCTATTAAGGGCAACATTTGCAGGGACAAGAAGTCATGTTATTCTAGACCCTTCCTCTTTGGCCTTCTGATGAAAATCAGAGTGTTCTCTTTTTGAGGCATCCATTGGTCTTCATGCTGATGGTATATGTCAACTATTTATTTCACTCAGCTTCCATTTCCATTATTCTTCTATTGGTGCAAGTACCAGATTTCTTTACTATACTAATGTCTTTCCTTCTTCCTTGTTCTTCCTAGTCTGGACATTCTAATTTTTGCTTCGTTTCTCATATTTTTTGACTCCCTTATTGGCCGCACATGGAAACACTACAAATATGCTTTTGTTTTCTTGTAGTGCCTAGGGGTGTATTAAGCACACAACACCCTAGGACCTTGTTTGGTTACTTGAGTTTACAAGAATTGGCATGTAAATCTTGCCTAACACTAAAAAAAAGAGAGGAAAAATCAGCCTATAATCAGAATTTGGGAGTAGAGGGTAAAGTGAGATTTAAAATTTTTTTTTAATCATTTTATCCCCTATTCTCTAGGGATTGGAGTTAGCAATTCTCATATGAAGAGGAATTGTTAACTCTTGATAGAGGTGATTTGATTCCCTAACTCTTGCTAATTCTTCTTCAAAAATTTTGAAAAATAACCCAACTCTTACCCTCCAACCCCTCGAATCAAAGTAAGCCTAGAAGTATCTCTTGCTTCGTTCCCATAACTTAAGAAATGGTGCTTCGCTACATCAATCTCTCCATTCTTCTTGAAGAGCAACCTCATATGGATCTAGTATGAAATTCCTTTGAAATAAAATATTATTCCCTTGCCCACCTTTAAACTGGTCTGCGCCTTGCGATCAAAACACACACCAAAAAAAAAAAAAAAAAGAATTTCTTGAGTGAATGTGATTGAATTTGTTGGCATCTCTTATAGAGGTTCTGGATTCTTGTAGTTTTGAAATCTTTAATTATATGCCATTAGATTCTTCATTTTGATTATCAATGACCTCACCTTACCACCTTCTTCTGATTAACTTGATGTCAAACCTTTATGCATTGTTGTTGAATTCGTTTTCAAGAAAACCATAAGGATTCTTGCTAATTATTGAAGTCGAGTTACGAAAGCTCCACTGAAGAAATAAAAAATTGTCCAAGTTTTTCTGATTGGCTATCAATCTATGTTGGGAAAGATTAGCTAAAATGAAATTACTAAAGTTCTTTTAATTGGCTATTAACTAAAATCAACCCTATATGAGTTGGCTCTGAATTCCTGGTCAAGGCAACTTTGAGTGAGGGTCTTGCTATGCAAACCTGAAGACTAGCTGGCAGGTTGCTAGGCCTACTTATTCAATCTCTTGTTTATTTCCACGCATAATCTCAACATTCTCATTTATGCTATACTCATTGTTTGGGCATGATTTTTCTTAATTGTCAAACATTTTGGCCCACAAATGCTGTGTTGTTGGTGATATTTTTATCACGCATGCAACACTTATATATGTCAAATCTGTAATGTATATATTATTTGGCAAAAATTACACACACAGTTAATCCGGATTTCTTTTATGTCTTCATGACGTGTATTCTTTCATCATATGACAATTGTGTCCATGCAACCATATTTAAGGTTTTCCTTGGTAATAATGGACCTTTAGTGTGATTCCGTAAGGATTATGAATGCAAATGTTTTTTGAAAAACTTATGCGAACTATACTTATCTTCATTGTATTTGTAGATATTTTAACAGATTCGAGGAATTTGCATGTTCTCCTTAGTACTTGTGGTTTTTTGGCGATACTGTCTAGATGATGTTATCCTAGCATCTTGAAATTACATACTTTCTATATAAATATTTACCTCCTCTTTTTTTGTGCTATTCTTGTATTTGAAATAATTCTCTTTCTAATTTGTAGGCAAGGCAGGTCCATCCTGATAAAATTCCTAATGATCCCCTCGCAGCACAAGATTTTCAGGTAAATGTTACATTTTAATCGTCCTAATGACTATTTTAAGTTATCCAGCACATGTTTTTCTTACTGATGTACTCAAACAGGCAAGTTAAATTCTAACCAATTCATTTCTTTGTATAAGCTATCTGACTATCCCAAAATTCAATAGTCAAGGGCGTAATGACATGTTACTTTGCAGACACTTGTATGTTCTAACCATTCTTTATGTGATCACCGGGGCCTTTTTTCCCCCATGGTCGTGACTGTTGTATTGTAGTGGGTCGGGGGGCATCCCTTGCTACAGCTAAGCTAGGCTTCATCTTCTTGCGTCTGGGAAACTTCTACGTTGTTTGCTTCTCGAGCTTGCTTGTGTATATGAAATGTCAAATATTATTTTGTTCATATTAGATGCTTTTAAGAGGAATAGCGTGACATACTAAAATCTTTTGAGGCAAGGATCTATGCTGCAATACAACAGTTATGGGACCCATTTTCTTTTTTCTTTTTGCTTCTCAGAACAAAAAGCAATTGTAAATGGAGTTGATGTTTGCAATCTAAACTTCAACCAGAAAACATGAAAGTCAGCTATGATGAAAATCTCTATTTTAGAAGAAGCATCCACAGAATATTCACATGAAATTCATCTGATGCATGCACGCTGGAGAATGTTTGTGTGGTTAGAGTGCGCAATTAGAATATCTCAAATATGAACACTTGAGGAAGGAAACTAATTTTTACTAAACTTTAAGATTACAAAAAATTAAGAAATTTGTATAATGTGGATGTTGTTTTGCTTAGTGTTGCTGATTTTGGCAGTGGTTTATATTTTTGAAATCGCATGTCGGTATTAGGTTGTCTGATCCATTTACACCCATGGATATCAAGGTTGTCTTCTTTCCATCATTTAGCAAAGGCTTGGTCAACAACTCACCTGGATATGGTGAAGAAAGCTTTTCTTCAAGATTCAGAGCTAGCACCCATCTAAAGATAAAAATATAAAGAAAGAAGAACAATCCCACAACAATATGCTTTGTGTGCAATTGCCTACTCCATTCACTTAGAAAATACTCAGAAAAACTAAGATCCCGAGAAAGGTTGAGTGAAGCAGGTGCTCTATTTTTCCTTCCATAAAGGACCAAGTTTCAGGAGCCTGTCTTCAGTTTGCCTTTTGTAGTGCTGCCTCAAATTGAGTACATATCATTTTTGTATCGGATTTGTTTTCTTGCAGAGAAGGCCACTGATTGTGTTTCCTCTTTCTAGTTGCGGGTGTATCTTAATTATGCAATGGGTTTGTTTACTTTTGGACTATACTGCATCCCTGTTGCTTGTGTTTCCTGGCTGCATGATAGAGGTTTGATTGGACTAATTATTTTGTCTGCCTATATGAACTATGAAGCAGTATCAGGACACAACTTTAGATTCAAATTGTTCCTTGACGAGCTGACCTTTGGAAGTTGGCGTTTGCATTCAGCATATGAGCTATTTGGATAATCACAACTGACAAGCCTTGCACCGATAAGCATGACATGTCACTACTCATTAGGGTGTTAACTGTGTATATGGACTCTGAAGTCATATGTGCACTTTTACACATATGATTTGTATTGTAGGGGAGCTGTGTATTCTAACTTGTATTGTCTTACTGTTACCCTGATTATAACTCGAGTTACTAATAATATATACTTAGACTTACCCTAAAAAAAAATGCTTGCACTTATTCCAGTGGAGAGAATACTAACATTAATTTGTATACACTACAGCTACGACTATGCAGTAGATAAGTTAATGTAAATTCTTTAAATCTGATTGAATTTAGGAGATAAAACGTCATAACCACAAGTTTGCGTCTCATTGAATTTGATGCCCAACACTATTTATGCCAAGGAAAGAACAAGCTTGCACATGGAGATCTAATCCTGTCAACTCTTATTGTGGCTCACTCTTCTTTTTGGAAAGGCGAAATCAAGAGGGCTTTGCAAGGTTTCAAAAATCAGCTGATGCCAATACACGTTGGCATGAAGCAGAGGGTTTTTAAGATCTTGATATCAGAGGGTGATCTAAATCATATCTAAAATTGGGTTCAGCTGAAAATAAGGTATTGGGTGCAATCATAGTTTAAAATCTCGATAACAGTATTAGTATCAGCTAATCATTTTTAGTGCTCGTCATATTGGCCATAAATATCGGCAATATCGGCCTTGATATTGGCCTTATAATATCGGGTACCTTAGAATCCAATACAATATTGCCAATATATATGAGAATTAGCAGACATCAACTAAGGATGCAATCTTATAGTTCCATGGGCTGTAATAGAGCGAAACACAGATGAGGAACTCAACCAACAGTACCATTTACTTGAAAAAAATAGCAAAACCATACACTATCACAAGCTGAAATTTTTTTTATGAAGGTTAAAGCCACCAACATAAACAGTATAAAAAATTCAGAGTTAACAGAAATGCCACCAAGCAACTTTAACACACAAAATTGAGACAACCAACTATATGAAATATGTCAACACCATTAATTTGAACATTGATATCAACTTGTAATTTATGAAATCCGTAAGTTACAAGATTTTATCAAATCTAATTTAAACATTACCAATTATATCAAAAGCGTCATCCCATTGAAAATTGTTTTTATGATTTCTTAGAGACCACTTGAGTACTGATAACCTTAAAGAGCTGCACGATACCAAGATTCAATCCTTGATTAGTTCTTATCAAATTCTTTTTCTTTAATTGGGTTATCAGCATCTAGTTACTGTTTTAAAGGCTGTCAAAATCTTAAGCTGGACTTTTTCTTAAAAGAATTTCCCCAATAAGCGAGAACTATTTGCTGTCAAACCTCAGTGCACTTCTCAGTTAAACTTTTAGAGCATAATCTAATAATGTAATTGATGTTAAGTTGGTTGAAAGGTTTTAGCATTATATTTCTTACTTAATAACGCATGAGTTATGCGAATTCTGGGAGAATTTAATCTAGATGCTTTGTTTCCAAATCTTCTTGATGGTAAAAGCGTGTTTACTACAATCTGCTGCTTTTGTTTCAGGTCTTGGGTGAGGCGTACCAAGTTCTTAGTGATTCAACACAACGCCAATTATATGATGATTATGGGAAATCAGGCATTTCAACGTAAGTTGGGGAATATCTTGTGTGGTAATGCATATATAACTATAAGAAAAAATGTCACTGTGTATTGGTTATGCTTCAATGTCATTGAGCACAGAAGGCGAAATTGCTTATAACTTGATGCTGTCTTTTCGTGTTACAGAGAGGTTATTATTGATTCTGCAGCAATCTTTGCAATGCTGTTTGGTAGTGAGCTTCTTGAGGAATACATTGGTCAACTTGCAATGGAATCAATGGGGTCACTTGATATATTCATCGAAGGGGAACAGATTGATGCAAAAAAATTGCAAGACAAAATGAGGGTAATATTTTTAACTAGCTTTCATATAGTTAGATAATTTATGACTACTCGTTACTGCCTAGCTTTTTCATAATTTTCTGGTTTTCAAAATGCAAGATGTTTGATATTTATTCCCTACTATAACAACCATCAGAACTCATAGGTTTTATTTCTGCTAACCATTATTGTCCAGGGCTACTAAGTAACATGAAACCCATGCTTATGGCAGGATCAGAATCTTGCTGTGGGGTTTGTGTTTCTGCCAGGATGTGTTGAAGGGCGGGTAGACCTATGTTGAACTATAATAAATAAGCACAAAAAGATGCACATTGCCAACCCAGTTTAAGAATAGACAATTTATTCTTTTTTTTTAATACATAAACAGTATGCATGTGAAATTAATTATGAGATTGTAAATATTATTGTAAATTTGTTGGCTTATCAATATATTGAAGAAAACTAAAATGAAGGGATAAGAAAAAAATCCCTGCCAATAATCAAAATAGTTCTAGTAAAGTGAACAAGCTGAACTCAAAGAATCACATACCTAAAACTTGATATTGGATGATTTCTTCCTGCATGGAAAATAGTAGGAAAATTTGGAACTCAATAACCTAAATTTTTTGTACATTCTTATTCTTCTCTTTCAAGTTGGCTGCTTTCTGCTTTCTTTCTTCTCTCATCCTTGCAGATATTCTACTATTTTGCTACTCCATCCTTTATCATCTTTGTACATTTGACATCAGCCCGAATAGTTTGTGAAGAGGGTGTGGATTTTCGTGTGCAAGAGTAATTATAACCTCTATAAGCTGCCAATATATGAATCACCTTTTGAGCATTTATGTATAACCAAACTATTGCATTGATCATTTTTACTCGTCACTCTCACATGAGAAGGCTCAAGAAAGTCGATACTATCACAAACCAGTCAGTAATTTTTTTTATTTTTTTGTATATGCTTTTCCTTAACCTCTCGATGAGGAACTAATGGGAGGATAATATGTTTGGTGGGCTTTAGTGGTGGCATCTCCTAGGATTGAAGGATTGAGCTTTGAGGCATACCTACTTATTTGAGGTTATGTTCCTTTCTTCTCGGCTAGAAACTCACCTTAGAACAGGTTTCATTGTGACTGTCCACCTAATTCAGTTATTGCGTAGTCTTTCTGAGCCAATCAAAGCAAGCTTGTGATTTTTCTTTCTATTTTCCAATCAAAATCAGCCATCTGATACCAATACCGTGATTTCATGGTCAGTAGGTGACCTGGGTTTGTGAAAGAGTCAAGGTTAGAGAGCCACTCATATTTACAAACTATATGTTCAGAGGAAAATACTGATAGTTATACATATAAAGATACAGTGTTACACAAACTTTTTCTCCTAGGTAAAACGATAAATTTTTGTTATGATGGTCAAGGAGAGAAAACAAATAATCACATTATTTTTTATAGGAATAGTGTATATCATTGAGACCCATGATCTTTCAAGTACCCGTTTGGGGTCACTATGTTATGTTGGCAGCCAATCTTTACCTATTAATTATTTCATTCTCTTTTTATTCGGATAATGGAAACCCCTTTTTACATTGAGCCTCGGTAAACTGTCATAGAATAACATATACGGAATATACATGCCTCAAATAAACTAGAATTTAGTGGCATGCAAGATTAGTTTAATTGAAGAAACTGTATATTTTACATGAGCTGTCGTTTGACATCGAACCACATACTTGAGGCTCTAGAGATTTTTAGGGGTTGGGTATCCATGCAAGAATAAACTGAAAGTTTACCAAGGGGTGGATGGTATAGGGGGCAGTGCCTTGAGAGGAGGGTCTGAATCCTGATAGCTGAGGCAGGATGACGAACAAATTGCTAGGTTATGATTTATTAGTGGGCTGTATAGGGAAGGAGGAGGGATGGAGGGCATTTTCAGAATTTTCAAGTGTTCTTTTGGTGATTTTATAGGGGAATTTATTTGTTCCTCAGCTTTTATTTTGTATTACAAAACATGCTGAAGGCTATTTTACGTGTAAAGAACACTAATTTAAATTAAGAGATCATTTAAAAGAAAATACCCTCATCTAAGTTTATTTTGTTTGAGACTTTGGGTTACTTTTATGCATTTTGATTTGGCATCTTGAGAGTTGAAGCATATCCTTTTAAATATCGTCTCCTATAATATCAATTTTGCAAATATTTAATAATGTGAATATTGAAGTTGGCAGTATTATTTATTGCTGCTTTTTGGTAGGTCAACAATATATGTGCTTTCATAGGTCTGCATCTGCATATCTTTTGACTTGCTTGTGTTCTTCATGAGATGATAGTATCATGTTTGTTGTCAGTATTGTTGAATTACTTTAATATTCATATATTCTAAAGGGGACACTTGTTTCTAGATGATCTCATTCTTTATCCATGTTGTCTTTCATTTGGCTGCCTTTTCTGCTTATAATTCTCGTATCTTTTATCTTTAAGAGCATACATCACCCCTTGACTTCCCCTCCCTTTGTCTATTTTGTTGTAGCTCAGATTTCTACTTATCAGATATACATTTTTCTGAAAATTTTCTTGAACACAAATTTTCTGTCTGGACCAACAGACTGCTCAGAGAGAGAGGGAGGAGAAACTAGCAGACATATTGAAAGATCGGCTGCACCAGTATGTTCAAGGGAACAAGGAAGCCTTTATTAGTCATGCTGAAGCTGAGGTGTCAAGGCTTTCAAATGCGGGTAATTTTATGCCTTCAAGTTCCTGTGTGTTTTATCTCTCCTGTGACAATCTCTCCTGTATTTATATGTTTGAAGTTGCCTTGGGAATCTGTGCTGGGAACTCTTACAGTTAGTTGAGGTAATTCACAGCTGGTACTAGAAACTTGGTCTGTTCATGTGTAGATACGGCTGGATCATTTTGGGAGGAAAAGGTTGATAAATCTGTTCTTGTTTGTTTTAGACCAAGATTATATAAAAAATCACAGTTTTTAAGTTATTGCAAAACAAGGATTGAATTCTAAATTTCATAGCAGTCATACCAAACAATTTGAAAAAGCTTGCTGATTCGTTGGAAATGGCTCTACACAGGAGTAATTGACAAAGGAGGATTGGCAAGGCTAACCTTGAATACTTGGGACACGGCCGACTGTGATGGTAGAGATTGGAGAATGTCCTTGAGTTTTAGAAACTGTTTTGAGTTTTATTTTTTCCTTTCTACCATAATAGAGGCCGCCATCGTTTAACGTTGGTTGTACTCCACTTCTTATCTGATTCCTCTAGTATCTTTTCCGATCATAGTTTTTTTGTGCCCTAAGCAAGGATTGGGTAGTCTTTTCATTACTTATAAATTTGTTTCTACTACTTTAGGAAGTGGGTTTGCAAACATTATACACTTGAGAAGAAAAGAAATCAAACAAAACCTTAACTATGGTTATGGACAGCTGTCACCTCCTTAGTCTTTGTGCATGATAAAGAGGATATGGTGAATATTATGGTCATTTTTGTTAACTCAAACTACAAGATGCTCTTTGGATTTTAAAGTATGCATTTTTGAAGGTACATGTTGAAAACTGCAAATGAATTGTCAAACCTACTGTTTAATTAGGTTGTTCATAATATTATTAAAGGAGAGTAGTTAGCTATCCGTATTAATGCGACAGGGAGAAATTATTAAGTAGTATCACTACTAAGATACAGGAAAGATTGATGTGGGTTTGTTCGGAATATTGATACTTATTTACCAGACCATTTGCTATTTATTGCTATATTGATCCATAGCTACTGCTAGTTTTCATCGCCTTTTTTCTATTTCCTAATTATAAGCTTCTGCGTGCATTATGGTGGATTTTTTACCACTAATTAATATGACGTTGAACCACACACTATTATCATATGTTAAATTACAAGGTGCTCGCTCCCTGCATAGATGCTGCCTCATTTGCAATTGAGTTTGATGCATTTTTGCAGAGAGACCTTCCCCTTCTAAAATAATTCACTAATTTTATCTGCTTTAACCCCTACTGTGATGTATCCTCTATTTAGTTGTAGCAAAAGAGCCTCTATATCAATTGACGAGAAGAGGAAAAGGCAAGGAGCAAGGGAATTACAAAAAAGAGAGATCTCGTATGGAAAGTGGTGTTATTTTGAAGACCGCCTGAGATCATAAATGAACTAGATTCTTGGAGCTGTCAGCGACTCAGCTGGTCCAGACCATGCACTACAGTTTATATTTCATTCTTTTAGCATTTACATGGAATGGAATAGCTATGTAGAGAATTTGCATTCTGAAGTTCCAAACTAAATAGTCTAACCAAACAAAAATTTGTTCTGAGATTGATAATGGAACTAGATGATATAACCTATCAATTTTTATGGAGTCTCCCTGGGTCATGGAGTGGTTTATTAGAAATCACACATTAGCTATCACGCAGGGTCATAAAGAGGTTTATTGGAAAACACACATTAGCTATCACACACTTATACTATATAGGATATTGCTGATTTCTTCTTGTACAAATAGAGCACACACCACACCAAAATCTTTTAATTGCAATAGATTGGTGCTGCGTGGTTTGTTCACAATACTACCCTGGCTGGTGATCCCGAATGACTCTTTCTCCTAGTTCAATTGAAGTTATGTGGTAGTACAGTCATTACCTTGCGATAAGTGAAAATGCATGTATATTGATGTGTTCTCAACTCTGCGAAGTCTTGATTGTGAGATCTACAACAAAGCACGGTCAGTAGGTGGCCGGATCTGCTTCCAACGCTCAAGTCAGTCGCAACTCAAGATTAAGTAAGTGTATGTGAGGGTGATATTGGATTGCATACCTCTGGGAGGTCCAGGGGGCCTTCTATATATGGGCAACGGGTCTACTTTGCCGCTTTCCTCTAGAGGAAGAATGAGCTGCCAGCTAAGACGAGTGACTTGTCTCTATTTACTCTATGCTTTGAATCTTCGACCATGTCCAGTGAGCGGTCAAACCTCTTAGGCTAGCTTCGAGCATAGTTGTTGGAATAGCTTGTCATTTATACTCATTAGATATTTCATTGAATAAACAAAACTTACTAGGCCCATCAAGGACAACAATTATGATAATGCAGAATATATGATTTCTTGGATGCACTTTTGCAGCATGAAGTTATTTGTCGAGTAAACTAGGAGTTCTTCTTTGTGACATGAAAGAAATGAGATCAAAGTTGCACTTTAAGAAGAGGGCATTTTTCCAATTAAGTTGTACATAGAAATAAACACAAATCCTAGTATTTAGAGAACAAGTGAGTTTGCATATACAGAAATTGCATACATGCAAGTTCTATTTTATAAAGTCTGGTGTGTTATATCGTATATAGGGAGTTGGGCATGTTTAACGTGCGAGGGCACAAAATTTTCTGTGGCAGCAATGTGGGAAGCCTTCTGTAGGTAAAAAGAAAAACTAAGGAACACTGATCACCAATATTATTAAATAATCTTATAAAGTTTCATGCAAGGATTTAGGCATATAGTGCATTGTCTTCAAAGATGTATCTTCACACCAACTAAACCCCCAAGATCTATCCAACTTACATGTACACAGGCATAAACATCACCCTAAACATAATCACAATATTTAGCAAACGATTCGATTCACATATACGGAACTTTACAAACATTTTGGTGATTAGATTGTTCTTGAATTCAACATGAAATTAACATCTTCATGTATTTTACAAACATTATTTCCATGAACGAGTGTATACCAGATGAATCTTCAACATTTGATGCATGCTTTGTAGAATCATGGAATCTGAGGAAATGATGCAATATAGGTTTTTGGCTTTTCCCAGTTTAAGAATAGAATGGTGCTAGTTGTACTCCAGAATTCTTTTCTAAAACATGATGGCGGCAGATGTTATGTGGGAAACAATAGCTTAACCAGGGTATGTCTGCAGTTCATCTATGCTGTCAAAGGATGGCATGGACCACCCTGATCTTTGCCTGTGATCATAGGCTAGTTGAATGGTTTGACTAAATGGTTACGCGCGTGGTTTCAAATATTGTCGAATTCTAATATATTTTGACAATGCTGTATCGGGTTTTGAGGTGTCCAATACGTTGTTAACCCTATAATATCAGCCAATAGTGAGGCGAAGCTGCCAATGTGACCGCTATTGTTGATATTGACAGCCAATACAAAGGATATTGATACTAAAAAGCATTGGCTGGTATTACCGAGATCTTAAGCCGTGGTTGCATGACTGCCATCATTGATTACCCGGATTGTTTATTGGAAACCTTGTGATAAAGAAATATGAAACTTTTCAAATTCTATTCACTGAGACTTTGACAAGTGTCCACAAATTCTGAAGAACAAAACTATGCTACCTTAAAGTAATCTCTCTTTGTTCTATAAATTTTAGTTGTTGTCATAATTTTCTAGAAAACAAAATAGTAGAATACTACGCGTACATTTGTGGTAATTGTGCATAAATATGAGCTTGTTATTTTTTTTAATTCCTTAATCATTTAAACATTCCCCATGCTTTTGCATAACTTTCCGGGCATCCAAAGTTCTTGCTGAATGATCCCCAGAAACTGAAATAGGGACTATCCAAAGTTCTTGCTTAATAGTTATTTGTGTTTTACTTGAACTTTTACTCGAGTTATTCTTGGACACCTTTTGAGCTTACGTGGAGTTTTTTGTAATTTATTGACTTTGTAAATTTTAACCTCCAGCCAGATTATTCCTGAACATGGTACTTGTGGCTATGTCTAGAAGGTGCGGTTTAGAACAAATTTTGAAAATAGATCGTTTGGAAGCACCCCAAAGGAACAAATGTAAGGGGAAAAGACAAGAAATTTATGGTTACTATAGCAGCTATAGTAACCACGAAAAGAAAAATAAGAAAACAAGAATGATGGCCTGAGACTTAAATTAGTATTAGTTTTTGAATTTTTTTTAGAGTTTTGTTTCAATAGAAAACATTGTTGTAGCCTTATTTATAAAAGATAAGTTATTAAGTTAAAAATCTTTTTTTTTTGTAGCTTAATTATAAGACAATTCTCTTGTTATACTACTATATGATTTCTTTTCTTCTTTGATGATGATTCTCTTGTTATACTTCAGGACTAGATTTTTCTCTGTGATCAAGTTATGTAAGTTTAGAAGTGGCTCTTGGTCTTTCTTTTAAAAATAAAAATTAGTTTATGGAATATGGAGTTTTGTTCCTGATGTCATTTCTTTGATGATGATTACTGTGTGATGCGGCTATAGTGTGAACCATCTTCTTGTGAAGCCAAAAGAGTGAAACTTCTTCTCTTTATGCTTTTCCCCTCTCTTTCTCTCATTTCTTGCTATAAAACCCTACCTGTCACCTCTCCCACTCAAACCTTGATTCCCACCTTGCATGGTCTCCATTGAGGCACCTTCTAGTGTTCTTGTTCTCATAAAAGAAAATGAAAGCAATAAAAAGCAATGAAAAAGGTGATGAATGTCAGTCTCAATAAAGAGGTGCCTAGTGGTTACAGTGTAAACTTATCATCCAGTAACATTCAAAATGCTTACATGAATGAAATATGGGATATTGATAGTGGGAAATAAATTCAGATGTGATGTACAAGTCAGCAGACTAATCTTGTGTTTTACTTTGTCATTTTTATTCGGACATGTATGCTTTTTTCCTTTCTCATTGTGTCATATGGAGATGATCTCATGTGCATAATTTTTTTGTTTTTGCACGAACCTTCTCACTCTGGTTATATTATATATATTTGCTCACTTCATGTAAATTTTGTAGCTCTTGCTGCTACGGTTTATGGTCAGCACTCCATGATTGTTAACTGTTTTGACCTGAGTGTTCTCTGAAGTCTGGACTACTCTCAGATGTGCCTTTGCACTACTTGGGTCATAATTTTCTCACCTTCATGTTTGAGTTCATCTAGTAGTTTTGATTAAGTTTCCTTCATTTATCAAAATGGGTTGATTTGTTCTTCCTTCTATGGTCTCCGAGAGTTTTGTGCCTAGGCCATTCTGATTACTAGAGATTAGCCACTCCCCTTCTGAGATTGTTTTCACGACATCTTCTTGTTCTCCTTTTAGGAATGGGGTGCATGTTTTTATTTTATCTGAATGAACTTGTGTTCTTGCTTAAGCTGCTACTTGCACCATCTTGCACTATATTCTTTCTTATATTGGTTTTCAGTTTCATGATCCTTTATTGGATCCTTCGTGTTTTCTATTGCAAATGTTTTAACCCTGCAGTCTCTAGTCCTATTCCTCTTCCACTTCCTCCCTGTATGGTTACTAGCTGCACTAACTTTGTCTACTTGTTTTCTTGTCGAGGTTCTGTATCCGATACTTTCTTGCCTATTCCAGAGTCCATAACTCTCTGCCTCTTATGTATGTGTTCATGGTTCATGAAAGCATAGCTGCTCTTGAGTGCTAATGTCCCTTCATGATTGCACCTCACCTGAAAAACTATTGTCTAATAAATCCAACTTTTATTCGTTTAGTTATCAAACATTTTTAGCATCCATCAACAATCATGGAGTTATTGTGAGCACAACTGAAAGGCGGCACATTATGTGTGAAACGCTAACTTGCACTTCCATGAACCTTACCCTGAGGATGCTTTTCTTCTCCCTGTTGATAAGTTGCTTATATCGTGTTGTTGGATGTATTTCTTGACCAAAAATTGTCTGAAAGTTTCTTGGCTATATGTTACTCAGTCGCTTCTATGCACTATACAAGATATAACAGCCATGATTTGAAAGCCACCAGAAGATGGATGTGTTTTCTGTCCCTGAAACAGCAAGTATGTCACATAGGCTTTGGGGACGATTTTTTTTATTTCTTTTCTCTCTCTTCATACAGATACAGATAATTCCAATTTCTTGTTCTTAAATACTACTTAAGCTTGAGAGAATTAGAAATCTTGCATACTTCGTCTAGTCAATTTTAGTGTTCTAGTGATTCTTAGGCTGTTAAACCATGGGCGACTTCTATACCTGTCTGATTTGCTTCACTTGTATGAACTCCGAATGTAACTCCCTCCTTCCACTTTTACAGCTATTTCAGTTCTATATGTTAAGACACTTTTCATGCACAATTATATGAAGAGATGAAGGTTTCTAATTTAACTGCATCTGGCATTATAGCTGAATGGAGAAAAATGATCCCTATAGACCATCAAAGGATTGGGAGAAAAAGCCTTCTTTGCAGCTGCTGCTGCAGTTGATGCAGATTATGCAAAGAAATGAGATTTTTTTTTCTTCTCTCTGTGTCAATTTCACCATTCAAATGTGCGTTATGGTTGTGTTATTAAATCCATGTTCAAGAGGTTTACTTCCTTGCCAGACATGAATGGCTTTAGTTTTACCTCCTTGTGCAATATGAAAGGCATGGTATGATGTTAGCATTTTTTAATGGGGTTGCTCAATTTCAAACTTGCAGCTCAACAAAAGAAGCTTCTCCATGAAAAGGAAAATTTCACGAGAATGGTTTTTGAGTCTATGGTTTGTTTGTGACAAGCAACAACGTTGGTTCAAGATTCACAGTGAATAAATTTGCACTGATTCTCCATTTCTCGCTGCAAGATTCACAGTGAATAAATTTGCACTGATTCTCCATTTCTCGCTGCTTCAAGGGCCACATTTGCAGAACCCTTTTGGTATCGTAATCATTTAGTTTTGTGGCTTCATGGGTATAGTGTGTATAGATTGTTGTGGCAGGTAAGTTTAGGCAGGAGACTGTAATGAGAAGATAACATTGTCTATTTTAATTGATTGATTCTCTAATCTATACTAGAGCTATATGACCATAAGAGTGTATTACATTTTTGGTTGCTTGACAATTTTTGAGTGATCATGTGGCATGGGATTGAATACAGTGACTTCCAGAAAAGAGGAAAACTGCAGCTGTTATTTGAAACAACAAAACAGAAAACTTGATGAACCAAACCTCTTAAATATTCCAGTAGTCAGTAACTTACATGATAACATGTCACGTGAGTGTTTATGGCCAACATACTTTTAGGGAGTTCGTACATTCAATACAGATGGTCGAATAGTGCTTGGAAATACATGTCATTCTGGAGATGTAACTGTAAAATTCTCTCTGTGCGCTTCTGCTATGACGTATTTGAAGATCTCCATACACCACATTGCCAAAATAAGAAGCTCTCTTCCAACTTTTCATGATTTTTTTGGGATTGTTGTATATCTTTGATATTTTTGTGTTGTTTTTCTGTCTCTCCTATATTTACATTTAACTGTGAATTTCTTTTGATTAATTTCATTTGATGCTGTCTACAGCTTATGGAGTTGATATGTTGAACACTATCGGCTACATATATGCAAGGCAGGCAGCAAAGGAGCTTGGTAAGAAAGCAATATATTTGGGTATGCCTTTTATTGCTGAATGGTTCAGAAACAAGGGACATTTCATCAAATCCCAAGTAACTGCTGAAACAGGTAAACACTTGACCTAGCTCATTTGTGAATGGTTATGGATCTTTGTCTTAGCATCTTATAGACATCCACCTGTGCACCCTCTTGAATCATTCTTTCTATGTTCACTGTTAATTATACCATGCGAGAGAATCTCGGTATTCATTAATTGTTTCACACAGGTCTTAGATGTCTCCGGAAGTGAGCATAAAATGTATTATTTGATGTCTGTGGTTGTTACAGGTGCTATTGCCCTAATGCAGTTGCAAGAGGACATGAAGAAGCAACTCAGTACTGAGGGCAGTTACACTGAGGAAGAACTTGAAGAGTACATGCAGACTCACAAGAAACTGATGATTGATTCCTTATGGAAGCTTAATGTTGCTGATATTGAGGCTACCCTATCACGTGTCTGTCAGATGGTCTGTCTTTTATCCTTGAGAGAAAACAATGTCACTTGAGTTTAAGGTAATAATTTCCTTCATACCATTCTTATATCACTTAACCAAGTTTTACCACTTTGATTTCAGGTGCTTCAGGACAATACAGTGAAGAAGGAGGAGCTCCGAGCCCGAGCAAAAGGGTTGAAAGCTCTGGGAAAAATATTTCAGGTGGTTTTCAATCTCTAATGCCTGCTATTTTTGGTTGTTGCAAATTTTAATGTTTTCTCTTGATAATTTGAGCACATGCTATATATGATTCAGAGTGTTAAGTTGGCAAATGGAGCCGAGAGTGAAGCATCTTTGACAGGTGGTGTTCACAAATTGAATGGAAATGAGCAGTGCAATGATGGCAGCGCTACCCTATACATCACCTAAATCATCTGTCGAGCAGCCACCTCACACAACTCCTCTTCCTTCCCCAGGTAAACCACTTGCCTTCCTGTTTGTAGCCTTGCTGAACATCAGTCTTTTTTAGTAAACTGCTGAGGAACCTGCCATGTCCTGCTCAAGATGCCCAATTTTCCGCCCATTTTGAATTTTTGTGTTTGCTGACTTTGAGCAATTCCATATTTGGTGATTGTGAACTTGGGTGTTCTTGGTATGATTTATGAAACAATTTGATTATTCTGATTCATTTTTCTGTGTAACAGAGCCCATATGTGGAGGCCCCTCAGTTTGTCAGTGCTCAATATAGTTACAACTTCCCGATGCCGACTGCACCTCCTGGTGCACAAAGGCAAGCCTGACGACCTAGCTAGCAGAAGAGGAAGGAATAATGTCACTGTCTTGTATTGTATCACAGTGGGCATTGGGGATCATTTGTTGGGTGCTGTGTTTGTGTGAGTAGAATGTATGGGGAGTTGTATGTCCCCAATATCTCTTGTTATATGATGCACATCATCGTCATGCATTAAGTTTACTGTACAAAATGTCGGGGGCCGTGGGTTTGGGATATAGGCCCCCATTTTTTTGCACTTGGCCATCGGCAGTGCCAACGACATTGTACTTCAGGAGGTGTTCTCCATGCGTTGCTCAGCCTATTTTTACCGTCGTTAGTAATTGTTTTCGTAGAAGGATTATTTGGTTAATACCCTAATGGAAAGATTTTGTTATTTTTTCTTTGTTATTCATGCAAATTTTAGATGTTCTCATGCCTCATTAACCTTGAAGCTATTATTGTGGCTTTGGTGAAGTTTCTTTGCCTTTTATCAGGCAACAATGAACAGTTTAGACCAGTCTATAAATTCTATATTTAATCTGTCCAAACTGATGGCTTGTGTAAGATAGTTATGAGTGTACTTATCAGTGCTCTGATTGTGTGTTTTTCATATCTTTCTGCAAGGGGCTGTTGGAAAATAAAGCAAGGAAAATATATGTCAAATTTTGGGTGTTTTCAAAGCAAATTTTTCTTTTCATTCTTCAGCTAAAAAACTGAGCTGAAAGCTGAGTTTTCTTTTAATTTTCACACAAACAAACAGACTAAAGTTAAGGAAAAAAAAAGTGTGGGGCTCACAATATCAGCGGCAAGAAAAAAAAAAATTTTCATCAACTTTTAGCGCAAGCAAACAGTTGTAAGTGTATTAATGATTGCATTGCTTCTCTGACAATCAATCATATCTTCATCCGGAATAAGTACAGATCTTCTTTCAATCCAAGGTTTTTCGCGTACTCTATCTGCTTTAGCTCCATGAAATTTTGTTTGTTCGAAACTTTTTTTGCTTAGATGTGAGGGTGTACCTGACAAATTTAAACTGATATTACACAAAATTTGAAGGATTAAAAACAATAAAGAAAAATTCTGATATTTATGTACAATAGATAAATCAATTAGATTAAGGAGCAAAGCATATCTATTATTAAAAAAATAATAATATTCTATACTATAATATTACATTAGAGAAACCACAGTTAACTTCCATGAATTCATTATTTATAAAACCTATTTCAGATATGGCAAAAGGCAAGAGCAACATTAATATTTATTCTTCTTTACAAATCTCCCAAAAAATTAGAATTAATAATTACAAATATATAAGTAAGGTGGATTTCGTTTCAGCCACCTATATCAAATCATAATTAGGAAAAAAACTCACTCGCAAAATTTAATTTGTTTTAGCCACCTTCTTTTAGGGCGCACGCCGACGTGTCAAGCACATAAGCGCTAGCGAGGTCGCGCGCTAACATGTCGAGTGCATAAGCGCTGTTGAGTACGCTTTAGAGCGTGACAAAGACTTAAATGCGTTTCACAGTATTAAGCTGAGAGCTGAGATGTCATATTCCTGAGTCTTCATAGGACTCACAAAAATGACATGTTTCTAGTCTTTTTATAGGGTTGTGATAATGATCACAGTCCTTACATTTGTCTTTGAGTCTTTATTAGGACTGGTCGGAGTCCTCACAAAAATGTCATGTTTGTTAATCTGACTCTCTCCCGCTATGCGCTCAATTAGATTTGATCCTCTCTATCGTTTTGAGATCGAGATAGAATAATCCATGATGCTGAAGCCGCTCGCGGCGAGACTCATTTGCAATATGAAACACACTTCTTTCTGGTCAAGCGGTGAAGAACAACGTCTGAATCTGAGAAAATAATAAAAATAAAAACAAAATTATGTTCAAAAAAGGATTCGATCTGTCTGATTGCTTTTTGCTGACATGGATGAGACTGAGGCCAAACAAATTATGAAGCTGAATTGTTTTCCTAATTATGTTAAGAAATAGGTGATTGTAGTCAATTTTCCCATATCTAATCCGGGTTTATTGGGAAATATCTCACATGGACTCTAACTCCCTCTCCATCTATCGTCCAATTCTGTCAGTCAGTCCCTACTTCTCTCAGGGCTTGTTTGATTTGATGGAGGTAGGAGAAAAAAGTGTAAGTGAAAAATAAAAATGTGAAAGTGTGAAAGTGTAGTGAAAAATTAGGATTTATACAATTCTAATTTTAGGTGTTTGGTTATAGTGTAAAAGTGTAAGTGAAAAACTCTATTGTGTTTTTCGGTGTTTGCTTAGTAACATGGAAGTGAAAGTAGAAAAGTTGACCACAAAGTTGATCATAAAATAATATTAAATTAAATGTTAATTCTAAAATAATATTTTTGTACTGTAATTGGACTGCAAGTGTGGATACACATGACATCAAAATTTAATGCATTGAGTTACACCTTATTTCAAGTGAGATTCACATATGATCATAAAATTAACTATAACATTGAGAAAATGGTAGTGTAAAAAGAATGTGTGAAAAAAAAATAAAAAGAGTTTTTTTATTTCTCATTTTCAGCTCAAAACAAAAAAAAAAAAGGAAAGAGTTTTCCCACTTCCCATTTCCCTCCCACTTCCATGAATCCACACAGGCCCTCAATCTCAGCCGTCCCCGCTGTCTCTATTAACTGCTTGTTCCAGAGGAAAGAGCAGCTCTCATTCTTCCCCAAAATGGGGGGAATTCAGAAATGGGGAAGGATTTTTGATCGGCGGCAGCGATTCTCGTATTGGCTGCAGCTGCTGCTACGGTGAGGACAGGGAAGAAGTCCAAGACCTGCGACAAGGGGTGGGAGTGCGTGGACAGCGTTTTTGTTTGCTGCAATGAGACCATCACCGATCTCGTCCAGGTCTACCAATTTGAGAATCCGTTCGCCAAGAGCAACTCCCCCGTCGCCCACGTCGTTGGGTTTTGGGGCATTCATCGGGTTCGGGACCAACGGCGGCAAGACGATGCAGATAAAGGAGGTTGCCGCTTTCCTCGGACACGTCAGCAGCAAGATCTCCTGTAAGACCCTTCTCACTCTCACTCTCACTGCCCCTTTTTTGCTTTATGAGGTCTGTTGAACTTGGATCAGCCCATGAACACAACTAAGGTGCACAAATACACCCACACACAGAGAGAGAGAGAGAGAGAGAGAGAGAGAGAGAGAGAGATTTACGAGGTTTAACAAGATTGTCTTCATCTCAAGACAAAAGAGTGAGATTTATATTTGATTTAGATAAGATTACAAGAAGATTTACAATTAGTTCTCTTAAGAACTCTTTTGCTCTCGTAATCTTAGAAATGGGTTCATTCCTTGGAGAGAAAAAGAAAGCCCTGATCGGTCGATCGCGTAAACCTCCCAGCTCTCTATAAATCTTGCAGAGAGCTGGACCGGTTGACTGGGTGATCGATCGGTCAACACCCCTTGCTCTCTATTTTCTTCTTCCTCGTGCAATATTGGTCGGTCGAGCGATCGATCGATCCAACTCCTGTGCAGGTCGGTCGCCCGTTCGGTCGACCGAAGTTCTGTCATAGAGTTTAAAAACTCTATTTTTCTTGTTTTTGATCCTTTTTACATTCTCCACATCGGTGAAAATTTTTCAAATCTGAGTTGAACTCTAATGAATTCTGGGTGAAATTGACACACAATCTCGGTGAAATCGACACGATTTTGACTTGAGTGATCCGGGCGAATTCCACACACGATCTCCGCTTCAGCAGTCGGCCTGCACCATTACGACTGCCTGCATACCCCTTGCCCAGAGGATCAACCACGTGTAGTTCATTCAAATGAGCTCCACCGAGATCAAGCAACCGGAAGGATTCGGAGCAAGTTTTTGCAATGATTGAACTTAACTCTGGGAATCACTTTTGCAAGCATGTCTGCGAGATTGTTTTTGGTGTGAATCTTTTTCACCTCGATATCTCCATCTTCAAGAACATCCCACGCAAAGTGATACTTGATGTCAATATGCTTCATTCTCTCATGATAGACTTGATTTTTCGTTATGTAGATAGCACTCGTGCTATCACAGTGGACCCGCAGGAAGACTTGTTCGATCTCCAAGTCATCATCAAGTCTTGAAACCAAATTGCTTCCTTTACCGTCTCTGTTAGAGCCATGTACTCTGCTTCTGTCGTCGTAGAGCCACTATAGACTATAAAGTACAGCGCTAACTCACTGGTGCCTACGACAAGGTAAAGACATATCCTGTGATGGATTGGAAACCATAAGCTAAATTTTGAACAGCCAAAATTTGGATCAGGTATGTGGGAAAATGAGTTGTTTGAGGAGAATTTAGGATTGATTTTTGATATTCTTCCAAATCCTTTCATGTGGCAAAAATGTCACCATCTATGTTAGCATCATCACTTCTACTGAGACAATCCGAAAGAGTTTGTTGGCCATTGAAAATGATTGTATAGTGAAGATCTGAAGATGTCATTAGATTGTCACAATTTGTGACCTTATTTGAACCAATGTTCTCTATCATATTTGTTTTAGCCCATAACTTGCTTTCCAACTGAAATGTTAAATTATATCAAATCTATACCTTAACTCTTTTCATATTATTAGAACTCACTAACGGTGTTCAATAATAATAGGAAGCACCTTCAAAATTGACTTTGTCATAATTTTAACTTTCCTTAGTATTTATGAAAGTTGGGGGAATAATCCAAGTTTTCATTGAGACTTAATCTACTCTTCATCAATTATTCAAAAAAAAAAAAAAAAAAACCTGACAACTGTCTTTACTATTTTTTGTAATTATAAAATATTTTTATTTTTTTAAGCCACCAATACCAACAATAATTTTGATGAAAACCTGTTGAAAGTGTCGGTACTTCTGATATTAATCCAAAAATGTTGGTCTATCCATATTTATTTGCTTGAATTTCGAGTTTCGCCACTACATTTATACTGATCAACTTCATTTGAATGCCATTTGTGGGCGAGAAGCAGTCAAACCTTCTGAATTATTCTATCACATCTCCTTTTGAATCATGGGAAAACGATTAAGTTTTAGACCAGCTGTAGTTTCCTTGCATGTTCTCTTGTTCGTTACACAAGCTCTCGAGTCAGGCTAAGTTACCTACAGAAGCTGAGATTCGAGCATTTTTGTGATCTCTCTCCCCTCACCCGTTGTCCCTGTTTCAGAAATTTACTGCAACCAAGTAAAATTCAAGTTACAGCTTGCAAATCTCCTATGCCCTTGTTTATCCTGGAAGTGTGCACAATGCCTCAGTCGTGGGTGGCAGAATTGTGCTTATATCTGAAACCTGTTAGCAAACTCTGAAGCATGTCATCCCAATCAATACTTGGGAGAGAGCTTTCAAAGTTCCTCCTGCTCTTTGGCTTCTGGCATCCTGTGTGATATGCTGTTTTTTTTATTGTAATTTGCGAGGGGATTGAAATAGGAACACGGCATCTCAAATCTCTACAGTCGTGAACCTCAAACCGGCTTAGCAGGGCGTTAGGGTTCTCTTTCGCCTGAGCCAGGTGCTGATACAGTGTGCAGTGATGTACTATTCTGGAAATGCCGTTTCTCGCACATGTTGGTTTTCCAAACTTTGTAACTGGCTTTCCTGAAATATCAAGGTTGATAGTTATTTATCGCGTTGTGTTTTCTTCTTCTAGTATTTGACAGATTCTTGGCTTCGAAAAATGCTTGCAAGTTCTCTGTCAGTGAAGAATTCACGTCGATGAAGCTCTACATGCATAATTGACTTCATGCAACTGATATGCATGTGCTTTCAGGCCACTTTATCCCCGGCATGTGTATGTCATCAACACTTGTTTCCCATATCTTCAGTTATTCTTTGAAATAGAAGCCTACTATTCATGGGAATGGAAATTGGAATTAATTGTAGAATTTTCTTGCTTCTCTCCCAGGAACTCCAACTATGGACTTATCGGTGTTGACCGCTTTTATGTACTATTTGTAGATGTTGCGTGTTTGAGTTGATGGACAAGGACAACGCGGTGGAAAAAGAAAGAGACAAAAATAAGATGTAATCAAAGACAGCAGAATTTACGTGAAAAATTCAAATTGAGAAAAATCATGGAAGGGCTGTTTGGATTCAAGGAAGTGAGGAAGTAGTGTTTTTTTTTTTTTTTTTTGAAAAATGAGAATTTGTGTGTATTTTTTCTAGTGTTTTGTTGATAGTTGAGAAGTGAAAAATTATATTGTGTTTTCTGATGTTTAGTTAGTAATTTGAAGGTGAAAGTGAAAATGTTGATCATATGTTTGACTGTAAAATAATATTAAAATAAAAATTAATTATGAAAAAATTGGACTGTAATTAGAATACAAGTAAGATCTACATGACCACAACACCCACTGTTTTGACACACAAAATTAACTGTAGCACTCTGAAAGTGAAAAAATGGTTGCGTAAAAAGAAAAAAAGAAAAAGAAAAAGAGATTTTCCTAATTTTCTTTTCTCATGTTTGGATGGATAACGGAAGTGGGAAATGACATTTCTATGACTATTTGTTATAAAGATTGAAATCTAAATTGATCCAGGAAATAAAACTCCAAAATAAGTCTTGAATACGTGAGATCACTTCATTTTCATTTTAATTAAACTCATTGATGAGGCTACCTTTCCACTTTCGTCTAAGAAGTGAGATATATTCCAACACAATCTATTTCACATGTTTAATCCAATATCAATTCGACAAAAGAGCTTCTTTTGAATTTCCCTTAAACTGTAAGTTTTATCAATCTCTCTGTAGTGAGAAGAAGTCTGGGTTCAAATTCTCCTTGCACCATACTACTGGCTTTAAAATTACATCAAACACTTCGAGCTTTAAAAATATTCAGTGAAAAATAGCAAGAAATGAGCATTATTATGAAAAAAAGACTGATTGTGTGACTCTACAAACATAAAAGAGAATAACTAAATCTTACTTATAATTATATATTTTAAATGTACATACAGTATCCATACTATATGTGCATTTAGGGGCTGTTTGTTTCGCCGTAAAAGGCGTAAAAGTATGTAATTCGTAAATGACTTACAACACAATTACAAATACGGCGTTTGTTTGGACCATAATTTGTAAAAGACTTATACAACTCAACTACTACTCACTTGCAACCCAATTACCACTCACTTACAGCCCAGTTACAGTTAATTTTGTGGGCATGCAAATTTGTATATTTTTTTTATGTTAATATTATTTTTTTTTAATATTTAACATTTTTAATATTTATTTGCCATATTAAAACTTTTTAAATCACCAAATAGTTAATTTTGTGATCAACTTTTTCACTTACGACTTACACATTACGACAATCAAACACCATAAAATACAGTACAATTTTTCACTTACAACTTTATACTACCAATCAAACACTGTAAAACTTACATGCATGTAACTCATTTACAACTGTAAAAAATTTTACCAATTAGGACTTACGAATTACGCAATTACGACAACCAAACAGACCCTTAACATGTAGTATGTTACATTTAACATCGGGTTATACTATTCAAAGAAGATCAAAATTGCCTATACGATATGTTTATATGTGTGTGGTTGTACACGTGTGTGCATAATATCATCAATTTCATATAAACGCAAATTAAAATTTGAGTTCAAAATTCTCTATAAAAAGTACAAGAAATTTACAAAGAAGAGATTTTCCATGTAACTTGAAGAACATAAACAAAAAAATTCAATGTATTTCTCATTTAAATAAAGTTTGTTATATTATATACATACACATGTATTTATGTTCCCCATACATGTTTTTTATTCAACAAATTTTTTTATAAATTCAAACAACAAAAACTTGTGAACTGTCAGGAAAAGAAATTCTAATTGTAGAAATACAATGTGAGAAAAGTGTCACAGGATATCAGAAACTCGTTTCTCCAAACACGATCATCTCCCCGTGCTTAAACTGCAAGTAATACACACACGCGCGCACACGCAAAATATAAATAAATAACCAAAAACAAAAGGTCTAACCTTAATTTAGATTGCCTAAATCAAATCACTGTTTCCATAACCTGTAAAGTTTGACAGACAGAAAGCAAGTTCCTTCAGAATCATTATCCAGCATACAGTCTCTGTTATGAGAAATCTGGGGACTCATAACAAGGACTCAGACAAGAGTCCTGGTGTACACTGTAGTTTTGCATCAAGATGTACATTTACAAAGAATAGTTGTACATCAAAACTAGAAATAATACAGTAATACAATGATCCAGAAACATGAGCATTGTCTTTGTAGACACTTGGTCCGGATCCTATGTAAATGGATCCCTCAGAAATAACCTGCTCAATAAAATCCATTTCCTGTGAAGCCATAGACTGAAAAATTCAGCAGGGGTAATAAAAGGAATGTAGCCTATGGATGCTTGAAAAAAACACTGCATCTAACAAAAAATGCAGCAAATTCTTAGAGCATTCATTCAGGCATTCTGGGAATTATATCAAGGATCGTTCACATTAAAGCAGAAGTGATACCTCACTAAAGCTAGGACTTCATTCAGAGACCCTTTCAAGCAAAAACTGAAGTTTACAAAGTAAACTCATCTGATTTAACACTGATAAAAGCATTATCAACATGTCAAATAATACTTAGTAATCAACATTGATTCAAACCTCTTTAACAAAATTTTCATACCAGTGGGCATTGCACCACTGGTTCGAAATAACCAGTGGAGCAGCAAAATGGTGTTGTAGGCTGGGCATTTTTTCTGTCAATAAACACTCGGAAGGCTGCAGTGGTAAAGAATATATACTGGCAAGAAAATTTCTGAGTAACCCCAAAATAAATGTACAATTGTAAAATAATTATAAATATTTGAACACACACACACAGAGAGATATATATATATATTATCGAGTAGCTACTACAAAACGTGGGACTTGTAGCAATCTTTTGAAAATTGATGATACCTAAACATGGGACTTGTAGCATCCTCTGATGATAGAACTTGCTATTGTAACTATTGATATACCTAAAAAAGCTAAGATAATATGAATCTACCCCACAAACCCTTGATAATTTTTATTGTAGCGCCTATAGTGAGAACCCAAAAGACAGCTCCCAGCCCAACAAGAAATGAGATAAAAAGGAATCCGCCAGTTTGGTTACCCTGCCTCCTAGTAACAGCACTAGTACCTGTTGCAGCAGGGGCATCTCCAGCTTCTCGAGTCTGCCCTGTCCCAGGTCTCATAATACGTTCAATTGCCTGCCCTGCACGAAAGCTCGAAACACGTTCAAGTGCTCTGCTAATCAAGGCATTTTCTGAGGCAAGGGCGGGAGTGCTAGGTACAGAATCTAAGAAGGCTGAGAGCGTTGAACTCAACCAAGAGTCTGAAGGACTAGCAATACTGTTGATCTCTCCCTGTGTAACCCCACCAAGATCTGACTGACTCCCATTAGCATACACCAAACCTACATACATAATCCAGTAGCATATACAAATGAGAAATACCTCAAGTATCACGATATGTATTACAGCTATAATATTATCTGCATGTTTGCAAATGTGCACAGCAGATCAGTGGGACTGAAATCTAAGCTAATAAGCACCTGAAGAAGTCGATGATGGTATGTTTAAAAACTGGTTCGACTCCACAGCAGTTGACATGTTAAAAACCTGGTCCTGTGTCCAGATATCAGTAGTAATATGAGATGCATGGCTGTGTGTTTCATCATCACCAAAACTATCCCAGCTTGAATATTGAGTTATAGAATGACCAGGTCCCATTGCATCAGCTAAGTACATTTGTGCATCAAAATAATCATCTGGATCAATCCCATCAGTAACAGGAATATGGTCATTGTCGCCGATATCATCTGTTTTCCAATCTATGGATTCCAGAACATTTAGGTCATTCATTTCTAGAAATTCTTCATCAGCTACAACTTGTCCCTGCACCGGGCAACTGGTCAAGGACGTTACCCCTGGCATTTCTATTGGTTGCCCACAAGAAGGTGAGGGTGTGGCCTGAAAGGTGGTCATTTCACTACCACACTCGCACCAAGCACCAGTCTGTTGGATGGAAACATCATCTTTATACAATGGAGGACCCACAATATTGCCAACAACATTTGCTTCAGTATTGGCCTGTAACAATAATGAGAGTTCAAATAGGAAATTGTCAGCTACATTAGTAAGAAATGTAAAATAACTGCAAGGATCTCACAGAAATAAATTTTCCAAGCGAACTATGTTCAAATTTGTCATAATAGATAGGTTACTATTACATTTAGGGCAGCCTCAGTAGGATATAGGATAATATCTATAAATTCTATCACTTTATATGAGATTATTGGATCAGATGCAAATGTGTACCCATACAACCAACATGAAATGAAAGTTTAGCAAATGTCAATTGTGACTACAAGAAGTTGGACAGAATACAAGCAATAGCATAGGACTTGCATACCTCAAGAATATATGGGGAGCATTCAGAACGCTGTGGAATCACATCTAGCTCATTTGTCATTTGCAGCAAAATATCCTCAAGATCATAATTTGGAAGTGTGTTCCTGTCCTCGTTCAGCACTCTATTGACTGAGTGACTCTGATGATCCTCCTTTTTTTGCTGTCCTCCATTAGTCTGGTTCCTGAAACTATCGTCTTGAACATCATCATTCATAGAATAACATTCAGAATAATGTGGGACCACATCTTGCTCATTTGGCATTTGCAGCAAAATTTCTTCAAGATCACAATAGGGAAGTGTGTTCCCATCAATATTGAATGCTCTATCAACTGAATGACTCTGAAGATGCTCCTTTGTTTGGTCTCCCATGTTAGTTTGGTTCCTGAAACTATCATCCGGATCATCTTCTTTCCACTCTTCTTCATTGAATGGTGCCCCATACTGCTCTCCGTTCTTGGGACCAGGCCCGCTCTTCCTGAAAAGCTTATAGAGTGCGAAATAGTCCTGCAAAGGTAGAAAAAATATATAAGTTAACATTTAAATATAAAAGCAACACTGAAAGGGATCAAATTGTTTGGACTATGCTTGTTCTACCTGCACATTGCTGCAGCTCATAAGCACCTGCTCATCCAACGTGTACTCATGCATCACCCAATCAGTGCGCTCTCCTCTGGGAGCTCGGCCCTGGTAGTAGACGAGGGTTTTCTTGTTACCTACAGCCTTGGAGTTCTGTGAGATGGTACGGTCCTTGCCAGTGGCTTTCCAGTAGCCATACTTGGTAGCCCGATTAGATCTCGAACCATTTGGGTACTTCCTGTCCCTTGGGCTGAAGTAGTACCATTGCTTGTCGCCACTTCTCAACAATGATTTTTCTAGACAGTTTAACCATAACATTCTGTCAGTAAAGTTCAATTAAAATCATGGGAACTCAAACTCAAATTTGTTCAGGCGAGTTCTAATCAAATTAAATGCAAGATATGAGAAATGAAGACTTTTAAGGACATCTGGATTTTGCATAGCATGAAACGTCGGAACCTTCCACTATTTGGATGTACCAAATGTGGATGCAATAAGAGAATCCAGATACATGAATTTTCTTTTAATTCTAAACAAGATGTACTCACAAGATAAAAAAACACAAGAGGATGCAACTAACACTTGCACATGATGGGAGGGAAATCACATTAACGTCAAGGTAGGAAAACAGTTGCTACTATGAACAAGTCAACTGAAAGGATTCAACCTAACCATTGAATCAACTACCCAATAACAAAATAAAGTAAAAGAAAAAAAGAAAATGACCTAATCAGATTTCATTCAGCTAAAAGGAATAATTTGTTCCATATCTTCAGTGCAAGTATTCGTGGATTGAAAATAGGGGGTGTAAACGAGCCGAACCCGAGCGAGCTGGCTCCCAGCTCGCTCGGGTTCGGCTCGAAATTCATTTTGAGCTAGCTCAAGTGTGGCTAGTTTATATTTGGAGTTGAGTAGAGTAATCGAGTTCGGCTCAATTTGAACTTGAGATGCTCGAGTTCGGCTCGTAAAAGCTCGAAAACACAAAGGAATCAAATTCAGTCCAGTTGTATTGTGAGAATCTGATACAACTTGAAACTAGTTAATAAAAACATTATCTTTGCTCTTATTTAAAAAAGAGTATAAACTTAAAGAATTGGAAGAGCGTTCTTTAAGTAAATTAAAGAATAATTACAAACTTTCAAGTATTATAATCCTATTCATAATCGATACATGCTCATAATCGTGTTTGTTATTCATACATACATGTACACACATTCACAATTATGTTTGTAATAGATACATATTCACCTTGATAAATAAAATTTTAAAAGAATTCTCATAAACCTGTTCATAATAAGGATCTGATACATTTGTGTGTGTGTGTGTGTGTGTGTCGAGCTTATTCGAACCGACCTAGAGTGGTCAGGCCTAGCTCTAGTTTGTCTCGTTTATAAGTTTGAGCGTGACTTCGGCTCCTTTACTAGTAGAGTAAGTCAGAAATGAGTTAAATATCGAGCCGAACCCGAACTGTTCACGAACAGCTCATTTGTTTGACACCCCTAATTGAAAATGAATAACCAGCTTGGAATGATGATTTCACAAGTTAAAAAGGGGTAAATGGTTGCAAAATTTGGAAAAACTTTTGAGATTATGGAATCAATACTTCCTGAAACTAATCATTAACAACTAACCATCAACATTAACAATACGGACGATCATATTAAAAAAAACATATTTTGAGCAAGGAAAAGAAAAAAAAAATCCTAGTAAAGTCATTGAGCTCAGTCAAATTGTTCATGCAATTACAATCAAATTATATGCAAGGTTTAACATTTATCCATGAAAGGGGGGAAATGATATTAATATATAGGCAAACTGTTGCAACTATGAAAAATTCAGAACTCGAACAATTCAACATAACCATGGAACCAACACTAAACTAGTTTACCGCTTGCGGTGGAACCAAGCGAAGAGGACAGGGGAGGAAGAAGAAAGAGTGGGAAGATGAAAGAGAGAGAGAGAAGAGAGGAGAGCGCAGCAAGAAGGGGAGGAGGCGGGGAGAGGGAGGACAGACGTACGGATAAAGTTTAAGGAGTCACAGGAGAAATCTCACTTTGCTCGGTTTGATAAAATTAATCATTAACAATATCTACAAGTGATGGAATCAAATTTCACTCAATTGAAAGGACTGACCAGTTTTATATGTTCACTGATCAAGTAAAAACAGATAAAATTGTTCCAAAAATTTAGATAAACCGGTGAGATTGTACAATCAATACTTCCTAAAACCTAACTGACCAATACAAAACAAGCATATTAAAAATTAAAAAAAAAATCAAAATTGAGCAAGGAAAAAGGGGAAGGAAAAAAAAAAAACTCCGTACCTGGCAGTTCCCAAGGCTCCCACTTGTAGACATCGACGTCGCCTACCATACGGAGCTTGATCCGGCGACGGCAGATCCTGCGCTTGAGATAGTAGAGCACCAGCTCCTCATCGGTGGGGTGGAATCGGAACCCAGGCGGCCACCACTTGGAATCCCCCATCAGCTGCACCCCGTCCTCATCGTCGATCTCGTCGGCCACGCCCAGGCTCCGGCCGTGGGCCCATCGCAGGCGGGCGCCGCAACCATCGCCCGATGACTCTCCGCCTCAATTGAGATCCAAAAAGGGAGGAGAAAGAAAGGTTTCAGATCGAGGGGCGAAGCAAGCGAGAGACTTGCTTCGGAGAGATTGGGAGAGGTGGAAAAAATTGGGGCGAAAGATGAGAAAAAAGGGGTGAGGACTGAGGGGAGTTGACATTTAAGGGGTCGTCTCTCCCTCTAAACCCCTAGCAGTTAACCAGGGTTAGATTGCGGGTCGGGTCCATTTCGGATCCGTAGTTTATGCTGTTTTGTGTATAGTACCGTTTGGTGCAGTAAATTTAGGGATTAATTTAACTGCAAGTTCAAAAAAATTCAAACTTCCTTTCTGAATTAATAAATATTTATAAACTAAACCATTGAAAGATAATTAAATAATATTTTTCTTTTCTTTTTCTCGAACAAAAACGATAGACTAGATTTGAATATGAGAACTCCTGTTATCATTATTCAATCATTATACAATCATGATAAATACGAGAGTTTGTTTTTGTAATTATCTCTTTTGTTAAATACGGCTAGCGTTTTCCATTTCAGCTATATATTTTCTTTTTCTAAATCAGTTAATCAATAAATATTAAGTTCAACTCCGTTGAAATTGATCTAAATTATTTTAAGTAACAAAAAATAGAAAAATCAAGTATTTTGAATTCTTTTTGTCCATTCATCAAGTAGGCACAAAATAGACAATCAAAATAATGAGTTGGTTAGTTGAACGGTATAAAATATTTGAAATCTAATAAAAATAGTGTATGAGAGATTTTAAGTGTTTAGACTATGATGGAATAATCGGATCGAGAATTTGTGTGTCTAAACTAATTGCGCCTATTTGATGGATGGCCAAAAAATATTCAAAATATTTGTTTTTTGATTTTTAATTACTTAAAATAATGTAGATTAACTTTAGCAGAATGGATCTTGAAATTTTAGAAAATACAGTATAAAACCAACATTTACAGCCATTTGTGTTCTTCATTAACCACCCCGACCATTATGATTGATAAAATTTTGATTTTATGTCTCTGTAGATTCCTAGTTTGTTCCTGTACTTATCTATTTCTTCATTTATTAAACAAAGATCATAGTTTAGTACTGAACCTAAGTTTTTTCAACCCAGTTTTACATTTTTATTGGGCACTCAGTGATGCTTAATGGGTATGAAATTAAAATTTCAATTAGGATATTGGGTTTAAAACCTTGGACATGATAATAAGTCAAATTCATGAAAAAAAATCTCTCCTCTAATACACTTCTTGTTCTTTTTTATCCTTCCAGAGAAATTAAATTCACTTATATCTAATTCAGTGATAAAAAAGTTGAGTTGAGGAATAAAAGTTTTCAGATTCAAAATCAAATTACGGTCCTTATTCAAAATAAAAAAAGAAAAAGAAAAATATCAGCAGCCTCTGACACTTCTTTCTTTATTTTTTTAGATTCTTTTTCTTCTTCTTCTCTTATTATTATTATTATTATTATTATTATTATTATTATTATTATTATTGTATTAAAACACTTTTAGTATACAGTAGTATCCAGGGGCATTTTGTTTTCTAATTTAATAATCTGGAAACTTTTTTTTGAGTGCAGGCAGCTTCCAAGCACCTGCAGCTCCCATTCAAGGCAACAAATTCAGTCAACATATATTTTTCTAATCAAACAGGAAAAATAAGAGTAATATTAATATATGGGAGTCAAGTGCATGTGTGTGGGAGCCAGCAATTGGTGGAAGCCCACAAGATTTGACACCAAACTGATTGCTTTTGGGATTTTGCATACTCCCTTCTTTCAAGACTCCTCACATATAGAATAATAACCAACAAAGAAACAAGATGAAAACCTTTATGATTCTATGCATATAGGACTGACTTTTCAAACTAACAATAATCACCTAAACTTGTATTGATGTAAGGAGGAAAGAAAGGGGTTCTAGGATGTAGATCCCTGATAAATATTTTATTTAGATATGATAATATCATATTTGAATATTAGTCTCTCATAACATGTGTTATGAAGTTCACTTGATAATTCAGTGACTGAACTGGGGTCACGTGACCCCTCTGGTCCCACCCACAAAAGCCAGGTTGGCATTACCCGAAGAAACTAATTGACACTGATTATGCCCAACAGCCTAATTTTAAGCCTAAGCATTAGTTATAAGAGGGGCGGAAAAAAAAACCAATCCTGACCCAGTCTAATTGTTTCTTCTTTAACAAGTAAACACGAATCAAATCTCTCTCTCTCTCTCTCTCTCTCTCTCTCTCTCTCTCTCTCTATCTCTCGAACTGCAACCAAGAATTCTTGACGAGGAACGAACAACAAGCGAGTAAGCGGCAACGAATGACGGAGAGTGTTGGCGACAAAAAATTAAGGTGTCGACCATTGAGTCTTTTGACATCTCTCTCAGCTCTTGATAGTTTAGACCACGAAAAATATTAACAATATTCAAGAATTAGACTATAGCAGACTTTTATCTAGTAAAATTTGAATAATATATAAGAATATGATTTTTGAATGAAGTCTGAACAATAATATGGTTGGAATTTTTCTGAGTTTGAGACACATTTCTTTATATTTGTCTCTTGGAAAAAAATAGTAGTATTATTATTAGATATTATTTACAATTTTAATTATTGAATGTCATTTTGTACCCTCTAAATGAAAATCCTGACTATACCACTGCTTGACATTAGTCTTGTAATATTTATTTTTCCCAAACTTTTATAAGGAATCACTATAAATATCTAATTAGAATGTTAAATTACAAACTTGTCAACTTTAAAAGTTGCGATCAGTGAGAACGAGTTAACCAGATGTCACGGAACGAAAACTTTAAGAGAACAATTGTTTGAGAAATATGACAAGAAAGCTGTTTAGTAATTTGGATTGACACAAAAAACGAAATAAGAGATAATAAGGTAAAAGTTGTAACATGATCAGAGAGTAACAAAACATTTCTTGTTTTGAGAAAAAAATTTCAGCTAAGAAGACTTGTAACGAATGGGCAATAAACTGAGGGAGCTAATATTCAAAATATAATATTATCATGAACTAATATTCAACTAAGCAGTCTGTCAGAAACCCAGATTAAAAAAAGGGGGGAAAAGAAGAAGGAAAAAGTCACATTTTCATAAGCCCCTTGCCTCACTAGTTCAATGGTCTTGAGTGTCACTAGTTCAATGGTCTTGAGTGACTTTGTTCATATTAACAAGACAACATAATATATTGGTATTTTTGTAATAAAAAAGGCAAGAAAACATTTTGGAAGTTGCCTTTGTTTTCTTTTGCCCCCAAACACACAAAGGGCGGTGCAGCTCCAAGGGTAGGGATGTCAGGTGGGCCAGTCTGGCCCGGCAATTGGTTTGGCCACGACATGGATTGGCCCGGGCCCGGCCAAGGTTCGGCTCCCCCTTGAGTCGGACCTGGGTATGGTTATGGCCGCCCAATGCCTGGGTGGGCCGTGTCAGGCCTGCCAGGCCGCCCCGACTGCCATATACCCTGTCTCCCTCGCCGCCCCTCCCCCAGCCCCCTCCGCCGCCCCCCACCGGCTGCGCCCCGCCCCCCGCCACCCCTCCTCCAAAAAATTTCTAAAAATTTGCAAATGGCCGGGTTCGACTCTTGGACCTCAACTTAACAAGCCTGATGACCAACTTTCCCACCAAACAAGTGTGAAATGAATAAGAGATTTTTTTTAAGTTGTTAATAAATTTTGTTATTTTTTAAAATAACCAGGCCGACCCACCCCGCCTGGGTCCAGGACCGCTGAGCCACGGGCCGGATCCGAATCCCCTAAGGCCTCCAGGGCCGGGCAGACGCCTTTTGGGTCGGGCAGGCTCGGCCCAGCCCGGCCCGGCCCGCCCTTTGGACCGTCGGGCCCGGCCCGGTTGATATCCCGACCCAAGGTCACCACCCTCATAAACAAAATTTTATTAAAGTTTGGTTCATAGGGGCTTCACCCCCGCACCCCGGATGAGGTTTGTGATGGAGCAAAGGAAAATTTCCTCCTCAAAATTTTCATGTGCCTCGTATATCGAACTGGATCACAAATCAGATTCGGGTCACGAACTTAATGTTGGGAAAACGAAAAATTAAACAGTGAATCTTTGAGCTGAACTTAGGCGAGATCTGTTGATAAAATTAACCAGATAATGAAGTATGTTCTCCTTCCATTGAGGATGACGTGGTATATTCACATGTTCAATTCCTTTTTCGAATGAATGAGATTTTCAAGTCTAAACTTAGCCTAATTTAAAAGCTAAAGGGGATTAAAGGTAACTAAAAATATTTAGTCCCACATTGGATCTGGAGTGGACTTTGAAGTGTTTAAATAGAGGAAAATGGAAATAAAGGGTGTGCCCTTTAGGTACTTGGAGTTTTCGCTCGCGATTGGGGGAAAATCATGTCCACACGCGCGCGCCGCTGTAGACTGTCTAAAAATCACTGAAGACAAGTCATCAGATAATATAGTTCATGCTTCAGACGCAAGGCTAATTAAAGCCACTGGCGCAATGCCAAAACGCAGGGCTCAAATCCTTCATCTCAGCATCCCTCCAGTGTCAAGACGCAGAGTTCAGCCTCAGCGCCACTTATAGTGCTTAAACACGAATTGAAGCCCGCGTCTCACACCGAAGCTCGACACAGAGTTTGAAGCTCACGTTTCAATACCACCGCGGCACCCAAACTCGAAGCTCAACACAGAGTTTGAAGCTCATGTTTCAACACCACCACGACACCCAAACACAAAGCTGAAAACCCACGTCCAGTGTTACCTCAACGGCTAAACGCAAGGTTCAAGCCCGCGTTCCAACTGCAAAGGAGCCCTGCGTCTCACTTATAACTACCCCCATTACTAGGTCAAGTACTGCCCACGTAATGAGGGAGTTAACTCTCATTATGGAGGATTTTTATTGGGACAGTTTTACCTCTGAAATTCCTATAAATAGCTCAGTTTGCTATTGAAGAGGGGTCAAAATTTTTAGCTAAGGAATACTTATAAAGAGTTTAAACTCTTCTACCAACTTGCTGAGTTTAAGTTTTTACCTAAGTCTCTTTGAGATTTCTTTGGATAGGAGCTATGCTACTCCATCAGTGATCCAAGGAGAAGAATTTCAGAAGAGCCTAACGTTCGCCCGGTCAACGGAAAACAAAACTCACTTTTCACCACTACGCAAAGAACCCAGCGTTAAACAAAGAGAATATCTGAGTTTGAGTGTCTTCTCTCTTGTAGTTGGATTTTGACTTGTTATAATCTTTCATTGATTCAAGAAAATGTTGCAATACTTTAAAACTTTCCTCCCCGTATAGCCGCCGGCACCGGTGCCGGAGCCAGGGCTCGGGCCTGGGCATGGGCTTGGGCTTGGGCGCGAATCCAACCCGATCCGATTCTTTTTGAACAGGGCCACACGGGTGCGGTGCCACAGTGGGTCTTGACCCGCTCCGCTACCCGACCCGCGAAGAAACCGCTGCAGTGATTCTTATCTGGAACAGTTGCAACAGTTCAGATAGGAACCGTCGCAACTGTTCTTGGACAGCGCTCCTTTCTGTGATTATAAAAACACTAAAAAATAGAAAACAATAGAGATTCTCTCCTCTCCTGTCCCTCTGAATATGGATTTTTGAAAAAGATCTGAAAAGGATTCATTCTGAAAGAAAGCTTAGAAAATTCAACGGATTCTTAAATAAAGAATTGTTGTCTGAATCTGTGACTTCCTAAGATAAATATTCTTCATTCTCTCTCATTTCTCTACAGTGGATTATCCTCTAAATTTAAGACAAATATTCTCTCATAAATTTATCTCGTCCTGCTGCATTGAAATTCTTGTGAAGGTACGATTGACTACGATTCGACTGTACGATGATTTGGTAGTGCTATCCAAATACCGTGAAGGAGTCCTGTATTTTGGGAGACCAGCATCCAGTAACCCGTTAGCGCCATAGCGGGGATGTAATTGTCTTAAGGAGATTCGCGACATGCGTATCTCATTCTAATTGTTGTATAAGTGAACTAACGTTTTTTATATAGGGGTTATACTGGAATATTTATGCTCATAAATATTACTGTATATTGAGACTGACTGATACTAGTCTAATTGGTGTTTAACCAAGAAAGGTAATTGAAAGGTCGTTCTATAATTAAGGAATGTTCTACTGAACGAAAAAGCTATTCACTGACCTGGTCAATTAGATCAGTGACATTGATTAGTTGCCAGATTTATTCCTACATCTAACAATCTTAAGACAATTATTTTCTTAAAGTTACTTACTTCTATTCTACTTGAATTTGTAGAAAATATTTGAGACTAGACAGTACCAGTAAGGCACCAAACATGCAAATTTAGATATTGATACCTGCTCCACTTCCTAACCCGAAGCCGGAGAAGCCAGAAAAATTTGATGGCACTGAATTCAAGAGGTGACAACAGAAGATGTTCTTCTACGACCACTCTGTATTTAGCCAAATTCTTGCAAGAGGATCCACCGGAACCCGAAATTGATCGGAACTCAGTCCTTGCAATTAATGCATGGACATAAGGTGATTTCTTTTGCTGAAATTACATTTTAAATTGACTAGATGACTCTCTTTACAATGTCTACAGTCCTATCATAACGATAAAGAAGTTATGGGTAAGTCTTGATAAGGAGTACAAGACTGAGGATGTCGGTACCAAGAAGTTCGTCGTAGGACGATTTTTGAAGTACAAAATGGTGGACTACAAGATTTTGATTAGTTAGGTGAAAGAATTCCAGCTTATCTTGCACGAGATAGAGGCTGAAGGAATGATTTTACCTGAAAATTTTCAAGTTACTACTATCATTGAGAAACTTCCACCTGCATGGAGAGATTTCAAGAACTATTTAAAGTACAAGTGCAAGAAGTTGAAGTTGGAAGATCTTATTATGAGGTTTCAGATTGAAGAGGACAATCGTAAGTCTGAGAAAAGGAGCAACAAGAACTCCTATGAATCAAAGGCCAATGTGATCAAAGACTCAAAGAGGAAAGCATCTACTTTTAAAGACTTGAAGCAGAAGAAGACTGCCCAGGGGTACAAAGGTAAGAACCAAGAAGGCAAGAATAAGTGCTTCAAAAAAACTTGCTACATATGTAATAAAGAGAGACACAAGGCGAATGAATATTGCAGTCGTCCCAAAAAAATAAGAAGGACCATCTACAGGCAAACCTGACCGACCATGCGTCATCAAGCCTGTCAGCTGTGGTGTCAGAGGTGAATCTGACAACCAACAATAAAGATTAGTGGGTAGACACTGGCACTACTCGACACATCTACTCTGAGAAAATATTATTCTTTGTATATAAAAAACTAGAGCATGATGAGCAACTCTTCATGGGCAACTCAGCTGTCTCTAAGGTTGAGAGAAAAGAAAAGGTCATCCTGAAGTGGACATCTGGAAAGAAGCTCACTCTGAACGATGTACTACATGTTTTAGATATCCGCAAGAGGTAGTTCTCTGGATCAATCCTTAGTAAGAAAGGTTTTTAAATGATTTCGAATCAGATAAGTTTGTACTTACTAAGAGTGGGATGTATGTGAGTAAGGGTTATCTTGTTGATAACCTATTTAAGGCTAATGTTGCTATAGTGAGCAAAAAGTCCGTGTATTTGTACCTTAAGCTCATCAATAAAGAAAAAACTTCTGTTTATTTGCTTGAGTCTCCTATGTTATGGCATCCTAAATTAGTGCATATAAATTACAAGTTTTTGTAAAACTTGTCTAATATAAAAATATATTCCTAAACTCAACTTGGAAGAAATTCGTAATTGTGAAATTTCTGTTCAGACCAAGTTCGCGAAAAATTCATATCACTCAATTGATCGAAATATAGAACCTTTAGGGTTAATTCATAGCGACTTGTGTGACTGAAAATTTGTGCTAACAAGAGACGGAAAAAAGTATTTTATTACTTTCATTGATGACTGTACAAGATACTGTTATGTATATCTACTAAACAGTAAGGATGAGGCAATGAATATGTTTATAACATATAAAATCGAAGTTAATAATCAACTCAACAAAAATATAAAGATTCTAAAATCCGATCGAGGCAGAGAATATGAATCAAATGAATTTAGTGAGTTATGTGCTAAATTTGGTATAATCCATCAAACTACAGCACCATATACTCCTCAGCAAAATGAGATACTGAATGAAAAATAAAACTTTGAAGGAGACGATCAATTTCATGCTCGAAAGTTCTGGAGCTCCACAGAACTTGTGGGGAAAATTTTTGTTAACTGCAAATTATATTCTGTACTCCACAAGAAACTTAATCTTAACCATTTGAGTTATGGCATAGAAGGGCACTTTTTTACTATTATCTTAAAATGTGGGGGGTGCCTTGTAAAGGTACTAACACCACTGCCTAAAAAGACTAAGTTGAGACCAAGAACAATTGATGTATATTCATACGCTATATCTTGAATAGCAGTGCCTACAGATTTCTGATACATAAATCAGAAATACTGGATATTCATGTAAACATGATTAAGATGCTATGTTCTTTGAAGACTTCTTTTTATACAACGGGAAAAAAATAAGACTTATAGGAAAAGAACACGCGAGATGTCATCAGGGATGAAAGCCCCAAAGAACCAATTGTTAATGTGGAGGTTGAACCAAGAAGAAGTCAGAGACCAAGAATCTCAAAATATTTTGGTCCAGATTTCATAGCATATGCTATTGAAAGCGAGTCTCAAACATTTAAAGAAGCTATGTCTACCCCCAAACGTAGAAAGAACCTATAAATAGCAAAATAGAATCCATTCTAAGCAATCATACTTGGGAATTGGCAAACTTACCTCCTGATAGTAAATCAATTGGGAGTAAGTAGATTTTCAAAAGAAAATTAAAATCTGAGGGATCTATCGATAAATATAAGGCTATATTAGTAGCCAAGGGTTATCGACAAAAGGAAAGACTTGACTACTTCGATACTTATTCACCAGTAACAAGAATAACTTCTATTTAGATGTTAATTGCGATTGCAGCATTGCACAACTTAGATATCTATCAAATGGATGTCAAGACTGCATTCTTAAATGGTGAATTAAATGAAAAATATATATGTAGCGACCTGAATGATTTATGGTCAAGGGCCAAGAACATAAAGTATGTAAATTGGTTAAATCCTTATATAGTCTAAAGTAGGCTCCAAAACAATGGCATGAGAAATTTGATAGTGTCATGATCAAAAATAGATTAACTATCAATGAATGCGACAAGCAATAAGTGTGTATACACTAAAGCAGTTAGAGATGATGTATCATTGTTTGTTTATATGTAGACGACATGCTGATACTTGGGACTAATATTGAAGTTATTAAGTCCACTAAAAGAATGTTATCCAACAATTTTGATATGAAGGATCTGGGGTTGCTGATGTAATTTTAGGAATTATAATCACAAGTACACTAGATGGAATCAGTCTATTTCAATCCCACTACGTGGATAAGATGATAGAAAAGATTCAAGGAGCAGGGGATAAAGGAAATACAAATCATTTTCTCCCATACATCTACATTCGCAAGAATACAGGAACTGGAATATGACAGTTAGAGTATTCTCAGATTATCGAAAGTCTAATGTATTTAATGAATTGCACTAGACCCGATATTGCTTACGCTGTAAGCAAATTAATCAGATACACTAGTAACCCTAGTGATGATTCTTGGACTGCTCTACTACGAGTATTAGGTTACATATCACATAATAAGAAATATTTCTTAAGATATGGACAATATTCACCTATACTTGAAGGATACAACGATGCAAATTAGATTGCATATTTTGAAGAATCAAAATCAACTAGCAGATATGTATTTACTCTTGGAGGCGCAGCAGTATCTTAAAAATCTTTCAAACAAATATGTATTGCTCTTTCCACAATGGAATAGGAATTCATAACTTTAGATAAGGCTGAAAAAGAAGTAGAATGGCTTTGACAATTTTTGAAAGATATACCATTATGGCCTAAGCCAGTGCCCGCCATATGCATTCACTGCGATAATCAAACAGTGATATGTTGGGCACAATTTTATATATAAAGGTAAGTCTAGATATATTCATCATAGACATAATACCGTTAAGCAGTTACTCTCAAATGAAATTATCTCTATTGACTTTGTATCGTCAAATGATAATTTAGCGGATCTTTTTACGAAAGGTTTAAGTGGAGAGCATATAAACTGCGCATCGAGGAGAATGAGTCTAGAAGCCTAACCTTACCGAATCAGCTTAATAGAAACTTCACCGAGCGACTGGAGATCCTACGGACTAAGTTCAAGAGGAAAAATAGTTATGATTGACTCTGCGAGTAAGCACTTAGGAACTTGACTCCAATCCATTTCTATGGTACAAACAAGTGCTTTCTAAAAGAGGATTAAGGATAAGTTTAACGCTTTTAATGATGATTATATCTTGTTATTAAAAACATGTGGGGTAGAGAAGGCTACTCTTAATAGGATGATCATCTATGTGAGCATAAAACTGGGCTGACTCTTTGAGAATCTCTATGGAGACTGTTATTCCCTAAAGATATTCTCTGAAACTAAGAATGTTCTGGGTCAAAATAGACACAACTGAGAATCAAAGTTGATTTTGAAAAGTTATTGTCTGAAACTTATTGACTTGGCTTATACTAATGGCTGACAGTTCAAGATTTAGTTCACTGATTAGCTAGTAAGTTCGATAAAGCTTTCGCTATGAAAGATTCAAGACCTAGTTCACCTATCTGGATGCAATTTCTTTTCTAAAGTATCTTTCACTATAGAATCAGTCTCTTTGTGTGTCAATTCCTTGAATCTCCATTCATTGTTGGGAATTGTCGGAAAATAAAGAATTTAATAGTGAATATTTGAGCTGAATTAAGGCGAAATCCGTTGATAAAATCAACCGAATAATGGTTGGAGTTTGTTCTCCTTCCATTGGGATGAACGTGGTATATTCACATGTTCAATTCCGTTTTCGAATAAATGAGATATTCAAGTCTAAAGTTAGCCTAATTCAAAAGCTAAAGGGGAATAAAGGTAGCTAAAAATATTTAGTCACACATTGGATGTGGAGTGGACTTTGAAGTGTTTATGTAACGGTCCCAGTTAAAAATTTTCCATTTAAACATAGTCATCTCGTATAATCCAAGCGTGGGACCCATCAGTATAAAATATTTCAACATATATCTCAGATAACATGTATGATCTACTCGAGACTTATCATACTGACATCTATAATTCAATAATCCATAAGGACACAGGCTTCATTTTCATATCAAAACATATGTTCATACAATTAAGAGTCCAACACTAAGTCCTTTAGGAATTACAGGTCAAAAGTAACACCCATCTAAAAGTACGCATATTATACACAATCATATACATAACAAAAATGACTTCTAATACAATGGTTCTGGTGGCGCTTGTCTCGCACAATTGCCCTTAAGCGGGTCCCTTGCCCTTGTCCAAACCTGTAGGTGGAGTTAGAATAGAGTGAGCTTGACGGCTCAGTGAGTAAAACAATATTTAAATATGCATAGCAAGCAGGTATACATGGCTACATTATCCGGTTGACATGTGTGTCGATATACTATTTTATAGGATCTTACAAGTTACCATGAGCCAAAACAGAACACCGTAACAATGCCTTACTAGTCGACTAGGCCACTCTATAGTCGACTAATACTACCTGTAAGTCGACTAATTCTGGAGCTATAGTCGACTAATTCTGCTTCACACGTACCTGCTTCTTTACTGGCAAACAGGGACTCATGTAGTCGACTACCCTTCCTGGTATAGTCGACTAACTCAAGGAATAGTCGACTTAGAATTGCTTATAGTCGACTAAAACTGTCAAAAGTTGTGTTACTTTTTGTAGATCACTTATAGTCGACTACCCTCTTTATGTAGTCGACTAATACAAATTATTAGTCGACTAGTAGGTCGGTCCAAGTCGACTAAAACTGTCAAAAACAGACTTTTAACTTCTGTTTACACTCTGCCTCTGGGATTAATCGACTACAGTCTATTTGTAATCGACTAATCTTGCTATATCAGCAGTTATCTGCCTAAAATATCACACCTATAGTCGACTAATTCCTGACTGTAGTCGACTAACTTACATAAAAATAGCCTGTTAAGAAGCTATTCCAGATTTGACGTTAAAGAATCATGCATGAATATATCATAGGACTTCTATCATGTCCATATACACAAACATATATAAAATCTCCCCTTCTATGCCTCCGGTTCAACCAGGTCCCTTCCTCCGAAACATACAAACATATATATTTATTCTCCCCTTCTACGCCTCCGGTTCAACCCGGTCCCTTCCTCCGAAACATACAAACATATATATATTCTCCCCTTCTACGCCTCCGGTTCAACCCGGTCCCTTCCTCCGAAACACAAATAACATCATACCATATCGATATGCAAGATATATAGAAACATCATGAATTTTGTAAACAACAGTAACAAGTATTTACGGAATTGAAAACACATGATCCCAACATATACATAGGGTCAATACTTGCATATCTCATATGCTTATTTATTTCTTACTCATTTCTACTCATTTCTACTCATCATGTTGTTAAGATTAGCATGTTCTACTCACTTTGTATGGGCTGATCTTGGCTGTTCCTAGCTATTGTAGCTGCTGCCTTTGTTGTTGTTGTTGTTGGAAAGAGAGAGAGTGTTTTGAAGAGAGAGAGAGTTTTGATCAAAAGTGTTGAATCCTCTTCATCCCTCTCTATTTATAGCTTCAACCCCTCAATAGGATTGTGCCATGTGTCCTTCCATAGGAACATGCCATGTGTCCCTCCATAGGAACATGCCATGTGTCCCCTAAACATCCCGTAAAAATATAAAAGAGAGGGGGTTATTTGCAAAATGGAGAGGGTGATGTGTTTCTCTTGGCCAATCATGGCCAGCCATGGAGATGGATGAGGTGGAGATATTTTGGTGGAAGGTTGGAGAAGCTTGTGGTGATGTTGACTATGGGGCAGTATCCTTATACCTGCATACATGGACGTATAAATACTTACGTATACATTTATATATACATACCCGTATAATAGTCGTATAATACGGTCTACTCCATACGCGTATTATACACATGGCGTATTAAGATATCATGCATGCACTAATGATTATTTAGGAAAAGAATTACTTTAATTGAGGTAAGTGTTACATTCTACCCTCCTTATGAAAGTTTCGTCCTCGAAACTTAACGTACCTTGGAACAAATGCGGATAGGCCTTTCTGACCTCCTCTTCTAGTTCCCAAGTGGCTTCTTCTATGTTTTGATTTCTCCATAAAACCTTGACCAAGGAAATATTTTTACTTCTCAATTGTTTCTCCTTGTGATCAAGAATTTGTACTGGTTCTTCCGCGTAAGACATATCTTCTAGCATATGCAGGGGTTCGTAGGAGATGACATGAGCAGGATCGGGTACATACTTCCTCAGCTGAGATACATGAAATACATTGTGCATCCTTTCTAAGGCAGGGGGTAGGGCCAAACGATAAGCAACCGGTCCAATTTTATCTAGTATTACAAACGGACCCACATATCTAGGGGCTAACTTGTTCTTACCGCCGGTGCGTCTTACTCCCTTCATAGGAGATACTTTAAGGAAAACACTATCCCCTACCTCAAACTCCAGTGGTCTGCGACGATTGTCTGCATAAGCTTTCTGTCTGCTCTGGGCTGCTTTCATCCTTTCCTTGATTAGCTTGATCTTCTCCGTAGCTTCTTGAATTACATCGGGGCCAAACAGTCTTCTATCTCCAACTTCCTCCCAACAGATTGGTGATCTACACCTCCTCCCATACAATGCTTCAAATGGAGGCATACCGATAGTGGATTGATAACTATTATTATAAGCAAACTCCACTAAGGGTAAATAGTTGTCCCAACTTCCCCCAAAATCCAATACACAAGTTCTCAACATATCTTCTAATATTTGAATGGTCCTTTCTGACTGTCCATCCGTTTGGGGGTGGGCTGCTGTACTGAGTTGTAAGTTAGTGCCCATAGCTCTGGACAAACTTTTCCAGAATCTGGATTGGAATCTTGGGTCCCGGTCTGATACAATGGATTCAGGTACTCCATGTAATCGAATTATCTCTCGGACATATACCTGAGCTAGTCTTTCCATTGAATAATTGATCCGGATAGGTAGAAAATGGGCAGATTTGGTGAGTCTGTCTACTATTACCCAAACTGTATCCAGTCCTTGGGATGTCCGAGGAAGTCCAGTGACGAAATCCATAGCAATTTGACTCCACTTTCATTGAGGAATAGGTAAAGGTACTAACAAACCTGGGGGCTTCATATGTTCAGCCTTTACTTGTTGACAGACTAAATATTTGTGGACAAAATTAGAAATGTCCACCTTCATTCCATTCCACCAGAAGTTATGACGCAGATCTTGATACATCTTTGTGCTTCCAGGATGAGCTGTATAAGGTGTACTATGAGCCTCCTTCATTATTTCTTCTTTGATCTCTGCTACATCTGGCACACATAATCTGCGTCCAAGCCTTAGTACATCACCTTCTATTTGAAACTCCTTGAGTTCTCCTTCTTGCACTTTCTTCATAATCTTCTTTATTTGAGTATCTTCTTGTTGTGCCTCTTTGATCTTGTCATATAGACTAATTTGGATACTTACTTGATTCAGTTGATACTCGGGATTTGAAGAATCAATGACTCGCACTTCTATTTGCATTTCTTCTAGATCTCTTAATAGTCTTGCTTGTCGAGTCATCAAGGTGGCCAGGGTCCCTCCTGATTTTCGGCTCAAAGCATCAGCCACTACATTGGCCTTCCCAGGGTGGTATTGAATAGTAATATCATAATCCTTTAGTAGTTCTAACCACCTCCTCTGCCTCATGTTCAGTTCCTTTTGTGTGAAAATGTATTTCAAGCTCTTATGATCAGTATAAACTTCACAAGACACTCCATACAAGTAATGTCGCCAGATCTTTAAAGCAAAAATCACAGCGGCTAATTCCAAGTCATGAGTGGGGTAATTTCTTTCATGGGTCTTCAATTGTCGGGATGCATAGGCAATAACTTTTCCATGTTGCATTAACACACATCCCAATCCCAGCTTCGATGCATCACTAAAAATGACAAATCCTTCAGTCCCCGAAGGTACAATTAAGACAGGGGCAGATGTCAATCTGGCTTTAATCTCCTGGAAACTCCTTTCTTGATCTTCTCCCCAAGCAAACTTCTTATTCTTTCTAGTTAATTGGGTCATTGGTGCTACAATCAAAGAAAATCCTTCTACAAATCTTCTGTAGTACCCCGCTAATCCCAAGAAACTTCGAACTTCAGTAACATTAGTGGGTTTAGGCCAATCTCGGATTGCTTCGATCTTTACCGGATCTACTGATATCCCTTCTTGAGATATAATATGGCCAAGAAACCCTACCTGCTCTAGCCAAAACTCACATTTCTTCAATTTTGCATAGAGTTGCTTCTCTCTCAAGATTTGAAGAACAACTTTAAGATGTTTCTCGTGATCCTCTATATTCTTTGAGTAGACCAGGATATCATCAATGAATACCACTACAAACTGGTCTAAGTATGGTTGAAACATCCGATTCATTAAGTCCATAAATGCTGCCGGGGCATTAGTGAGTCCAAAAGGCATAACTAGAAACTCAAAGTGTCCATATCTTGTCCGAAAAGCTGATTTGGGCACATCTTCAGGTTTGACCTTCAACTGATGATACCCCGATCTAAGGTCTATCTTAGAAAATACACAAGACCCTTGTAATTGATCAAATAAGTCATCAATTCGAGGAAGAGGGTACCTATTCTTGATAGTTGCCTTATTCAATTCCCGGTAGTCAACACATAATCTCATACTCCCATCCTTCTTCTTTACAAATAGGACAGGTGCTCCCCAGGGAGATATACTTGGCCGAATGAAACCTTTGTCTAATAAGTCCTGTAGTTGCGTTTTAAGTTCTTTCATTTCTGCAGGGGCCATACGGTACGGTGCCTTAGAAATTGGGGCAGTACCGGGTATTATATCTATTGTAAATTCTACTTCCCGATTTGGGGGCAGACCTGGTAAGTCTTCCGGGAACACATCAGGGAACTCATTCACAATTGGAATAGTCTTAATATTCACCTCAGTCCTGGTGGTATCCAATACCGAAGCCAGAAATCCTTGGCACCCTTGCTTCAATAATTTGGTGGCTTTGATGGCTGATATGTGAGGTATATCATAATTTCCTTTCTCTCCTTCAAAAATAAACTCCGGAGTCCTTTCCATTTTAAAGATAATCCTCTTTTTATTACAATCCACATAAGCACCACTGGCAGACAACCAGTCCATTCCTAGTATGGCATCGAACTCCATTTCGCCTAGCTTAATCAGATCAACAAAGGTCTTCATTTCTCCAATTGTTACTTCACAATTCGTATATCTAGTGCTAGCTATCAATTTCTCCCCTATAGGTGTGGACACAACCAATTGAAATCCTAGGGGTTTTGATTCTTGATTTAATTTATAAGCAAAAGCACTAGATACGAATGAATGAGTAGCTCCAGGGTCAAATAATGTATGAGCAATATGTCCTGATACGGAGATCATACCTTCCACCACTGCATTTGAGGCCATTGCTTCTCGGTGGTTTAATGCGAAGGTTCTACCTTGCACCCGAGGTTGCTGAACCGATGACTGGGTTGCAGCAGAACGTGGGGCATTACTGGGTGGCATGGAGTTACTGGCTTGTCCCCTGGAAGGATTCGTCCTCACGATCGGCCTTCCACTTCCTCTACTCGGTCCTTGACTTCCACGCATTGTCGGACAATTTCTCCTTAGATGTCCCACTCCTCCACAATTAAAACAAGACCTGTCTGGGAGACAGTTTCCAAAATGATGTACTCTACACCTCTGACACCAAGGAGCCTCCGTGACTCTGGGATGGGACGCAGAGGTAGCTTGTGTCTTCGAGGGAGTGTCTCTGTTCCTCAGCCACGTTCTCCCACCTCTGGCTCCTCCTCCTCTATAAAAAGAGGTGTTAAACCCAGATCCTCTGCTGCTGGCTGGTCCTGATGCCGTCCTCATAGGAGGTTCTTGATAACGGGTGCGTTTAGAATTGGGAATTTCTTCCACCCATTCTCCCTGACCTTCTTGTATGTCCATTTCCACCTCCAAAGCTCTTTCTACTGCCTGGAGATAATTTCTCAGTTGCAATGGAATCAGTCGGCCACGAATATCTGATCTTAGGCCCTTCACGAACCTCTTTGTCTTTTCTGCTTCACTCCTAACCAAAGCATCAGCATACCTGGATAGCTGAGTGAATTTCTGATCATACTGGGATACATTCATAGAATCTTGACGGAGTTCCAAGAATTATGTTGCCATTTTATCTCTGGCTGTCTCCGGAATGTATTTCTCAGTGAATTTGTTCACCAAGAATTCCCAGGTGATTGGTTCCCTTGTATTCTTCATACTAAGCTTCACTGCCCTCCACCAATGTTCCGCTTCCTTCTGGAACATAAAAGAAGAGAAGGACACCTTTTGTTCATCAGTGCAACTCATGACTTCTAGAATCTTCTCTATTTGTAGAAGCCACGCTTCGGCTTGTAGAGGGTCCGCCTTCCCTTCGAATACGGGCGGTTTCATTTTCTGAAACTGCTCCAGTGCTCGGTGGGAATTGTTATTGCTCGCCCTGGTCACTAATTGTGCGAGCCATTCTGGCATTACTCCCGGAGTTTCCTCATTCTCTCTTATAACTTCAGAGTCTTCATTATTGCCCGCGGGGTGCGCGCTCCCCATCTCGCTGTAGTGTGTCGTATCGAGCGACTGGGATTCCTCAAGTGGTGGTTGGTTCAAATCCATGCGTTCTCCCTATATAAATATAAGGGCGTCTTATCAACATATTACACAATTTGGAACGAGTAGGGATAAAACTTTATTCTCATGTAATCATACTAATAACGTCACTTTTGAAACAACAACTTGTTATATATGTATATATAGTTACATCCATCATGGATACAAAAAGTGTCATACCGACATGCCTGCCTACTGGAATATCCGGACTTACCCCCGTGCATTCATTTGATATATGCCAGGGTACATACAACAATCCTAAGGATATCCATCACTTAACATATTAGGCCTATATACATATATACATCAGAAGTTGTCAGTTCCAAAATTCACCCTTCCTAGGGTAGGGTATCCCCACAAGGATCTCCACTAGTGCTGCTGTTAGTATCCATATCCTCCTCGGGGTCTTCTTCCGATGATTCGTCCCCGGCGCAGCACCAGTCGTCTAAGTCGTCATAAAGGTCCATATCTTTTTCCCACGTCTCGCTCCAAAAGACGCCTCCATAAGTAAATCCCCTTCGGGTTTCTTCCTTAACCGTGCTCGAGTGTTCCGTCATTGCTACTTCAACAGAATCTCCCACAAAACTACCTGTGTCAACAGGGGTGGGTTCAGGCTTGTTAGATGCCTGTGACTCGACTTCCTCGCCATCTACCCAGTTTAAGGGCACAATTGTTTCCGCTGGGTCAGTTTCATCCGGTTCGTACCCCCAGTCCATGGAGTCCGCTACCCAGCTTTCACTCGAGCTGTCGGAACTAGAGACTGGCCAGAAAACATCAGAGTCCCCCATCTATATGTAAACAAAACAAGTCGTATCAATCTCAAGTCCATGAAATAGTCTCAATCATACGGCTATCATCAAGAAGCAACCTACATAGACACACTTGTAACTATACCCATCCTTAGTCTACTCATAAGTCTCATGTCTTTAGAACAACTCAGATTTCATAAATAATTCAATGTATTCTTTGTCACATAAGACCAACTACTTAACTATAAACCTAACAATTTCATCATCTCTTACTCCTTCTACTTCTAAACCATTGCTCTGATACCAACTGTAACGGTCCCAGTTAAAAATTTTCCATTTAAACATAGTCATCTCGTATAATCCAAGCGTGGGACCCATCAGTATAAAATATTTCAACATATATCTCAGATAACATGTATGATCTACTCGAGACTTATCATACTGACATCTATAATTCAATAATCCATAAGGACACAGGCTTCATTTTCATATCAAAACATATGTTCATACAATTAAGAGTCCAACACTAAGTCCTTTAGGAATTACAGGTCAAAAGTAACACCCATCTAAAAGTACGCATATTATACACAATCATATACATAACAAAAATGACTTCTAATACAATGGTTCTGGTGGCGCTTGTCTCGCACAATTGCCCTTAAGCGGGTCCCTTGCCCTTGTCCAAACCTGTAGGTGGAGTTAGAATAGAGTGAGCTTGACGGCTCAGTGAGTAAAACAATATTTAAATATGCATAGCAAGCAGGTATACATGGCTACATTATCCGGTTGACATGTGTGTCGATATACTATTTTATAGGATCTTACAAGTTACCATGAGCCAAAACAGAACACCGTAACAATGCCTTACTAGTCGACTAGGCCACTCTATAGTCGACTAATACTACCTGTAAGTCGACTAATTCTGAAGCTATAGTCGACTAATTCTGCTTCACACGTACCTGCTTCTTTACTGGCAAACAGGGACTCATGTAGTCGACTACCCTTCCTGGTATAGTCGACTAACTCAAGGAATAGTCGACTTAGAATTGCTTATAGTCGACTAAAACTGTCAAAAGTTGTGTTACTTTTTGTAGATCACTTATAGTCGACTACCCTCTTTATGTAGTCGACTAATACAAATTATTAGTCGACTAGTAGGTCGGTCCAAGTCGACTAAAACTGTCAAAAACAGACTTTTAACTTCTGTTTACACTCTGCCTCTGGGATTAGTCGACTACAGTCTATTTGTAATCGACTAATCCTGCTATACCAGCAGTTATCTGCCTAAAATATCACACCTATAGTCGACTAATTCCTGACTGTAGTCGACTAACTTACATAAAAATAGCCTGTTAAGAAGCTATTCCAGATTTGACGTTAAAGAATCATGCATGAATATATCATAGGACTTCTATCATGTCCATATACACAAACATATATAAAATCTCCCCTTCTACGCCTCCGGTTCAACCCGGTCCCTTCCTCCGAAACATACAAACATATATATTTATTCTCCCCTTCTACGCCTCCGGTTCAACCCGGTCCCTTCCTCCGAAACATACAAACATATATATATTCTCCCCTTCTACGCCTCCGGTTCAACCCGGTCCCTTCCTCCGAAACACAAATAACATCATACCATATCGATATGCAAGATATATAGAAACATCATGAATTTTGTAAACAACAGTAACAAGTATTTACGGAATTGAAAACACATGATCCCAACATATACATAGGGTCAATACTTGCATATCTCATATGCTTATTTATTTCTTACTCATTTCTACTCATTTCTACTCATCATGTTGTTAAGATTAGCATGTTCTACTCACTTTGTATGGGCTGATCTTGGCTGTTCCTAGCTATTGTAGCTGCTGCCTTTGTTGTTGTTGTTGTTGGAAAAGAGAGAGAGTGTTTGAAGAGAGAGAGAGAGAGTTTTGATCAAAAGTGTTGAATCCTCTTCATCCCTCTCTATTTATAGCTTCAACCCCTCAATAGGATTGTGCCATGTGTCCTTCCATAGGAACATGCCATGTGTCCCTCCATAGGAACATGCCATGTGTCCCCTAAACATCCCGTAAAAATATAAAAGAGAGGGGGTTATTTGCAAAATGGAGAGGGTGATGTGTTTCTCTTGGCCAATCATGGCCAGCCATGGAGATGGATGAGGTGGAGATATTTTGGTGGAAGGTTGGAGAAGCTTGTGGTGATGTTGACTATGGGGCAGTATCCTTATACCTGCATACATGGACGTATAAATACTTACGTATACATTTATATATACATACCCGTATAATAGTCGTATAATACGGTCTACTCCATACGCGTATTATACACATGGCGTATTAAGATATCATGCATGCACTAATGATTATTTAGGAAAAGAATTACTTTAATTGAGGTAAGTGTTATATTCTACCCTCCTTATGAAAGTTTCGTCCTCGAAACTTAACGTACCTTGGAACAAATGCGGATAGGCCTTTCTGACCTCCTCTTCTAGTTCCCAAGTGGCTTCTTCTATGTTTTGATTTCTCCATAAAACCTTGACCAAGGAAATATTTTTACTTCTCAATTGTTTCTCCTTGTGATCAAGAATTTGTACTGGTTCTTCCGCGTAAGACATGTCTTCTAGCATATGCAGGGGTTCGTAGGAGATGACATGAGCAGGATCGGGTACATACTTCCTCAGCTGAGATACATGAAATACATTGTGCATCCTGTCTAAGGCAGGGGGTAGGGCCAAACGATAAGCAACCGGTCCAATTTTATCTAGTATTTCAAACGGACCCACATATCTAGGGGCTAACTTGTTCTTACCGCCGGTGCGTCTTACTCCCTTCATAGGAGATACTTTAAGGAAAACACTATCCCCTACCTCAAACTCCAGTGGTCTGCGACGATTGTCTGCATAAGTTTTCTGTCTGCTCTGGGCTGCTTTCATCCTTTCCTTGATTAGCTTGATCTTCTCCGTAGCTTCTTGAATTACATCGAGGCCAAACAGTCTTCTATCTCCAACTTCCTCCCAACAGATTGGTGATCTACACCTCCTCCCATACAATGCTTCAAATGGAGGCATACCGATAGTGGATTGATAACTATTATTATAAGCAAACTCCACTAAGGGTAAATAGTTGTCCCAACTTCCCCCAAAATCCAGTACACAAGTTCTCAACATATCTTCTAATATTTGAATGGTCCTTTCTGACTGTCCATCCGTTTGGGGTGGGCTGCTGTACTGAGTTGTAAGTTAGTGCCCATAGCTCTGGACAAACTTTTCCAGAATCTGGATTGGAATCTTGGGTCCCGGTCTGATACAATGGATTCAGGTACTCCATGTAATCGAATTATCTCTCGGACATATACCTGAGCTAGTCTTTCCATTGAATAATTGATCCGGATAGGTAGAAAATGGGCAGATTTGGTGAGTCTGTCTACTATTACCCAAACTGTATCCAGTCCTTGGGATGTCCGAGGAAGTCCAGTGACGAAATCCATAGCAATTTGACTCCACTTCCATTCAGGAATAGGTAAAGGTACTAACAAACCTGGGGGCTTCATATGTTCAGCCTTTACTTGTTGACAGACTAAACATTTGTGGACAAAATTAGAAATGTCCACCTTCATTCCATTCCACCAGAAGTTATGACGCAGATCTTGATACATCTTTGTGCTTCCAGGATGAGCTGTATAAGGTGTACTATGAGCCTCCTTCATTATTTCTTCTTTGATCTCTGCTACATCTGGCACACATAATCTGCGTCCAAGCCTTAGTACATCACCTTCTATTTGAAACTCCTTGAGTTCTCCTTCTTGCACTTTCTTCATAATCTTCTTTATTTGAGTATCTTCTTGTTGTGCCTCTTTGATCTTGTCATATAGACTAATTTGGATACTTACTTGATTCAGTTGATACTCGGGATTTGAAGAATCAATGACTCGCACTTCTATTTGCATTTCTTCTAGATCTCTTAATAGTCTTGCTTGTCGAGTCATCAAGGTGGCCAGGGTCCCTCCTGATTTTCGGCTCAAAGCATCAGCCACTACATTGGCCTTCCCAGGGTGGTATTGAATAGTAATATCATAATCCTTTAGTAGTTCTAACCACCTCCTCTGCCTCATGTTCAGTTCCTTTTGTGTGAAAATGTATTTCAAGCTCTTATGATCAGTATAAACTTCACAAGACACTCCATACAAGTAATGTCGCCAGATCTTTAAAGCAAAAATCGCAGCGGCTAATTCCAAGTCATGAGTGGGGTAATTTCTTTCATGGGTCTTCAATTGTCGGGATGCATAGGCAATAACTTTTCCATGTTGCATTAACACACATCCCAATCCCAGCTTCGATGCATCACTAAAAATGACAAATCCTTCAGTCCCCGAAGGTACAATTAAGACAGGGGCAGATGTCAATCTGGCTTTAATCTCCTGGAAACTCCTTTCTTGATCTTCTCCCCAAGCAAACTTCTTATTCTTTCTAGTTAATTGGGTCATTGGTGCTACAATCAAAGAAAATCCTTCTACAAATCTTCTGTAGTACCCCGCTAATCCCAAGAAACTTCGAACTTCAGTAACATTAGTGGGTTTAGGCCAATCTCGGATTGCTTCGATCTTTACCGGATCTACTGATATCCCTTCTTGAGATATAATATGGCCAAGAAACCCTACCTGCTCTAGCCAAAACTCACATTTCTTCAATTTTGCATAGAGTTGCTTCTCTCTCAAGATTTGAAGAACAACTTTAAGATGTTTCTCGTGATCCTCTATATTCTTTGAGTAGACCAGGATATCATCAATGAATACCACTACAAACTGGTCTAAGTATGGTTGAAACATCCGATTCATTAAGTCCATAAATGCTGCCGGGGCATTAGTGAGTCCAAAAGGCATAACTAGAAATTCAAAGTGTCCATATCTTGTCCGAAAAGCTGATTTGGGCACATCTTCAGGTTTGACCTTCAACTGATGATACCCCGATCTAAGGTCTATCTTAGAAAATACACAAGACCCTTGTAATTGATCAAATAAGTCATCAATTCGAGGAAGAGGGTACCTATTCTTGATAGTTGCCTTATTCAATTCCCGGTAGTCAACACATAATCTCATACTCCCATCCTTCTTCTTTACAAATAGGACAGGTGCTCCCCAGGGAGATATACTTGGCCGAATGAAACCTTTGTCTAATAAGTCCTGTAGTTGCGTTTTAAGTTCTTTCATTTCTGCAGGGGTCATACGGTACGGTGCCTTAGAAATTGGGGCAGTACCGGGTATTATATCTATTGTAAATTCTACTTCCCGATCTGGGGGCAGACCTGGTAAGTCTTCCGGGAACACATCAGGGAACTCATTCACAATTGGAATAGTCTTAATATTCACCTCAGTCCTGGTGGTATCCAATACCGAAGCCAGAAATTCTTGGCACCCTTGCTTCAATAATTTGGTGGCTTTGATGGCTGATATGTGAGGTATATCATAATTTCCTTTCTCTCCTTCAAAAATAAACTCCGGAGTCCTTTCCATTTTAAAGATAATCCTCTTTTTATTACAATCCACATAAGCACCACTGGCAGACAACCAGTCCATTCCTAGTATGGCATCGAACTCCATTTCGCCTAGCTTAATCAGATCAACAAAGGTCTTCATTTCTCCAATTGTTACTTCACAATTCGTATATCTAGTGCTAGCTATCAATTTCTCCCCTATAGGTGTGGACACAACCAATTGAAATCCTAGGGGTTTTGATTCTTGATGGGCGATTTTTGCCCCACCTTCCCCAATGGTTGTGGCTTGTTACACAGAGCCACGGTTAATGTAGTTGCACCAAGGTTTCCCGCTTCCTCTTGCGTATGTTGTTCGACCCCCCTGCTCGACATCTTGGTCCCTGGTGCGGTGCTAGAATTAGCTCCCATGAACAACCAAGGCCCATGTGGGCTTTTGTAACCAAAGCAAGAACTAACACCCACCTTCATGTGATCGCCGGACAATATAACTCCACCATTATTGTTTCTTATTCCGTCTATGCAGTTAGGGCAACAAGCCTCAGAGTGCTCGATCCTGCCACATTTATAACACAGGACAGGGATATTTTCTTACACAAACAATTGCCAAAACCTTGACGTATCTTCGTCGATGATTGTCCCCGATACAAGAGGCGTGCTCATATCGATTTGAATGCATACCCTCACAAAACACCCTTTTGCCAGTGACTTTGTTTAGGTATCCACTACCAACAGCTCGCCAGCCTTCATAGAAATTCTAAGCAGTGCACTTTTGTTTTGGTAATAAGTACAGCCCGCCGAAGGTGTTGGGCTGACTTGGTTCACTGAGACTGGTTCTTTAGTTTCAAGAGCTTCTAGTCTTCGCATCACAGCAGTTAGTTTAGTTTTGGTAGCTATGTTAGCCTCAATGGAATGGAAACCTCCTTTAGAAGAGTTAGGGTCATTAGTCCTAAATTTTTCTAGAGTTGGTTCCCATTGAATGGTATTATCAGCCAATTTTTCATATAATAACCATCCTTCATGTTCTTTTTTTTCAAAAATCCTCCTTGGCACATGGATTCTAATAGGATTTTTGTTTGATATTCTAATTCATCATAAAGAGCTTGGTAAAGTCGCTATTTCTCTATCCCATGGTGAGGGCATTGGGCAAGGAGGTCTTTAAAACGTTCGAAGTATTTTCAAAAAGGTTCATTGGCTATTTGCTTAAACTGTAAGATATTTTTCCTAATTAGTGCAGTCTTGTGAATGGGATAAAACTTCTTTAAGAAGGCTTTGACGAAATTATCCCATGAGGATATGGAACCGGCCTCTAGACTGTAGAGCCATTTCTTTGCTATGTCTTTCAAAGAGAATGGGACAACCGTAATTTGATAGCATCTACTCCTAGGCTGGGTATTTTCATCATTAGACATACTTCTTCAAATTCCCTTATGAAAAAGTATGCTTCCTCGAATTCAAGTCCATGAAATTTGAGAAGAGTGCTGATGTATTGTGGTTTGAGCTCAAATTGATCAACACCTTCATCAGGTAACTGAATGCAAGATGGAAGAGAGGTCCTAATAGGATAGAACCTATCTTGCAGTGATGGTGATTGTGCCATATGTGAATCGGGTTTTTGTTCAGGTGGTGAACTGGTCCTACTTAGTCTATATGTGAATGAGTCTCTCGACCAAGCTGACATGCACAGTTAACAAACAAGTTCACCCAATCAATCAAGAAAAAGAAAAAATAATCAAAAATCTTATTCTAGGGTAAGCCTTGACCTAGACGACTCCTAACTTTAGATTGTCTTTAGGAGGTATATTGCCGACCTTAACTACAAGTTAATAAGCCAGGTAGGTGGCAAGATCGGTGGGAAGTTATCCGTCAAAGACGTTCCTTAATTAAGTAACCACCGATCTTCAGGATTTTGGCCCTTAATCCCCTTCCTAGGTACCGATTTGGCAAGAGTTAATTTCGAACAACTTCCTCCTTCAGCCAATCTCCTAATGAGTCTGAGTAAACCTAAGGCCAACGTCTAGTCATTTTTATTTTAGGGTTAGAATTGTGAGTGTGGCAGAGATGATTGGTGGGCCAAGGAAGGGTGATGAAATCCCCACCTTATCTTGTTTATAGGATTTGCCCTTAAATTGATTTAGTACACGTGTAAAGTAATAGACAAGTATTCACTCAAAAGCAGTAAATCAGCCAAAGGTGTTTTCTAGTCTGTATGCAATGCGAACGTATCTTGTCGCCAGCACTCTTCAACAGAAATTAAGAAAATTTAAATAGACACATGCCTATGATGCAAGAGTCTAAAATTTTTTTTTATTAATCAACCAATAGATTACGGTTAATTAGTTAGCAGTATGCAGGGTGATCACAGAGACAATTTATCAAAGCAGTAAACAGAATATTGCAATTTGCAGCAACATGCAAAAACTCAGTCAGTAGTTCACTACTACTACCGTGGAAACGCGGCTATGGCCGCGTTTGCGCAGCTAGATAGTAGGCTCTGCTGCTCTGCCTTCTAGGGCAAAGGCACAGAGTTGCTATATGTCTTTTGCTGCAGTTATAGTTTCTGTTCTCTGATCCTACAAATAGAAAGAAAAAGAAGAATTAGATTTTGAGAATATCGTGTCGTTCCTTCCCCGGCAACGGCGCCAAAATTTTGATTGAGACGAGAAATTGTATTGTAAATAGTTTAGAAAATCTTCGTCTCGTTTCAAGGTAACCGCGTAGTAAGGGCTACACGGGTCGATCCACAGGGAAGGATGCGATGGAAGCGATTCGGAACGATCTTCTCTGTAATTTACTTGGAAAAGAAGAAAAGAAAAATGATTAGATTTGATCAAGTTTAAGAAGTATAGTTCACTAATCATCTACCACAACCCATAGTATTAGTTTCAAAGAACAAATATCATGAATGATGAAGTATCCATCCTAGGTTATTAATTGAAAATCAAGTAAGATGAATAATAATATTGGAAGCCTAACTAGTGTGCATTAATAAAGATTAAACATTTGTTCATCCTAATTTCAGAGTATAGCATAAGAGAATTTTTTTTTTTTTACTTAAAATTATGCTATCAAGGTTTTTAAGTATGAACTATAAAGAATCATTTAAAAAGTGCATCTTGAATTAAAGTACACCTAATCATCGATTCATCTTCAAGATGACCATTTTAATCCTAGAGTTTCTAACAATAAGATATATCAATCAATTCATCTTTTTACTAAACTAGGGTTGATCGAGAGATTAGCAAGCTATCGTTTTAATTTAGTTATTCATTTTTTTAATTTTATTTTCAAATTTTATATTGAATAAGAAAAATTGCATGAAAACAAAAAAGAAGAAAAAAGAATTAATCTAAGCAGAAAAACTGAATTAAATTGAAAAGAAAAATGAGTAACCTTTTATTAGGTGTTACTGACCAATTACAAAGCTCCCCTCCTTCTTTAAAATATTCTTCTTCAAATGACAAAAAATGAAAATACAACAAATTTCGAAAAGAGAAAAAGATCTAAAGAAAAAATACTAACTTCAGTCGCTGGATGCCCCATCTCTGTTGCTCTGCAGGGGTATTTATAGGAGATATAGGAAGTAGAGTCACAGTACAACTCTCCCACAAAACTTCGTAACCAGACTTATCCAAATGGCTTCGGAAACGCGGCCATAGCCGCGTTTCCGCGGCAATTGTGTGGCCAATGGCCACACGCTTTCTTGTGTGGCCTCTTCTGGTCCGTTCATCTGGGCTCCTCCTTCTGGATTTTGTATTCAAACGTTCTATCTTGAGAACTCGAAATAACTTGGGAAGCAAATTATCATAAATCCGAATTTATAAAAGGATTTGTTCTTTATCTTTAACCTTTTCTTCCCTTTTATCTTTATCCTTGTATTGCAAGCAACTAAATTTAAGTAGAAGTCCATCTTATCCGTCTCCTCCTCCTTTTAGCAATTAGGAGTTCTATTTTATCCTTCATCTTCCTCCCTTAGATTTTAAAATTCAAGTTTAGATTAGGTTAGATAAAGTCTAAATTACTACAATTAATTTTGCATGTGGGCTTGTGGGATTATTGGGCTTTTGGGCTTCACTTGTGCTTTATTTATTTATTTTTTTAATTACTCATGGCCTGCACACATTAAACAATAAAACATTAGTAGCAGTGCTTAATAAAAGAATAAATAGAGAAATATGATGGTAAATGTGATGATAAATATGCACTTTTTACTACCTATCACATAAAAGGATATTAAGCATGCATATATAAATTCACTAAATCCTTCTCCTTTTTTTGTCAATTCATCAACAAATGGGTGAAGACAACTAAACGATAAAGATGCATATGCAATATATATTCATGAAGAGGAGAGACGATAAGTTAGCTCCCCTTGCATATATGCATCACATGGAAAAGGGATGACTAGACCCTAACCACATAAAGCATAATATACAATATACAAGCGGAGATGTTAAGCTCCTCCTACACACGTGTATCACATAAAGAAAGAGGTCAAGCTCCTCAATATGAGATACACTCAACATGAATTTATATATAGAGGATGTTAAGCTCCGCTTGCATATAGGCAATACATATAAAAAAAATTTAATAAATTTTGAAATCACTTTTAAAACAAATTTTGAACTTTCTAGAAGTCAACAAAATAAATTTTGATACCAATTGAAATACATTGTAAGTTTTTGATACCAATTGAAAGGTAAAATCTGAAATAGAAGGTAAAATTAAAATGTGTTTTGATACAAAAAAAAATACCAATTGAAATCAATGCATAAGCTTATAAAGATACTAATTAACATTTAAAATTAAATCAAGCTTAGCATAAACCTTTTATGCTTTTAAAGAATGTATAAAGATATTGTAAAACAAGCACAATTAAAACATATGTATGTATGTATGTATGAAAATACCAATTGAAAATTTGAAGCATACATATATAATAAACACATATGAGTATACAAAAAAAGAGTTTTCATTAAAATTATGTATATCTCATAGCTACCTCCCTTTCATCCACATGTTTAAATAGATTTTCAATAAGGCACATAAGGTATGGTCGTCCATCCCACCGCCCTTAGAAGGTAGGAGTTTTTAAAAATATGATTTGAAAATATTTTAACATATTTGAAAATCACTACCAATTGAAGAAAAACGACTAGTTTAAAATAATTTTGAAAACTAGTCTAAATCTTTCAAGTAAGAAATAAAACATGAATTTATCCATGAAAACATAAAAATCACATGATCATCGACATTCAAATAGTAATAAAGCACATACATGCTCAAAAATTATGAGTAAACACCAAACATAAAGTGTAAGAATCATGTAATCAACAAAATCATGAAAATAAGGCATTAAAGCTCATCAGAAATTTCTTTTATCAAAAGCAAGATATTATCAAAACTAAATATGTTTCAAGATATATGTATGTTTTGTTGAAACTAAAAGTATACATACATATCTCAAACATAAATGAGTCCATAAAAGAATTTTGTATGAAAAGCAAGTGACTCTAGGATAGACATGTATATCTAATAGTTTTAGACAAAATTAACATATACATGAAGCTAAACATATCTTTATGAAAACATGTACAAAAATAAGGAATACAAGTTAAAATATAAGAGTCATCAAAATTAAGTTATACAAGTACAAGTAATGAGTACAAATGAGCAATAAAGTACAAACACATGATAATCATGTGTAGCTCACTAATTATATAAGTACAAACACAAGTTTTAATGAAAACTACATCTAAACAAATAATCAAAACATGAAGCATAAAAATATAAACAAATATGATCATTATATTAAATGCACGTGTTTTAGAACTAGGATATACACAACAGCTAAACTATAGTGAGAATACAAAAGATATGAATGCATATGAATATGGGTGTATCTCAAAAGACTATCTATGTATATCACATATCTAATTTACATTGCATTTAACATAAGGAGTATTAAAACATGACGTGCTAAAATCAATGAAAGCATGTAAACTAAAATAATAAGTTAGAGATAGTTATCAAACCATGTGAATCACTTTCTATGTCTCCAAAATTATAGTGATCTTTCCACCAGACTTCCCTTGAAAGTGATGCACCAAAAGTGTCACAATTTAGCTCGGAACGCATCCACCATCAAGGCACCAACATTCTCACGTATACCTACATCAAATAGAATAGGAGTGGATTTTAATACTCATATCTTTTTGGGTCCATCAGACTTAGCACATTTCCTAACCCAAACAAATTTATTTGTAAAATTTGAAACATTTATTCTATCATGACAAAACTTTGCAAGGTGACTTGTACGTCCTCAATGTGTACAAGTGTACACATGAGTATACATGATGTCATGTGTGTGAACGTGAGAAGCATGTGTATGCTGTGATTGGTGTGCATGAATATGTGAAACTTGTTTCTTTCGAAATATGGATTCCAATTTCTTGTGATTCATAGCACATTGGCTCAAAGTGGAGCCCAAACTATCTACACTTTTCTTCAACATGCAAATATCATTATTAATACTTGAAGAAGAAATGGAGCATGCAATAGAACACAAGAGGGTGAAGCTATAGTAGCATGACAAATGTGTGCATCAAAATCATTTTTCAAAGAAATATTTTCCTTTTTGAAGCTAAATCTAATTCTTTTGAAATTAAAATAATTTTATTTTTCAAAAAATCATTCTCTTTTAAAACAATTTCAAGTTTTGAAGATAAAACCTCATTTTTCTTTAAAACATCATCACAATCATTTTTATTCTTTAAAATTTTGTTTTCTTTTAAAGTAAGGTCAAGTTGAGTTTTTAAGGATTCCCTTTCACTTGAAATCTCAACACTCTCTTGTAAAACCATGTTTAGCGTTGAAAATAAATTTTCATTTTTTTTTTTAGTTTAAAACTTTTGCTTTTCAAATCTTTATACTTTGAAAGTAAGTTTTCACAAAACATAGATAGTTCTTCATTTAATGCATGTGCATTCATGTTATCATTACAAGAAGAACTAGCACTATCATCTAGTTGAGTGTCTGAAATTATCTCAAGGGAGTCATTTCCTTCGACCATGAAGAAAGCTTGGTCGGACTCTTCTCCACTAAATTCTTTCTCTACATTGTTTGTCGTTCGTAGCTCAGGAGAGATCAATGTATTTCACACTGCAAAAGCGGAATCACAATGAGAAACAATAGAAAATTGATCTTTGCTAAGTGTGTGCCTAAGTGCCTCTAAGGCTTGTGTATTAGCCTCAATGTACTTGTCGTTTTCAAGATAAGATAAACATGCAATCCTAGGGCTTTAAGATATGCACCCATCATAAACTTCCACATAGCGATGTTGGAAACATCATATATGGGAGGGCAAGGAAATCCATGAGTGTATAAACTATATGTGTGCAAAGCACTAATAGATTAGCTATCCAAGGATCTCATTCCTAGGTGGTTAAACCGAATATCAGGAGCATACCTCTGATACCAATTGAAATGCATCTAGAGGGGGTGAATAGATGTACAGACTAATCTAATGCAAATGATGTGGAATTAAAAACTATTTATGTAAACTAAAACTATTAAGTTAACACACAAGGTATAACCAAAGAGTGCAACCGAATTCCCGGTGAAGGATTCTGTACTATCTTCTCAATATTCCTCTAAATTAAGAGTTAAGATATGAAGCTCTCTTAGTTCAACACAAGTGTAGACATACACAAACTATATCTGGCAAATGATTATGTGCAATATAAAGCAATCGAAGATATAAGAGAGAAAGAGTTTAGAGATACTGGATCAAACGCAAACAACAAGATATGTTTCAAGGTTCAAGCCACTGCTCTACGTCCCCGCGTTCACACAGAAGGATTTCACAATCCACTAATTTCATACAGGACCTTCCACTAAGAGACCTCAACTGAGAAATTACAACTCTACACTTAGAGTACATTATTCCTCTCTTAAACGCAATCACCTTTACACAAGAGGGATAGACACAAAGTCAAAACTCAATCACAATCATCTCTACACAATAAGGATAGGCACAAAGTCAAAACTCAATCACCTTTACATTAGAGGGATAGGCACAAAGCCAAAGCAAATAAAAGATTACAATCTTGGTGATCCAATGATCACAAATAATACTTGGTGATCACAATAGATCACAGACAATTTTTCTCACAAAAACAAGATCTATAGATAGATTAGATATGACAACTCAAGGTGAGAATAAAGTGTTTGGAAATGAACAATACAAAGAAAAACACTTGAAAAAATACTAACTAGATTTGCAAAGAAAGCACAAAATCAATTTCCCAAAGACTCTCTTTTCTTTGATTTTTTTCAACACTTTGAAAACAAATAAAAGATAAAACTTCTTGGCTGAAAAAACTCATTTTAAACTTACTGCAAAACACTGAAAAAGATTGCAAGAAAGGCTCTCTAAAATCTTGTTGGAAATAGCCCAAGAGAACCCCTTTATATAGGCTCTAAAGAATATAGCCGATGGGGTCCAGAAAAGGTTAGTTTTGACCTTCCGATCGACCGTCCAACGATCATATTTCTGACCGTTGAAGCTCCATCGACCGCCCGATCGATCACCCCTGGCAAACTTGCCGCCCGGTCGACCGACCCTAAAGGCACTCAGCCTGTCGGTCGGTCGACCGGCACTACCCGAGAATTGGGTAGTTACAGTCGGTCAACCGGCCGGTTGACCGACCTTGTAGGCAAGGCCTGTGCACGTCCATGTGCACATCGGTCGACCGACCGGTCGACTGAGTTCTGGTCCGATCGATCGGCCGGTCGACCGCCAGCAGACTCAGGCTGGATTTTTAGGGTATGAACTTATAAAATCCCATAAATTCTTATAAATTCACAAAAATACATTCTTATAAATATTTGAAGAAAAATATGTGTGACCAAAAATTGACACATATTACAAACTATTTGAACTATTTTCGTGATATAGAAATTAAGCTTTAACACAAAACGGTGTTTTTCAAAAACCAAACCTTGAAATGAAAATCCGATTTTTCTCAAACTTGTATAAATACAAAAACATGATATTAAAATACATTTGAAGCATATTGTACATGGATAGAATACAATACACATGTAAATGATGTATCTATGTTTTTGACATTAAATCCAAAATAAGTTTTGTTAATTTCAAAACTCTAAACACATGAAATAGAATCATCAAAATAAGTTTTTTTTACATATATGAAGCATAGATGTATATAGATGAAATCCAATATACATTAAACTATGCAAACTTGTTTTGATTCTATCTGTTCATGAAAACCATATATATGTATATTTGAAATCTAAAACCGGTTAAACCGAAAACCAAACGTATTGAACTTGTGTGTGAATTTGAGCATATCAACACTAGTCTATGTTACACAAGATCTAAACACAAACTAAAATTAAACAAACTGAAGTCTTCTTGTAGAACTCCTTCTCCAAGCCAACTCGATCCAAAGAGCTTGACTCTATCCGAGTGCTAGTTGCGATCTTGACGCGCGAGCTCTTGAATTTACATGTGTTGGCTTCAAAACTCTTTTGTTGAAGTTAAGCACCTACTAAGATCTTAATTGAAAATCTGAATTTATATAAACACAAGATCATTAGTACTATAATTACACGAGTTAATCATCATCAAAACTAGAGTGGTGGGCCTTTGGGCCAACATAAAATACTTTAAATTATTATAATATTTAATTTTATTATGATATTATTGTAATATTATAAAAATATAAAATTAACAAAGTAAAATATAATTATAATTTTAATAATAAATTATTATTATAATATTATTATAATGAATTATTATTACAATATTAGCATAATAAAATATTAATATAATAATAAAGTATATTGTAATATTAATAAAGTAATTATTTATATTAAAATATAATTAAATAATAGTAATTTTATATTAAAGTATAATATTGTTATATTAATAAGATATTAACTCTAATAAAATATTAAAAAATATATAAGTATTAATAAAATAATAAAGTATTATAAAAATATTAAATAAAAATAGTAAAATATTAAATATTAAAACAATATTAAAAATAATAAAAAACTAAAGATTAAAAATATAAAATAATCAAATAAGAAATTGAATACTATTAAAAATATTAAAAAATATTAAATATTTAATAATGTTAAATTATATATTGTTTACCAAATAAAAACTTTGAGCTGCAAGTGTAGTACAAGTGAGATTTACATGATCACAAAATTAACTGTGATAACTGTAAGTGAAAAAATATGAGTATAAAAGTAAAATTTATATGATCACAAAATTAACTGTAAGAATGAGAATTTATTTTGTAAATTATTTTCAGCGAAATAATCAGTGAAAAAAATTTATGACTTACAATTTTGAGGCGAAACAAACTGGCCCTGATCGCATCGTCGTCTTCTTTAGTCTCATCGTGATTCTCTCTCCCCCCTCCCTCTCTCTCTCTCTGCTCACTGGTTTCAAGTGGTCTCAGCTTCGATGGCATCACCGGAGGACGACTTCTCCGGCGGCTCTCTCTTCGAGGGAATGGTTCTCTTCTCCCCTCCGACCTCTCCCCTCCTCTTCCAAATCCCGAAGACTCCTCATCTCCACCACCACCAACTCCTCCTCCTCCTCCTGCATCGTCTCCGCCTCCTCCGCCGGCGCCTCCATCTCCGGCTCCTTCTCCTCCTCCCACTTCCCAATCTCAATACCAGGCTCTCGACGAAGACTTGTTCTCCGATCTCACTCTCCAATCCCCATCCCAGCCCCAACCCCAACCGCAACCCTTCAATTAGACCCAATTTCCACCAATTTCCATCCTCCTCCAAACCGCCAGATCTCCCGCAAGAAGAAGCGCGCCGTCCGCATCGGATACGCACGTGACTCCGTCCCACTCGACGACTCCCTCTCTACCCCCCTCCCAGCTTCACTCGAACCCAAACCCACCCCGATCCCTGATCCCCAATTGCCCTCGGAATCGCCCTCGGAATCTGCCGATGATTCCAAAGTCGAGGTCTTGCCCGAAGTTGTCGAAGAACGAGCCACTGAAACCACCACAAGTGGATCGCCGCCGCCGCCGAGTAATGAAGAAGAAAAAGAACAGCAGCAGCAGCAGTTGCCGCCTCAGATGGAAGAGGCTGAGGCTGCTGGTGATTCGATTGAGGACAAGTTGGAGCTTGTCAGAGCTCGAATCTCCTCGAAGCTGGATAAGATCCGAGAGACAGCAGTTCTGCTCTCTGCGCAGAGGAAGGAATCGGGGAGGAGGAGGAGGAAGGCGATGGAGCGTGTGAATTCAGCATCAGAGAAGTATAAAGACCTGGAGAGGGAGTTGGAGGAGGCGTGCGAAGCCGAGGACTTTGAGAGGGCAGAGATGGTGAGTGAGAGTCTTGCGGAGAAAGAGAAGGAGAAGGATGGGTTGCTGAGCGAGCTGAGAGATGCCGAATTGGAATGTGATGCCGTGGATTCGAAGATGCAGGAGATTCTCGAGTTGCAGATTGCCGCCGAGGAGGAAGGTGCAGCACTGTTAGAACAGTTTGCCAAGGTATGGGATTGGAACCACCTTATCTTAGGCAAATGATGTTTTTTTATATTTTGAAAGTTGAGAATTTTGGGGGTTTGCAGTTGATTATGGTTGCTATTTTCTTTCCGTGAATGCATATGCTCTGCTTAATTTGTTAAGAATGTTAAATAGTTAATTGCAACCTGAGCAGCCAACGTGTGTCTTCAACTTTAATCTAATGGCCCCAATAAGTTTCTACTATCATAATGCAAACTCTTTTAGAGTTACAACTTGCAATTGAATTGTGTTTCACGTGCAACTCATGACCTCACGTAATAAAAAGATATATAAGTCTATCAAATTATCATTAAAATTATGTATATGTATTGCATTGGAAGGTATAAGACATTATTTTCTTAAGAGGCATTTGGGAATTCATGTTTGAGAATTTTCTGCACACTTATAACTAGTTAACATTTATAACATTTAGGAATATTTTGCATGTGCCAAAATTCTAGTAGAACCATGGTTTAGAATCTTGGTATCGGTATTGGTCAATGGTTTTAGTATAAATATTGTCAATAATATCAGTCTTCAGTTTCAACACCTATAATCAATTGATATTATATTATAGGGTTAATATTGTATCGGGTACCTCAAAACCCAATATGATATTACCGATATATATTGGAATCGCATGATGTTTGAAACCATGAGTAGAACATTAAAACTAAATCTAGAGAAGATGGACATCCTTTAGAATCATTGAAAATATTATGTAACAGTTAGAGAATTCGACGTATCGCTCAAAGAGAGACCATAAATGTACCCAATGACAAATTGAGTGGAATGTGTATGAAAATTTGTACCAAATGTAGGTAATTCACCATCTAAATGAATGCTCATAAACATTTCAAAGCTAAGGTTTGCAAGATGAATGAAAGCATCCATATTATGTTTTAAGCATGAAATAATCATTGACAATAATTGTAATTGGTATTTTATGTACATAATAAATTTCATTTTCCAAGTAGCTAGCACTTCATTTTGTAAAGAAAAAAAACTAAAATTTGTTTAGGAAGTTAGACAATGATTTAAAATCTCTAGATCAGTATCAATATTAATGGTTTTTAGTATCAGTTGTCAATATCATCAAAATCGGCATATTGTATCAGGTACCTCAAGACCGGATACAGTATTGCCGATATATATATATATATATATATATATATATATATATATATATATATTATATATATATAGGGGTTACTGTACCTCAGCCTGCGGCTGAGAGAACTCTCTCAACCGGCGGGACATGTCAACATCAGATCCACAAATCTGTCATAAATTTTGGCGGACAAAAACCTGAACAATCCCGCCTAATTTAATGTCAGTCACCTCAACATTGTATTTTCCGAAAATACCCTCACTCACAACTTTTTACCTAATGTAAAAATATTTCCTTTTATTTTTACCATGGTCGCAGTATTTTTTGAAAAAGCGATGTATATGTATGCGACCTTGCTAATATTTTTTTAAGCCAAATTTTTTTTCATACACTATTTGTCGAACTCGTTCGCGGTAGTTAAAATTATAGTTGCAGATCTGTTCGACTTAGATCGTAGAGTTTTAATTTTTTTTTTGGTCTTTTATTTTATACGAATGCGACGTTGATCGCAGTATATGAAAGGTCCTTTTTTTTATTACATACTGCGACATGGGTCGCAGTTGTCTCAATATGCGTTGTAGTGTCCTGCGACCATGGTCGCAGTGTATTTAACGTCATTTTTTTATTCCCGGGTCGCAGTTGATTATGTTTGCACTGTAATCTTATGCGACCTTGGTCGCAGTGTCAACCTGGGTCGCAGTTGTTTATGTTTGCACTGTATACTTATGCGACCATGGTCGCAGTGTCGACCCTGGTCGCAGTTGTTTATGTTTGTACTGTATACTTATGCGACTTTGGTCGCATTATTGACCCTGATCGCAGTTGTTTATGTTTGCACTGTAGATGATTGCGACCTTGGTCGCAGTGTAGACCATGGTCGCAGATGTCTATGTTTGCACTGTAAACTTATGCGACCTTGGTCGCAATGTCGTTCATTGTTTACATTTGCACTGTAAATAATTTATAAACAATAACCTAATTCCTATAAAGAGCGGCAAAAAACGGGTAAAAAATAATAATAAATAATAACCTAAATCTGACAACGAGCGGTCCAAAATTGCCTTGTGGGCAAATAATAATAAACAATAACGAAAGTTACCGAAAGAGTAGCTTTTCATAAGGGGTATTTAGTAATTTAACTTCTTCCTATAAGCGGGCCGTAAGTTAGTGGGGTGACAAAATTGAGCCACGTCAACGCAGGCTGAGAGAGTTCTCTCAGCCGCAGGCTGATATACATTTTTCTCATATATACATATATATATATATATATATATATATATATATATATATATATATATATATATATATATATATATATATATATATGAATGAGCCGATTTTAGAACATTTGGTGAGGGACTTGCAAGAACAATGCCAAATGTATCTTGTTTTTACCCCTCATGTCCACAAATAAAAATAAAAATAAAACAAGAAGAAGAAAATCTTGTACAAGGGTTGGAAATAATAATCCTGATCTGTGAACAGTTGTGCTGTGATCAATTCTTAGTAACTTGAAGAAGAGTTTTCCAAAAACATTTTTTCTCTTGTGAGCGCATCATCATGTAGATTTAGCAGCGAACTGCAACTATAAATTCTTCCACTCGGTTTGTAAGATACTATTTTATTAATTCATTTGATCTTGTTAGGCGGTTATTTTAACTTCTTTACCACTTTTTATTGCACCAAGCTTGTCTTAGATGTTGAATCCTTCTTTTCTGTTATGTGTGTAGTTGATCTCCGAAAAGAAGTTCTCGAAAAATACCAACCTTTAGTTTCCTTGATTTTCTTAGATAACCAGACTCTTATCCTTATTCTATGTAATTATCTTTTTATATAGCACTTGAGAATATTTTATCAACTCTGTTTCTTAAATAACTACATCTTTGAAGCAGCAATTTAGTTGCAAGGTCATATAGTCACCAACAAAACCAAGTATGAGAATAAAATTTTGTCACTCTAGGTGATCGTTGTCATAGTTAATGTCATCTTCCATCACATTGGTTTATACACATTCTTGGATTGCTTCTTCAACCCCTTCCTGTCACCCCTCCAAAATTTGAAATTTTCGTTGATTCTCATTCTGGTTTGTCAGCATTCTATGGAACTATCTGGAATTCTCATTGATTCATGCCAACTTAGACTTTTCTCTGAACTAGCATGTTGCATGGATTCTTAAAGGAGTTTTTAAATTCCTAACTCCATGAGTGTCATAGATAGGATTCTTGGATTGTTGGCAAGACCCATACATGGATCTTTCATCCTCAATTTGCCAAGTACAGAATTATTATGTATAGGGTCATGAATGGACACAGTTAAATTTCTCGACCTAATATTTAATTTTGTAGATCAAGGATCAGCATTGTTATTGGTTATGTTGGCTTGATCTCGCTCAATTGGAGAAGTCACATCAGATATTTCACTAGGAAAACTAGTCAGAGATAATCATCGTGCTTAATTTAGTTTTCTGAAACTTAGTGCACAAAGGAGAGTGTCCAAAACTTGGATTTCTTGACTTTTCAATCCAGGAAAAAAGTTTCACTCCCCATGCCATATTCTAGGGAATGTTCTTCTTTCTTAGATCTTTGACCACTGTTGTGGATGCTTAAATGAGACGCTTCCAAACAAAAAGAATCTTTTGTTTCTATATCTTTTGTTCCCTTTTTCTTCCGGGTCCATCATGAGCACAGTGAGCTGCAATGTACTTACAAATGTATATTAGAATGACCAACTCCTAGGGAGCATTGCCAAAAGATAAGTTCATTTGAAATCTCTCATTCTTTTATTTTTCAAATCCTACACAATCCTATTCGTTCCTTATGGCTCATAGTTCCCACTAGACTGATGCCTCAAAACTTGCAATTTAGTGGTACAACTACAAAACAATTAACCCTGTGTGTTCTAGACGTAATCCATTTATAACTTATGCAACTAAATGGCAAAAAATTAAAAACAAATAACAGCATTTCAAGCCTTATATTCTTAGAAGAAATAAAACGCTTCCCAAACAAATGGGCACACTATCAAAAAAACTAAAACTAACATAGTGAGACCCAAAAATTAACTGGCTCTTATAGGCTTTTCTTGTTTTTCATCATGATACTTTTCATATTACTTTGTCTGAGATTAGCATGATATGGGATGGAACTTTGATGGAACTGAAAATAACCAAAAATATAAAAATAAAAGAAATAAAAAGTTGTAGAGAAGAACATTTAACGGCTTAGCTTGCTTTAATTCCCACGACTCCGGGGATTAAAACCTGCAAGAAAGTCTTTTCAACCAATATTTCGGTTATGCTTTTACCACGTGTCAAAATTTGTTTTTCTAACCTGTTAAGGGCACTTATCTTCCCTGTACTTGATGTGCTTATTTTCTGAAGTGCAACTATCATGTCAATGGGTTACTACTTACTGACTCATCATTGCAGGATGCAGATAATTTTGCAGATTCAGTTCTTGGAAGAGCAGAAGAAATATCTTCAAAAGAACTAGAAGAATGGGAATCGTCAATGGAACTTGTGGAGATTAACAAGATAGAAATGGACATTGAATCGCGACTTGTATCTGAAGCACGTTCAGGATTGGAGAATTCCATTGAGCACTTGGTTGAAGATGACAGGAAAGAAGTAGAAATGTTGAGAAGAAAACAGGTTATTCTGTCAAAGGAGTTGATGAGCTATTGGCGTTGGTAAGATTAAAAGAAGCAGAGATTGCTGAGAATGATTTTCAAATTCATAAAGTTGAGAAAAAAATTTCTGAGGTGATCTCTGAGTTCCGTGAGACACAAGCAAATATTGATATGAAGCATGATAGCCTGCAGTTGTCCCTTTCAAAGCTAGAATCTGAATCTGAAGCCTTATTTATTAAAAAGAAGGAGATTGATGACTTCATTTTGCAAGAACAACAGAAGAGGTCAAAACTTAGGGAACTTGCCAGTGTTACTTTGGAGGAAGTAAAGACCTGTCTAGATTTGGTTGGGTTGAGAAAGAGTTTGGCATCGTCAATTCTGAAATCCAGAGAAGATAAACTGAAATTTGCAACGACAGAGGAGACAATTTTGGAAGAAATTCATATTCTTCGTCAACAGATCTCTGCTGCAAGGACTACTCTGAAGGTTCATTTCTAATTTGAAACTCTAGATGACTATTGCTGGGAAATAGTTATTTCCATGTCTACAAGAAGCAATTTCTCTTACGTTCCTTCAACCTCCATCTTTCAATGCAGTTTATTGGGTACTGCATATGTTAGCCGTTCAAGTAAAGTTAGCTTTATGCTCATCTTTTTAATGAAATGTGTATATGTCCAGTTCCGTACTGTCTCTTCATTTCTCCAATCCACATTCTTTAATGTCTATATATGTCCGCAGTCCTGCCTCTCGTCCTTTCCAGCTATACAAAGCACCATTCACCAAATCTCCCCTTCATTATACCACTCTCCATCTAACAGTATCCCCTCCATCATGGTCTAGGTTGCTGATTAATCCCACAATTATTGGTTTCTAGAAATTTTGTCTTATTATTGTTTCAATGTGATTATACAATAATATAACCGGTAGGTATACTAAAATGCTACGGTTATTGGCTGTTTATTGTATGTTGAATATACTAATTCTTGCTATAATACCCAATACCTGCCCAGCCATGGAAGTGGGATATTATTTAAGTATCAAATACCTGTGATAGGTCCAACTAATGTTTTCATGGTTCAAAGTCACAGTCTCGGCCGCCTGCTCGGCGGACACTGAGACGCATCGGTCGCGACGGAATAGACCCGGCAATACGCGTAAAACACTACATAGAAAGCTCAAAAAATTCTGAAAAAAACACGACAAATCTTAAAACAATATAGACATCAATATTTATGTATCACATGTACAAAACATATCACCTAGTACACTCAACATAAAGAGGGTGAGACTCAGCCTCTGTGTCTGTAAGTCTCTCTCTCTCTCTCTCTCTCTCTCTCTCTCTCTCTCTCTCTACCCTCTATCTCCTCTCTTTCTGGAGGCGAGCAATGACTGCAACGACGGGCGATGAAGCCTCTGCCAAATCGGAGGGAGATAACGCGGGGGGGGGGGGGGGGGGGGGGATCGGAGGGAGAGAGGGAAGAGGGAAAGAGAGAAAGGGAGAGAGACAAAGAGATCGGAGGAAGAGAGACAGAGAGATCGGAGGGAGGGAGAGACTTACCTCAGCGGCGGGCGGCAAAGCTAACCACGACGGCGAAATTGAAGACGGCGGTGCCCTAGATCGAAGCTGCCGCGAAATTTTCTGGTTTTTTTTTTTTTTTTTTTTTTTTTTTGTTTTAAACTTCTCAGGTCTTGACTCCGGGCCTCAGCGTTGACTCGGTCGAGTACCTGAGTCATCTCGCAACTCGGTCTAGTTAAGGTCGAGTCAGTCAAAACTCGGGGCCCAGGGCGTATCGCGTCGCGTAGCCCACCGATCTGGATCTGACTCGGTCAAGTCAACTCCGACTCGGCCGAGTCTTTGAATCCTGAATGTATTACCCTGTGCAAGAGACCCAAACCCAAACCTAGACATGTTCCAGAAAGGGCATGGTCCAGGTCTATATCTACTACATGTGAGGGGTCCACGTCCAGGATTAGGAGCACCCGAAGTCAAGCTTATGAATTCCAGCATTATCAACCGGTCTCAAACACTATACAAGTTTCATGTGTGCTTATGTCCACATGGTTACGCACAGATCGTGCACGTGCACATGCACATGCATGAAGAAGCATTGCATAATGTGCATATCATTAGTCTGTTGTTTCCAAGCAGTGTGCCTTATTTAATATTTTGCTTGGTCTTCTATAGGAACTATCATCAACCAGGTTGAGTATCCAGCAAGAAATTGTATCCTATAATCAAAGAATAGGCTTCATTGACAAAAGGGTTCCTGAGCTGGAGGCTGAAAAGAAAATTGCTGCGGCTGCAAGAAATTTCAAAGAAGCAGGACGGATAGCTGCTGAGGCTAAGGCACTCAATGTTGAGAAGGAAAGCTTGGAAACAAAAATAGAGAAAGCTGTTGTTGCCGTAAAGAAGTTAGAAGAAGAGATCAAAGATACTGTTGACAGAATACAGGAGAATGAAGGCCTGATCTTACTTAAAGAAAAAGAGGCAGCAATGGCAGGTTGCAAGAAGCTTCGGCTAGTTGCTGCTTCTATAAGGGCAGAGAGGTCAGCAGCTCTTGAAATGGGTGATGTAGAAGAAGGGGACAGTCTACTGAAAGAGGCTGAAGCTGCAGAATCCAAAGCAAGGGAGCTTCAAGAGACCTATGACCTTGAGCCTGAGGATGATGAGAAGACCTTGGAGCATTCTGTTTCCATAGCATTGATCATCAATCTTTCAGGACAACGTTTAGCTGAAATGGCTTCTTCATTTAATCTATCCGTAAATGGTGAGACACAAATGGAGCCACTGATTCGTGTACATTGTTGTGAGTGACTAGTGTGACTGTCAACATGATGCTCTTTGAAAATTTTGCAGAAGAAATCAGCTCTTTTTTTTTTTTTTTCTGTTCAAAGATTCTGCTCAATCTGAAGCAGATTGCAGTCTTCTGTTTGTTGTATTTATATTTGAACTTGGTAATTTTTTATTTTTTTCCGGCATAATTCAGAATTGGTGTATGTATGTAACATTTATTTCCTTTCCAATAAAATTTTCAGTAATTTTGCAGTCCAGTTTTCTTAGTTTGGCTTGACAGAATATTGTGCTTAGTCGTCTCTCCTGCACGTCTCTTTAACAGTATCCTTGATGGTTTTAAGCACTGATTTCTTCTTTATTTAGAGTTACTAGGATGATTTCAGTTGATGCTTATGCAAGAATACCCTCCTCCTTTGTTAATGGTGAAATTATATGGAACATAAGCAGAGACAAAGAAAAGGAATTTTACTGGAACACATTTTATTTCGACGGAAACATCAAAACATATTCATATCTATATAACAAGTTTCGACAACATGACTCCCATTGTTCAAAAAACATGACTCAAAACTTTGCACTCTGTAGACATGCATTCAGAAAAAGGAACTTAAAAGAAGAGCTCATCAAGACTGGAAACTGCAACTGCTTTCAGCATCCCACAGCAAACTATTTCCTGTAAATCTGAGTTTGCTCCATCCTCCTCATCTCGTTGCGACACATTGCGGTAGTTCTCTTCTCCATAGCATTGATTGCCTCCTTCATGTCCTTCACCATTCGTAATTCATGAACAAAGCAAATAAGAACCACATCACATGATTCATGGAAACACATTCTAACCTTTGTTTTGGATTTATGGAACATGACACCAGCTCTCCATGGTGCTCCAACTACTCTGCTGGAGATGAGAATTACTCCCCTATTTCTTGTTCTTCTCCATGGGGACAGTTTGGATTGATCCGTTCTCATTCATTTGCCTCCCACAGAAAAAAAAAAGAAGAGCTCAGCTAAAAGTGAAATTAACATATGGCACATGAGAATAACAATGCAGCCTTAGTACAGTGTGTGTGTCAGTGTGTGTCCGCACGAGTGGCCGATCTGTAAGACGTTGGGTTTGCTCCCCATGGCCGCCAGTTCAAACTGCTTTTGCAGATATATTGGGGATTAGTCTAGAGGGGTGTTTTTCAATACACAGATTTATCTGAATAGAGTGGTTCACCTATGGGATACTCTGGAATTTACCTTCTAATATGTGTGTGTGTATAGAGAGAGATGTATATATATAGAGAGAGAGACTTGTATCTTTCCAAAAAGATTTGAACCCGGATCCTTCCCACTCAAATTCAACCCTCCGATATTCGAATACAAGATCCACTCTGTTGAAATTGATCTATATTATTGCAAGTATCTATAAACAAAAAATCAAGTGTTTTGAATACTTTTTGCCAATGCATCAAGTAGGAGAAAAACGGACGGCCTAAAAAGTGAGTTGGTTAGTTTAACGGTATAAAACATTTGAAACCTAATAAAATTGATTTGTAGGGGTTTTTAAATGTTTAGATCATGATCAAATGGCTGGATCAAGAATTTGTATGTTTAAAGATATAGATCTAACCAACTCACTACTTTCGGCCGTCTATTTTGCGCCGCTTGATAGATGGGCAAAAAGTATTCAAAACACATGATTTTTTATTTTTAGTTATTTTAAATAATATAGATCAACTTCAATGGAGTAGCTCTTGTATTTGAATGTCGGATGTTGGTATTTGCGTAGGAAGGATTCGAGCTCGAATCCTTCCAGAATGACACAAGTTTATCTCTCTCTCTCTCTCTCTATATATATATATATATATATATATATATATATATATATATATATATATATATATATATAGAGATATAGACTTGGCTACATCAAGAAGAATTTGAGCATGAATCATTCTCGCTCAAATTTATTGTTACGACGTTCAAATATAAGATCTACTCCATTCAAGTTAGTCTGCATTATTTAAAGTAACTAAAAATAAAAAAATCAAGTATTTTATAGTTTTCTTATTCATGCATCAAGTAGGCACAAAATGGACGACCGAAAGTAGCATATTACTTAGATCTATAATATTAGACATACAAATTCTCGATCCGACCATTTGATCATGATCTAAATATTTAAAAACTCTCACACATCAATTTTTGTTAGGTTTCAAATATTCCACACCGTTAAGCTAACAAACTCACTATTTTAGCTATTGATTTTGCGCTTACCTGATGAATAAGAAAATGGTACTCAAAATACTTGATTTTTTATTTTTAGTTTACTTTAAATAATATAGATCAAGTTTAACAAAGTAGATCTTGTATTTGAAGATCGTATCAATAAATTTGAGTGAAAAGAATTCATCCTCAAATCCTTCCCAAATGATCCAAGTTTCTCTCTCTCTCTCTCTGTGTGCGCGCGCGCGCACAAGAATATATATATATATATATATATATATATATATATATATATATATATATATATATATATATATATATATATATATATATATATATCTTGTTACACTTGCAGCTAAAGCAGTTTGAAGAGAAGCAATCGCTCCAGGAGAGCTATTTCACTGCAGATCTTCGACGAGCAGCAATCAAAAATACCTACCATAACTCAGAAAGGCTTCAACCTGGTTTAAATAAATTAGAACCTAGAGTTATAAAATGTGTTTTTGTTGGCTAGTCATGAACTCAGAAAGGCAATAAAATATTTTGATCTTGTACGCTTTAAGTTTTATACTTCTACTAAAATATACCTTTGAGTTAGCTTCGTATTTTACTCTTACTATTTCTTCTCCTATACTTAGTTATGGGGATTTTGAGAAAGAGATTGTACCTAAACCGTTGCAGGTATATAACCAAGCATTCCAGGAATGTGATTTTTACTTCACTACCTGTCGATCCAGTATCTGCAGCAGCTGACCTTAATCCTCTTAATTCTACTTCTCTGCCCGCTGCTCCTCCATTTCCTACTGTTAAGATGGATACTTCTACTCCTTCAGACTTGGATCTTCCTATTGCATGATAAACGTTCTTGTACTCAGCATCTTATTTCTAATTTTGTTTCTTGTGATCGTCTTACCCTATTGTCTTGTCAAGTTACCTTATCTGTGTCCTTTGTTTCTATACCTAAGTATTATCAGGAAGATTGATGTACTTGAAATAGAAGCATGCTATGATAAGATGGATGCTCTCATCTCAGGGCTAGACTTGAGATCTTGTGCCTACTTTCTCTGAACCTTGTAGTTAGTTGTCGTTGGGTGTATACTATCAAGTATCGTCCATACGGTACAGTGGATAAATATAAGGCTTGTCTAGTTGCTCGAGGTTTTACTTAGACATATGAAATGGATTAATGTAGACCTTCTCTCTTGTGGCACGTCTCAACTCTATTTGTGTCCTGTTTTCTCTGGTTGTCAACCACGAGTGGAGATGTTTTAATTAAATGTGAAGAATACCTTCTTATATGGTGACCTTGAGGAGGCAGTTTATATGAAGTAACCTCATGGGTATGTTGCTTAGAGGAGAATATGTGTGCAATCTCTAAAAGGTGATATGTGATCTTAAGCAAGGTCTGCGAGCATGGTTTGATAAGTTAAGTGGTATCATCTCTGAAGTGGATTTTCAAAAGTGCTGTTGAACATTCTGTCTTCATTCTAGCACGATTATTGTTATTTATGTTGATATTCTACTGACTAGGTGCGATATTAATGGTATTGAGAAATCTAAAGAGTATCTTGAGACGCAGTTTGTGATCAAAGACATGTGCAAGTCAAAATACTTTCTTTGAATGAAAATTGCTCATAGTAAATAAGGAGTAGTTCTTTCTCAACGAAAGTATTTCTTTGATTTACTACAAGAAATCGGACTAGTTAGTTGTAAGCCAGTGTGTACTTTTATGGATGTTGATATTGATTGGTAGGATGAGATTGGAACCTTATTTGAGGATGTCTTTCATTACAGGAAACTCGTAGATAAACTTATTTATCTCATGGTTACAAGACCATATGTTACCTATGTTGTTGGATTGGTGAGTCAGTTTATGCATAAGTTTACTTCTAATTTTTGCAAATTCTAATTATGCAAGGGATAAAAGAGATAGAAATTTACTTCTAGTTTTTGCACTTATGTTGAAGGCAATCTGATTATTTAGAAGAGTAAGAAGTAGAATATTGTGTCTTGTTTCAGTGTTGAAGCAAAGTATAGAGCTATGACACATACAACTTGTGTGAACTTGAATTTAGTGTGGATGCTTTGATTCCTATGTACTGTGATAAGCAGACTACTATTTACATAGCTAACGTCCTATTTATAAGAGCACTAAGCACATAGAGATGGACTGTCATTTTATTCGTGAAGTGGTCTCCCGAAAGTTGATTTCTACCTTATTCACTCATTCTGAGGAGCTCACTGATATAGTTATTAAACATGTTCCTTCTAGAATTTTCTCGTACTTATGTAACAAGCTAGATATTGTAAATATTTATACTCCAACTTGAGAGGGACTGTTAAACCCTTTGATTAGTTAGCATATATATTAGGAGTTATGTTTTTTTATGCTATTAGGAGTCCTACTTGTTTTATAAATTGTATTTATTTTGCCTATAAATAAGAGTATAGAGAGGACTCGTAATCTTTCTCATATCTTTTCCTTTCCAATTCTGATTGAGTCTCATTGTGTGGTTGTTTGGCGTGTATCCGAGGCAAACTTGTTGGAGGCATTATAGTCTATATTTCTGAATTTACTATGGGAGAATTCGTTTCTTGTTGGATTTGTTTGATGATTATTTGTAATGGGTATGAAGCTTATCTTGTGTTTCTGGAGGTGTCTCATAGTCCATCCCAAGGGGATCCTATCGAGCAGTTTGCACTAATATATCAGCGGATCAGTCTAGCGATTAAAGAGGCAGAGGTGATCGTGGTGGAGGGATCTACTTTGAGAGGAGGTGGATGTTGAGGAAGTAAAACAGGTGATCATGATGATGGTAGAGATGGCTATAAGGGAAGTAGAGAAGTTAAGATATGACATTATGGTAAATAAGAGGTGGCATACTAAGTGTACATATGGAAAGCTAACTCGATTCCCACTAGTGTCGGCGTAAATGTGGCAACATCAAATGTAGCAACATCATAGGATTAGCCCCTAAATGCAAGGGAATCACACTGTCAGACAAAGAGTATGTAAAGTACCAGATATTTTAGCAATTCTAGATCTTCTTCCAGAATACTTTGGCTAAGGCAGGTAATCAGTTGTCTCACATCATCAGCACCCAGGACTTGGATTATTGTTCAGCAGTTTATAACACATTATCAGGAACTCAGGTATTATGTCTTCCTTTGATTCAACTCATTGTTTCCTACTAACATTAGCTGATGCTTCACTTTCCAGTCAGGGTGTTGGTATCGTTAATGTGGCAAAAGCGATAACGCAAAAGAGTATTTTATTTCTTCGTTAGTAAATTTATGTGCCAAAATGGTATCATTTATCAGCCTTCATGTCCATAGACTCCGTCATCAGAACAAAATGGTATCGATGGACATAAAATTGTCGTTCATTGGAAGTTGCTTGCACACTGTAAATTCAAAGCTAATTCAAATGAACGTCCCTAAACATTTTAGGGTGATAACGTTCTTACTCTTTGTTTTCATCTAAATGTATGACTTCATCTGTTCTTGATGGTCAATTCCATATTCAGTACTTTATCTCCAAGCTGAAGTCTTTCCTTTATCACCCTGCATTTTTTGTTGTGTGTTTTGTCCATGATAATAAACAAAGTGTTTCCAAGTTAGATCCCAAAGCAGTTAAGTGTATCTTTTAGGGTATTCTTGAACCCTTAAAGGATACAAGTGTTATTGTCCAATGCTAGTAATTAGGTTTTCTTCTTCTTCTTTTATTCTCCTTTTGTTCATCATACTGAGTCAACTATACAAACAATATCCTCAAGTTCTACAAGTGAGGAATCATCACCATCAAGCTAGAAAACCATGATAAGTGTGTATAAGACGAAAGACGAGTTCCTTCCAACTCCCATTGAATGTCTTCTTCATGTTTATAATGTTGATGTTCTAATTCCTCTAGAAGCGTACTCAAAATTTATTTCTCATCCTTTATCCAAGTTTAGCTCTGATGCTCATCTATCTGATTTTTGTCATGCTTTTATGTCTCATATTGATTCTACTCGACTCCTAAGTCGGTATCAATGGCAGTCTTATTCAGGTCAAAAGAGACTATGGAAGAAGAGATGGCAAGGTTAAAGGAAAATAGAAATCGCAATTTGGTTATTCTATATAGTCAAACTAAATATGTATCTTATCCTAAAATTCAGTTAGTTATTGAGGGCGTGTTGGGGGAGAAAAGAATGCGGAGAGAATTGCGGTAGACTCCACAATTGAAGTTTTCTGTGAGAAAATTTTTTGTAAGCCCGAATGCTCATAAATCCAGCCAATTTTTGCCCAAATTGGGAGAAATCTGCAGCTATGTAGAACGTGAGCCCGCTGCCTGCAAAAGTAGGGGCCCACGTCAGTTTTTGGATTGTAATATTTTGACAATCAAATACATTTTTGAAATTCTGACATGAGAGCTTACACCACTTTCACTTTTCAGCTCAAAATCTGAGAAACAAACAGGCCCTATGGGATATTCTCAAATTTATGGAGTGGATTATGAGAAGACTTTCTCTGATTGATATGACGAAATATGTGCATTTTTTCTTTGGTTGCTTCTTTTCGTTGCCCGTGCATCAGCTTATGTCAAAGAATATCTTTTTTTCTCGGTACTCTAAAGGAAGAAGAAGTATACACGTAGAAATCTCCAGGTCTTGTGCTTACGAGGAACCAGGAAATGCATGTAGATTGAAGAAATCAGTGATATACCTTGAAATAATCTCCTAGAATTTGATTTGAAAAATCTTCTATAATGGTGAGAAAGTTTGGTCCCAGCAATGTTATAGTGATCATTTTGACTTCTTTAGACACTATTAGGTCAAGAAGATTTGGTTTCTTTAAGTAGTTGATCCGATAGAAGATACGGATAAGAGAGCGTACAAATTTCTAAACATTCATTGTTATGAATACTTCATGGATACATCGATTAAATAATTATTTATATAATTATAGATGTAATAATAAAATTGTATAATTTTATCATAGAGCAAAAAAGCAATTGTAGGATGTGGCAAAGTTGAAAAGGGAAAGATGTATAAAATTAATGAGTTGTGGATTATAATTACGATTTCACTAACTTATTTCACCTGTTTAAATTATGATTAGATAGAAGACTGATTTATTTTAATTGAACTCGTTAGTCTGGGATGAATTTATGAAGTAACCAAACCGCATCTGTTGTTTTAAACCGATACTTGTTGGATCCGTACTAAAATATCTAATGAGAATCCAAGAAGTATCTACATGTATTGGTATTAGATATTATTTGAAGAATTAGTGCATCAACATTGAAGATATTGTTATTACAAGTAATGATGATAGAGTTATCAATAATTTGAAGGCTTTCATATAGTGGAGATTTCACATCAAGGATCTTGACAATTTACGGTATTTTCTAAGAATGAAAATAGTAAGATCTAAGAAGGGAATTTACTTATCTCAGAGGAAATATGTTCTCGTTATGTAATTGAAAGCTGAGATGTTGGGATACAAGCCAATATATGCTCCAACAAATCCAAATCATAGCTATTGTCGCGGTGTTATTCGAGGATTCGTGGAGATAGAGGAGATTGTTGGGGACAAGGAACTATCTAATATTTACTCGACTTGATATTACTTATTTTCTGAGTGTTGTAAGTCAGTTCATGTGGGATCCTCAGACTTCTTATTGTTGGGATACTATTATCAAGTTTCTGCTTTACTTAAAATGTGGACCAAAGATAGATTTGTTATATTGTGATTGTGGGGAAAATAGCTAGTTTTGCAAATACTAAATGGGCAGGATCATCGTTTAATAGGTTATTTATTAAAGAAACATGTTTATTAAAGAGAACCTTGTATTTTGGAAGAGCAAGAAGTAGAGTGTTGTATTAAAGTCAAGTGCAGAATCTAAATATCGAGTCATGGTCAATATTGCCTTTGAACTAAATGAGTACAACTTCTTAGGAAGCATGGTTATATATTGTCCTCTCATATGCAACTGCATGTGATAACCAAGAAGTTATTCATGTTGCGTCTAATCTAGTGTTTCGAGAAAGGTGTTAGAGAAGAAGATTACTGAGCCAAGATATATGAGGTTTGTGGGGAAATGATCTAAAATCTAGTTGATAGAATCTTTTAACTCTTGTTGGAGATAGCCAAGAAATTTGGAGTTCAGCAAAACCAAAGCAACACATGCGCCATGCAGAAGAACAGGTCGGTCGACTGCCCGGTCAACCGATGTGCACGAGGCGCACAATAAAAAGAAGAAGGATCAGGAAGGTCGATCGAGTGGTCGACCGACCCATAACTTGAAAATTGAAGGAGTAGTCAGTCAACTGCCCGATCAACCAACCTGTAACTCGATTTTTGAAGCATAGAACATATGTGGCCTAGCGGTCGACCGCATTATGAAACCGGTTGACCATGCGGCCTGGTCGACCGCATCATGAAGCCGGTCAACCATGCGGTCGACCGCGAGTCAGATTTCTGCAGGTTTCCTATTTGGCTTCAGATTCGTTTTCAGAATTGTTTTTAGAACTTTTAGTTTCTTTTTTCTATTGAAATTCTCTGACTGATAGAGCAAAGTTTATGTGTCAAAATTGTAAGGAGAGAATTGGAGAGTTCTAGATTTAGTTTGTTTGAGAGAGTTCTATAGCAAATTGTGTAGTTTCTTTACTTTGGATCAGTTTTAATTAAGTTGGATCTTAAGATCAATTTATAACCCTTGTAACTCAGTTGATTGAATAAGATCTTCTCCCTTCTGTCCTAAGGACATAGACAAATTGTAAAACCTCGTTAAATCTTTATTTCTCCTTGGTTACTTGGTTCAGGCTATATTGGTTCGTGATTGTTCTTGCGGCGTTATTACTCTGATCTCGGTGATTGGTATTGGATCTTCGGAAACCACAACAAGGTTTGCAATTCGGTTGGTAGGCTTGTTTACCAAACTGCTTGAGCAATTACATAGTTTTCTGGCATTGTCTTTTCATGTGAGAGCTTATTCTGAGAGGCCCAAACTCAGGATGCAATCTCTCTAATCTTTGCTTTGAACATTGGTCTGTAATCCATGTTTTTTTTTACTTTAAATAAGCTTCTTGTATTAGGTAACCACCCTTTTAGGCATGTCCAGATAGATGATAAAATTGAATCTGCATAATCCTTCACATATATAGAAGCATAATGTGAATTTGTTTCCTCACATATACTATTCTCCTTATGTTGGATTCCCTGTTCTCATGTTACAATTAATATCTGGCAGATGGACAAGATATTAGTATCTGATATCTTCCATTTGAAAGGAAATAAGTATCAGGTATGGACCGCGACGCCAGGCATGACACTTCTTGCTGCTGAAAGGATCATGGATTCACACGGAGTGAATCAGCTTCCCGTAGTTTCAGAGCGCATCGACAGCCATGATAGAGGACACTCGGTTGGCCTCTTAGGCAGGGAATGCATCACCATTGCTTGCCTGTAATTTTACTGAATCTTTCAGTAACTGCAATACACACAGATTATGATTCCACATAGAACTGAAGCGTGTGATTTCTTTCTTCTTTTTCACGCTGATTTTATAAGCAACCATGATACACAGATTCTTTTTCCATATATGAGACTGATGCTTTTCGTGTTGTTTTCTTCTTCGCCTTTTCTTTTCCCGGCTGATGTTACCAAGAGCTGTGGCAACAGAAGAAATTCTCAGTCCATCCTCCATCATGAGCAGGCCTGAGTCCTCAACGTAAGATGGGGACTGAAATTATGTTGACAGCTACCAAGGGATTCCTCATTGGTGATGCAAGTGCAATGTGCAATGCTGCTACCATTTGTTTTTGCATTCTGATCGAATCAAATCCAGCATATTTAAATTGTTCAAGACTTGCTGTTGGCCAGAGCAGTATGATTGAGTGCCACTTGAACCACACAGGATCTTCATATTCTGCTGAAAGGCAGGTCTCCAAGAGTGTGTCCCTCATCTTCCAATGCCCCCGCCAGTCTCTGATCTCTGCAGCCTCTTGTGTCCATCTTAATCTGCATCGTGATTTCAATATCGCCTAATGCTTACATACATATTTCAGTATCGCAGGCGTGGGTTCAAGTCAACTGGTTATCAACAAGAAATACCTACTGCAAATTACTAAACTCGGATCAAAATCGCTCGTTGTTAACTGATGCAGGTAAACCAATGGAGTTGACCTGTGGGAGGAGCAACAGCATATATATATATAGAATTGAATTCTCCAGTGTCATTTGTAAAACTGAATGTATTCACATGCACCTTACTGGCTTTTTCATTTAAGTTTTTCTTGCCCCTCGTGCCATCGTGTCCTCAAAATCTCAGGGGTAGCATGTGATGGTTCAACAATGTCCTGCTCTGATGTTTGCATGCACAACTTCTATGAAACTATGTTTGTACTTCTCTTGAGCCCAGTCTCTCAAGTCTCAAGTGAAAGTGATCAGATCCTCACAACTTCGCTGGAAACAGATGAGACCATGACAAAGAACCATGTATCTTCGCGTTCTTAGCTGCGTCGTCGACGGCTGAGATGTGCAGATGATGGTGCTCTCTCAATCTCAATGCATGAACAGAAATCTTTACAAGGAAGCATTGACCATGACAAGGTGTATTCTATGAGGATCCAAATTAACCTAATCTAATACCTCAACTAGTGTTTTTTTTTTATTATAATCCCTGGGAGTTGTGAATTGGAATCTAACCATTACACAGGATCCTATTTCTTTACATTTATTGGGGGTCCTCTTTTGTTTTCTATGGAGTCACTGGAGTAATAGTTAGTAGGAGTAGTAGTACCCACCACCAACTTCATCTCCTGCTGGCTCTTGCCTTTATATATTCCACATCTCACATGGGGTGTTAGTAACTCCAGTACTCAATTGTAGGACCACCTCTCTCTCTCTCCCCACCGACTTTTTTGAGCAGATATCGGCACCCATGACCCAACAATTTAAATAAGGCATCCAAAAAACACTGTTCATCCAATTTTTTTTTTTACACAGTGAAAACTGTGGGCCTGTTTGGTTGCAAGGAAGTGGGCGGAAGTAAGGAAACGGGAAGTATAATTGCTCACTTCTCTATCTATCTAAACACCGGAAAAAAAAATAAGAAAATTCCTTTTCTTTTTCTCTTTTCTCTTTTACACAATCATTTTCTCACTGAATGCTACAGTTAATTTTGTGGTCATATAAATCTCATTTGTAATAGGTTGTAGTACAAAACAGTTAATTTTTTAATCATATAAATTTCGCTTGCATTCTAATTACAGTTCATTTTTTATTTTTCTTAATTAATTTTATTTTAATATTATTTTGCGGTTAACTTTGTGGTCAACTTTCTTCCACTTCAACATTACCATCAAAACACCGGACAAACATAACATTTTCTAAATCTCACTTCCAACAATATCCAAACACCGAAAACTTACTAACAATTCCCAAGTTCCAAAGGGAACTATTACTACTTCCTCACTTTCACCCTTAACCAAACAGACCCTGTAAAAATGTGTCGCTTTCCTCATCCTTCCTCCTCCTCCTTCTCCGTCTTCTTCAACGGCGAGCCATCCTTCGTCGCTCCCTCCCTGTCGGCCTTCCTCTGCCCCGGGGGCTTCCCCACTCCCCCCACCCCCCCCCACGCACCAAACCCCCTCACCCCACCCCCACCACCCCCCACCCCCACCCCCGATCTACTGTTCGGTCGGATGTTGACGAACAGATATAATCCGACTGAACAGATCTATATATGCTCGGCGACGTCCGGTTGAACAGCAATTAAGGGGGAGGAGGGGGAGGGAGGTCGGGGGATCGGGCGTAGGGAAGAGGAGAGGTCGGGGGCGGCGGAGGGAGACGAGGTCGAGGACAGCGAGGGATGTGCAGTCCGGCGATCGGCAAAGGGGAAGAAGGAAGGGGGGGCCGGAAGGAGGAAGAAGGGGAGAGAGAGGGGGGGCAATTTGAGTATTCTCAAAATATTGATGGGTGCCTATGTCAAATTGGGTAGGTGTCTTGATCTGTTGGGTGCCTTGATCAAGAGGCTAGATGCCTATATCCGCACTCAGTCTTATGCCTCTCACAGAACAGCATGTAGCAAAATTTTCCACACAGTTTTAATTTAACAAATACTAAGCACAGATTCAGTAGCAAGCAAAGGGACCAGAAAAGGTGAAGGAAGCAAGCTTAATCATGAACAAAAAAATGCCAACATAAGACCCAGAAGATCACATCTAAAAAACTAAAATTGTCACATGGCAAGTGAGCTGGCTGCCATCAAGTGTACCCATGATAAAGGATGAAAGGCAATGGTCATTTTCTCCCAAGTCCTTTTCCAGAGATGGCCCTTCACATTCAACAAGCTTTCAGCATGCAATTCCCTCACAACTATGGTTCCAGGAAAAAGCAGAAAGAGAATCAATCCATTGGCCTGCACAGCTCCCAAGTCCCAAGTGAAAAGGACATATGAGACAATGAGTCATGTCAACATCCTGGACCCAAAAAAAAAAAAAATCCTAACAGCCCCTTAAAACCAAGATTCACTGCACAAGTGAAGAGAGAAATCCCAAAAAAAAAAACCAGAACTGAAGCTGTTCAGACAAGAATATAAACAGGCAAAAGATTCAACAAAATACAAAGTAAAGACAGAAGCCAAGATAAGATATGAATACCAAAACAAGCTCAGGGACATTGTGTCATGTGAGGGGAAGAATGGAAACAAGATGCATGTAGAACCTGAAGAAGCAAAATATAAGGAGAGATGGACATACTAATTGCACATTTTGTTTCTGAACAGGGATAACAACAATAGTAACATTTATTAATTAAAGACAAGCTCACAAGTATATCGAAAACAAGGGAACTCCCATCTGTAGGACTCCCCCTCATACAAATACATTTCTTTTCTTTTTCACCTTCTGTTTACTGCACTGTATATTACTACAAATAGCATGAATGAACAAACCAGAGAATTAATGGGCAAATTACGACGACTAATGAACTGAACACTTAGCCTTCCTCATCATGTTCAGGGGGCAGGAAAGAGCCTGCCTGCCTGCCTGCCTTATTGTGAAGAATTCCATACAGAGATCAACTGCAATAGTTGTACATGAACAATGTTGACCCATCCTCTCCCAGTTCATCCAACTAATAAAGAATTAAGGAAGCACCAACCTAACCTCCCACGAACAAACTACACAAGGCGAGCACGTCTCCTGTATCCAACTGCTCGGAGGCATGAGCTGCGATCGCCCATAAAAAGGGAAAAAAAAAAAACAATTGCAGCACAAACTGTGTTTTCTATCTACAACAATATGAAGTGGTGTTTGATCACAAGCTCGGGAAAAAATTCTGATGGTAGTAATACCTTCCCCAGTGTGATGACAATGAAGCATCAGCTGCGGTCTTTCGATGTCGAAATTCCTCCAGCCTGTGCTTCATTAGTTACAGTCTAATCCACACTCCTCAAGAAGCGGACCATCACCTTTTGCAAGGAAAGGATCGATCCGTACCCACAATAGGGAGAAGATGGAGGCAAGGAGAATGGACCAGACAATGATGATGGTGGGTGTTCTGTTATGCCTGCCAACCAGACCTTTGAGGAAAGGGTAGAGATGGACTATCACCCAGAATGCAAAGAAGAGCTTGCCAAAGAGAGGCCCCCATGATTCATATCCATTGTTGATGGCATTTGAGACTCCGGCAACCACACCAATTATGTTAACTATAAGCAGTGTGGTAGGGGGGATGAGCAATGTAGTCCACTTGAATGTGTAAAGCTCCGAAAACTCTTCATCATCACCACCCTTGGATGTAACTGTGAAGTTGGTATCAATACCTGCAAGGACCTTCAAGAGACCCTGAAATAACGCAAAGAGATGAGAAGAAACACCTCCAATAACCCAAAACTGCTCATTTCTCCACCAGTCATCAAGACCAATACCACTCCATCTCATTTCCAGAATACTTGTTGCAAAGATGCAAATGAAAAGAGACATAAACCACAAGCTGGCGACATTGCTAAGCTGCAAGGTGACAAAAAAAGGTTTAAGCATTGGCAAGAATAAATTAGGAATAGCCTATAATAAAAAATGACCATATATGAACTTCATACGTTTGGGGTGATGAATTTCCCGGTAAGCAAGCACACAGCAGGCAAGGTACAATAGGCCAAAAGCGGAATTGATGTCAATGGATACACAACAGAGTTTATGTATGAGAAACGCTCTAACCACTTTAGGCCACCTCCATATCCATACCAGAGAGGGCAGTGTTTACTCAACAAAATTTCCACGGACCCAAGGGCCCATCGAAGGACCTGGTGAAGACGATCAGAAAGATTGAGCGGCGCAGAACCTTTAAATGCTGGCCTGGCCGGTATGCAATAGATTGAGCGCCACCCGTGGCAGTGCATCTTAAAACCAGTCAATATATCTTCTGTCACAGATCCATAGATCCACCCAACCTGGAGATATAAAAATTATATTAAAACAACAAACTTCCAGAATATTAGTGATCTACCAAGCAACTGTACATGAAATCATACCTCTTTTCCCCAATCTGTCTTTTCTTCATAACCACAGCTAATAACATGAATAGCTTCCTTTAGTAGTGAAGCTGGGGTAGCACTTTTCAGGGTTCCTCCATTCTCAAGCAAAGTAGATGCAACGAAAACAGGAGACTGACCAAATTTCTTTTCCAACTTTGTTTCAGACATCAGTGTTGACTTCTCATTCTCAATCCCTGATAATAAATTTATGAGTCAATAAGATGAAAGTAACATATGACAAGAAGAAAATTAGCAAGAAAATGTTCATTTTTCTCAAAACAAATAAAGACTGTGTAAATCACAAGACATTCAAGAAACATGATTAGAATTAAATATTTTGGAAGAAACTCAACTTAAGATGTCCAAGATAAAGTTTCCTAATAAAAAGTGTTATCAGAGGTCAAATATGCATGCCAACATGTAGGAAAATGTTTATCAAGAGCATTCTGTGTTATTTCCAACTGAATCCTAATAGTCATAGTTAAAAATACACTTCAGTCAATTCAAATGCAAGGCAAATCCACATTACTTATTTTTGAATTGATATTTAGAAGAATGTATGTACCAACGACTGTCCAAATGCCATGGCAGCTGGAGACAATTTAAAGTTTCTAGCACATTGTTTTGAGACAAGTTTTTAGTTTGTTTGTTGATTGTAAGCATTTGAATGACAGAAATCCACGAACAGCTTTAAAAATCTAGAATAGCAAGCTGATTATCGATATTTATAATCTGAAGCCTGGTGTTTTTCCACATCGTACTATATAATGCCCAGTTTAGTAAGAAGCACTGAGACCAGTGTTATTTTAAGGGAAAAGGAATGATAGTTCACCTTCAATGCCCTCTTCTATGCCCTCCAAAGCAAACACGGTGCTCCATTTTCTCCTCTCCTAGAGGTTTTCTTTTTGTTTTCCTTCTTTGCTTTAGATGTCTTCTTCTTCTTCCTCCCAGAACAAAAACATCCACAGCAGCACCATTTTGGCAAGCAGTTGCAAGTCCTTGTGGGTGGCTTCTTTACCTTTGGAGCATCATAACCATAGAGAGCTTGCCTTCGGAATACACATCCAGTTCCAACATAAATTGGTCCTTGAATACCATCCAAACCTTTCATGTTTATCTGCATCAGATTGCTAAGTGTTAGATTTTTTTTCATGGATTGCCAGGTGTATAAAAGAATGATAAACTAAAGTTTTGGGAGATTTGTGCTTACATCAAAAAATACAACATTACGATTGGCGTATCTATCATGTCTATCAATGCCATCAAACCTCTGGGGAAACTGCACATAGCACACTTTCTTTCCTACCAGTGGATCCATCATGAAGCACATTGCTTCTCGGATTGCCTTGCTGTTGTTGATGTAATGATCACAATCCAAGTTCAATAGGTAAGGTGCATTTGTGAGAACAGCAGAGACTCTAACCTGTCAACAGAAGCAAATAAAATTTAATACCTCCACAATCAATCTGGCAATAGAAAAATATGCGATGGCCTTTTGATTTATACCAGAGCATTCATAGCACCAGCCTTCTTGTGGTGATTGAACCCAGGCCTCTTTTCTCTAGAGACATAAACCAACCGCGGTAGTTCATTTCCTTCAACGTCATGCCCTCCACTTTGACCAAGAAAAACCTTATAGTTGAGACAGAAGTGAATTGTTTCAATTTAAGATCCCATGAATTAAAAGAATTGATTATTATTTATATAAAAATGCTAAAATACTCAAAATGCATACCTGAATCATGCCAGGATGATCACGGACATTATTCCCAGGCCACGGGGTTCCATCCTGCATAGTCCACCCTTCTTCTGGAACCTTCTGAGCTTTTGCTACCAAAGCATTGATTCTTACTTTGAACTCCTCATACTCTCTCTGGAAATAGCATCAAACTCAGTTTGTCAGAATGGACACACATATTCTGTTAGCACTGTATCTAAGAATAGCTTATCAATTATATACCTTCATTGCTCTCCGTTCCTTAACAAATGAAGGCAAGACCTTATCTTTCAGATAGTCTATCTTTTGTTGGAAATACCACTCTGGCGCTCGAGGCTCAATAGAGAATTTCTTGCAAAATGGAACCCATTTTTTAGCAAATTCAGATGTTTCTGATAATGCTTCGAATGTCAACATTGCAGCACCATCATCAGAAACATAGCAGGAAACTTTATCAACTGGGTAATCAACTGCAAGAATGGAAAGAACGGTGTTTGCTGTGACCAGAGGCGGTTCCTTCAGAGGATCCACTGTACTCACAAATAAGTCAACTGCAGCAAGTTGAGAAGGCTGCCCTTCCTTGTCATACCTGAGCAGACAAAAAAAGTGTTAAGAATGTAGCTCGGTTGATGAAAGGAAGTAAAGTATACAAACAGTCTGGCCAAGTTTAACTTACCTCAAGTTCAATCTGTCGAGATAAGTTTCCCTTTCAATTGGCAGCCACTTTGGGAACTGATCGAGAATCCATGACAAGGCAAACCAAACTTCACAGATGACAGATATAAGCCACAGTGCAAATGCATCAGGCACCGGATGTGTGATTCGGTAGTGAAAGAAGAACCCGAGAACGACAAGTCGGATTATGATAATCATCCTATATGGATTAATTTGACTAGAAGGAAGGGGCAGCTTTCTTGACAGTGGTTGTCTAGCTTCATCCATTCTGATTCAAACAAGTTAAAATAGAATTCAGTTAAAAAAGAACAATGAACAAAAAGGATACAACTAATTTAGCAAAAAACAAGTGAGGAAATAAAGATCGAGCTCCATAGATTATATCAAACACAAACAAAGATTTGATATCTTCTTACAACAAAAAATTACAGCACTAAATATGATCAGCATTATAATCCCTCTTTCCAATCTGACTTGCATAAAGATAACCAGCAAACTAAGTTCCAGATTTGGAGTCAGCATACAAGCTCTTCCCTATTAGCATTCTATCCAATGCTGCTAGCATCATCTTACTAAGAATTATGAATACAATTCAAAATGCCATAATTCTTATCCGAAAGTTACTTTTAGCCTGTCACACGAGTTTTGAAGTTTCGAAAATCCAGGGAGCGTAGGAGACTCTATGACAATTCTGGGAAATTTGACAATTGTAATGCACAAAAGCAAAAAAAATCCATTATTTTCCTCTGTCTGAGGAATCTGCATGTTCATTAATTAGCCTGCCAAGCCATCCAGAATCCACATTACAATCTTCAACATCAAAACCATCAGAGTCTATTCTTACTAGAAATGACCGAAGTTAATTTCCAGAATCTAGATAGGTGCCATTTTAATATAGCTGCTATAAAAAAACCAGCAAAGTTTTAATTACTATGTCAGAATTAACTGCTTCAAAGAACACTATTTTGTCTATCTAAACTCTTCAAGGGTTTGATCATGAAATTTAGCCTAAAAATAAACAAATTACTAAGCACATTGACCACACTAAAGAGTCATTTAGGAGCTTACAGAGGCAGATCGGGTCCATCGCCATCGTTGTCCCAATCTTTGCCACCATTATCATTCCTGGTCACCTGAAGCTTCTCCTGCTTCTGCTTCCAACTCTCCATTCTCTCCTTCCACGCCACACTCCCGTAACCATAAGCAGCAAGATCTTTGGAAGGATCCATGGATCTGGGATGCACTGCAATCAAACAACAAGCATTTTAGTACCAAAACTTCTATTAGCACACCTGAAGATGCCCAGATTCAGGTACCTAGCAGGCTCGGATCCGAGAAGGGAAGAGGGTGGATCCTCTTCCCTCCACCACCCATGAACGAAGGTACGAGAGCGTGCTGCTCCGGCGGAATATCATCAACCTGAAACAGAAACAACAAGACTCATCACTATCTAACAAACAAGAACCAAAAACCCAGCTGATTATTGCAGGCAGCTACAATTACCATCTGGCCATTGGTGAGCAAAGGGACATTAGGCAGCGTGTGAACCACTTGGGGCATTTCAACATCTCCACCTCGGCCGTAGCTCATGCGGCCCTGCAGCATGGACTCCGCCCCGAACTGCCCGTCCTGCTTCGCCCTTCCGGCGAAATTGAACTCGTTCTCGAGGTCATCAATGTCATCCTCATCCTCATCTCCGGCAACGCGCGGGCACCCTGCAACAAACAAATCATCAAACCTCAGCCCCAAATAATAACTGGGAAAAGAACACAAAAAGGGATATGACAGACAACTAGTAGTACATTTTTGATACCTTTGAGCCTCTTGAACCGAGTTTTGCACTGAGGGCAGGCTTGGTTCCCCTCTCTGCGCTCGTAGTCGTAGCAAGGAAGGCAGATGGGGAAGGCGCATTCGTTGCAGGCCACAAACAGCTCCCCGTCGGCGGTGAGCCCGACGTCGTCCCCGCAAATCTGGCAGATTTGCCCAGTTGTCTGCCGCAAAGGCCTCGGCTGCACGACAACAAGAAAACACATACACCAAAATTAACACCCACAAACCTTGAATGAGGTCAACATTCATTCATTCATCCATTCATAGTTGAAGTTCTCAGTTCTCACCCCAGCTTCGCCTTCACGGCGAATGACAACAAGCTCGTTGCGGTTGTGGGAGCCGGCGACAAGACCGGCACTGGCCTCCATCTTCCCCCAGATCTGTTGGGTTTACTGGGCTGGAAAATTTATGGCCAGAAAAGGGTTTTAATTGGAAGAATGGGGGAAGAGAGACTCAGATACTGGATTTTGATTTTGATGCCAGATATCAGAGCTCCCCCATCTGAGGATGAAGTCAAGGGATGGGGGAAGCTAAGCAATCTGGACAAGTGCAGAGACAGATGAGCTCCTCCCTCCTCCTCCTCCTCCTCTCTCTCTCTCTCTCTTTATTATTCCTTGCTTCTTACCACAAACAACACCAGGAAAAAAAAAAATCAAATAAAAATTAAAAACAAATAAAGAATGGAAAAACCCAACTCTCTCTCTCTCTCTCAGTAAAAAATACCCATCATCTTCATCATCATAAGATTCATAATGAGAGAAGAGAAAACAAAATCGGAATTATTTATTGAGGAAATAACTGGTAGTTGGGATGGCGATGAACTGGAGAAAGACAAAATAAAATAAAATAAAAAATGTATGATCTCTCTCTCTCTCTCTCTCTCTCTCTCTCTCTCTCTCTCTGTGTCTGTGCGCTGTCTGCAACTGATCGATGATCACACACACTCTCTCTCTCTCTCTCTCTCTCTCTCTCTCTCGCTCTATCGATCTCTCAGACTATTCTGCAACTGCTGCCGCTCGTTTGGGCCTGGGGACAATTTATCCATCTTCTCCTCCGCCGACACAGCCAATACGTCAAAAAAAAAAACAGCGTGTGATAATCACTGGTCAAGCACTTTAAAACTAATAAATTAATAAATTAAATTAAATTAAATTAAATTAAGCAAGTGATTAATTAAGGGCGGGCGATTTTACTGAGAATGACAAAGGGAGGGGTGGGGGAAATAAAGGGTAAAAAGAGAAAATGACAGCAGATAAAAAAGAAAAGATAAAAACACCGATCTCAAAGCGAAAAGGCTGGGAATGTTAGAATATAGAACGAGCGAGCGAGAGAGAGAGAGAGAGAGAGAGAGCATGTGGGTCTTTCAGTGGGGGCAAAGTCTTGTGGGTCCCACCCCCAGTCAGTAAACTTACTGTTTTTACAAGTACCACTCGATTTTTACGGACCCATGTGGTGCGTGCGCGCACTCCCCGGGTGCGGGTCCAGGATCCAATTGGGCTGGCTGGACCAGCAGCAGGGGGGAGTTGAACCGGGTCCCAAATAAAAGAGAGAATTACAATTTAATAGAAGGAAAAAAAAGACACAATAGCACCCCTCTAAATTAATATTCTTGAGACTCGTCTTTTGAGTATTAATTTAAATGAGTTATTAATTTAAAAGATTTTAACTTGTGAATTATTATTTTGTCTTAGAAAATGCGTCTGTTTAATGTTTCACGTCCTCCTAACTCCTCCAACAGCTCTATAACATTTAATCTCTTTAAAAATCTCACTTTAGTTGATAAGCTCTTTAAAAATCTCCTTACAAATATATCTTACCGTAAGTGAGGTTGTTAAACTACTAAATTTAGTTAAAACTTTTTGACTACAACATGAAGGTGATCACAATAACTTCTTGAGGACAATTCAAAAAAGAAATATGAAGTCAAAATATCAAACAGGGTGGCCTTGTGCAAACTAGCATTTTATAGTATTTTTCTAGTTCTTAAATATTGTATGTAATATATTTTGTACTTTTATAAAATTATTAATTTATGCGATAGTCGGGACTAAAATTTTACATTAGGTTTCAAAATAAAATTATTAATTATTACGATAGAGAGGTTTATTAATTTTTACAGTGGCCCGAATAGGAATCGAGATTTTTTTTAATTTAGAGAGGTTATTAATTTATAGGTGATTAATTTATAGGGATTCTACTGTATTACAATTTAAAAGGAATTATAGATTCAAAAAATGGAAAATTGTATACTCTTTGTGAGGAAGTTAACATCCATTGGCTATGGAATTTGATGGTAGAGTAAACTACTGGTTAACAAGCTCCAGGTGGGAAAAGAATTGATAAAATTTTGTATTAATCAAATATACTCATGCTAAGAAGTGAGTTGAAGAGCTGTTTTAAAATTAAATCTTTTCCTAGTAGAATAAAAGTGAAAGGTTTACGCTTCAATTATTCTAGATTCACCTATCTGTTTGGTTGTCGTAATTGACCGTAATTCGTAAGTCGTAATTGGTAAAGTCTTTTACAGTTGCAAATGAGTTATATGTATGTAAGTTTTACGGTGTTTAGTTGGTAATATAAAATTATAAGTGAGAAAGTATATTGTATTTTACGGCGTTTAGTTGTCGTAATATGTAAGTCGTAAGTGGAAAAGTTGAGCACAAAATTAACTATTTGTTGATTTAAAAAGTTTTAATATTGCAAATAAATGCTAAAAATGTTAAATGTTAAAAAAAATTAATATTAACATACAAAAATAACACAAATTTGCATGACCACAAAATTAACTGTAAGTGGGCGGCAAGTGAGTGGTAATTGGGTTGCAAGTGAGTAGTAGTTAGGTTGCGTAAGTCTTTTATGAATTACGGTCCAAACAAACGTCGTAGTTATAATTCAGTTGTAAGTCATTTATGAATTACGGACTTTTACGACTTTTATGACGAAACGAACAGTCCGTTCATCTCCCATGTTTTCTAAAATTCCATAGAAAGTGATGTCGAATGGATTCAAGCTAGATGATCGGATTTTCAAAATATATTGAATATTTTGATCAAACTTCTATCGAAAAAAATCTTAAAAGAAAATCAAAATCCTTGTCAGACAGTCTGGCAACTGGGACAAATTAATTTCCAGTTAATACTAGCCTTTTCTCCCCCTTGGGCCAAATTAAAAAATGGCTCTTTTCAGTCCCCTTGAAAACATTGATTGGCCCCAAACATATTGGCATTATCTCAACAAGCCAAGGACTTTTTGACAATACTAACATGAGGCTTGCCCTGATGTGGGTCTGCTAACAAGTAAGTGGTCCTTGGAACACATCTTGCAAAAGATTTGCTTGCCATCCCTTTACCAACAGCTGGGATCTCACAACCCAATGAAATTTGTTAGCAATTATCTCATAAATCACAATCATGCACAGATGTATAAACAAATAGGTACTTTAGATACCTCATCTGATTTCTCTGGTATTGTATAATTTTGGTACTCCTGTCATATTTAGACTGGTATATTTAGATGTATCTCTCTTAGGTGAAGAGATCTTTGACTTGTTTCTCTAAATAACAAGATGAACCAGAGATTTGCTGTCCATATAGGGTGGGTTGTTATTATTAGCTTGTGTATCATGCCCATGCAAATATTAGTTGTAGAGGTAATTAGTCGGGAGAATTATCTACACTCAATTTGTAAGAGATAAAGTGGAACAATGTAAACACTAAACAGTTTACGTGGAAAACCCGCTGAGGAAAAAAATCACAGTGTGGAGAGAGAGAGGTTCCACTGAAATCAAAAAGATTATAAGAAGTTATCAGCACTCTGTTACAGAATGAATTCTCTAGGATTTTTTGTAATGATCAGATGCCAACCCCCTTCTCGATGGAGAAGGAGATGTATTTATTCCCGTCTGAGTTGTCTTTGTGAGTGCGGATATTTTGGATCTATATACTGCATGATTCGTGCGTTATGATCTCCTTGTAACCGCACAGATCGTGCCACTTGATTGTCGGAATCGCTACGCAGAGATATTTGTCACTGTCCATAACAATCCGTATTGATATAGGGGCGTTATAACGTTCAGAATGTGTGGATGATCAAGCAGCGTAGTCGGATCTTGAAATCAAGGGAATCATGTCACCCAGCTGTAAGTAGCGCAGGAATAATAGGCTCCAGAGGGTTTTCGTGTCAGAGCCTTGGGTGTCTCCGGGAAGGATCTCTGTACTGATAGGAAAGAATCTTGTTGTTAGCGTCTCGGAGAGTTGTGAAGCTCCGGTTGAGTGATGTCTGATCGGATGTGGGCTCGAGGCGAGATCCGAGGCATTCTTTTTGGGCCTATATCAGGCTTGTAAGTGAGCTGGGCCCGCTGGCAGAGAAGTGATGCCCCCTAGGAGGTGGTACACATGTTGCGATCTTGATGAAGGTCAAAATCTGACCACTATATTGATGTTTGTTGATATGATTGGTTACCTTTATTTTAGTGAAAATGAGATCATATGTAAAGCATATTTAGCATCTATATGAATGAAGATTATCAATATTTTGATGGAGATCATAATTGGGATTTGATTATTATGTTATTTATTTGTTATTTTATTAGGTGTTATTTTATTTTGAATAATTAGAGTTTCTTGATTATCAAGTTTTGTTAAGTTTTTTATTTTGTGTTAAAATGTCTATCTACAAACCTACATATTTGTTATCATTTTGGAATAGTCATGTTTTATTAAAATGCAGATTATCATAATTTCTGTCTCCAATTGTTATCTTTTCTCTATCTCTCGTTACATCCACCTCCCTTCTCCTCCTCCAGTTCTACGTCAGATTTTCTATAGGAGGTAGGGAGATTTAGGAAGAAAAAAATCAATAAACTTGGAAACATACACATTGGTAGCTAGGTGTTTTTTTTTGTAAGGTAGATGTGCACTCTTTGGAACAATCAAAAAGAAAGGGAAAAGGGAAACAAATATAGAAAGAAAGGTCATTTATATATGTAGTATATACGTGAGGGCAAAGGAAAGAAGTATTTTAGGGTGTTTGATAATGGGCATGTTATATGATGAGGATCTCTGCTTGTGTCTTGATACTAAATGTTGGCCACCTGTGTCTGGGGGTCTCCATCATCTAATGGAGCAGGGACTGTAGTTGAGTTTTGGACTGATTTTGAGAGCCCTTTTGTGCAAAGGAACCCAAATGAGAAGCCTGCCTCTCTCTCTCTCTCTCTCTCTCTCTCTCTCTCTCTCTCTCTCTCTCTCTCTCTCACACACACACACACACACACACACACACACACACACACACATCTTCTAGTAATGGATCTGGCAGACTTTTAGCTAGGTGACATGTAGTAGACAGAGGGCTTGGTTGGTGGAGAGTCTCATAGCCATCCTCTCAAGAGGAGGGAATGCCTGTGAATGGTAGGACCTCAAGCTCCACAAGGGGAAAAAAACACACACACACACACACACACACACACAATCATTCATAATGTATGTATACATTTGTGTTCATGCATTCAACTCTCATGTAAAATTATAGAAGATTTGCCTTGATCTTTTTAACCCAAAAATCATTTATAACTCCCATTTTTTGAAGAAAAAACAAGATGTTTCTTTTGTCCCTTCCAGGCGATCGGAAAATAAAGAAATGGTTGATATATTCAAGATAATTACGTATTTACAAAATACCGTCTCAATTCATCCTATTTCATCAGATACGTTATGGGATTTTTCATTTTTCCAGAAATAGCTTGAGGTTTTGTTGATGCGATTTATATATATATTATGAAAGCATATTGAGAAACTAGGCTAGTAAAGGTACTTCAAATCGACTTCCGGACTCCCTTCATTGTTAACCCTTTGACATCCAAAATTTTTTTTTTTAACTCGATTTTTGCGAGATGATTTTCTTTGTTTATTTATATTTGGTTTTGGAAAAATATTATTGGCTTCTAATGTTAGGATTATGACTGGAATACATCATGAAGGTAAACGAAACTTCGAAAATCAAAGAATGAATGTGCACAAGGAGCTATGCACAGTATTAGTCGACTTATATTTGGTATAGTCGATTAATGATAAGAATTAGTCGACTTATATATTGGTATAGCTGACTGGTCATGCAAACAGAGAGTAAGGGTCTCGAATTTTTGACAGATCAATTGATTTATACTTATATATAGTCGACTAATAGACATGATTAGTCAACTTATACATTAGTATAGTCAACAAGTATCGGGTCTGGCTCTTTCTTTTTCTGAATATGTTTTCAATTTTGAGTTGGATTGGAGTCTTCTTTCCTCTAAGCGATGATTGCTCGTACTGATAGAGTTTGTATAAGACTAGTAATATGATCTATAAATAAACCTTTGGGGTTGACCTTCAATGTAATTCAATGAATTAGCAATTTCTAAAAGGTATAATTCAGCAAAGTGAGAGATTGGTGTAAGAAACTTTAGTCATAAGGATTCGTTGTTCTAGGCACCATCAAAGAGTTTATAATTTTCTTAGCGAGAAGTGTAAGTGTTTTTTATTGTACTCCCTCAAAATTTAATAAAGTTTCTCCCCTTCTCCCGTAGACGTACACATGATCTGTTTGATTAGTAGAACCACGTTAAATTGTGTGTTGACTTTCTATACTTCAGATTCTTCTTCTTCTCTTTTTTCTTCTCGTTACACATTGATCTTGTGTTGCTTCCACTGCGTCGCCCTAGCTGTTGGTCGTGTGAGGGCAGCCTGTTTTACAATAATTGATGTCAGAGCATACAAATTGATTCAACAATTGGTATCAGAGCAAGATCAGCGTGAAGACGTCTACAATCAAGTTGATATTCAAAAGTTCGATGGTGTCATCAATTTCAGTAGGTGGCACATTAGGATGAACACCATCTTCACCCAGAGCGGATTGAAGAAAGCACTACTGGAGAAAGAGAGAGAAAAAAACTCAAGACATGGAGGAAGAAACTTGACAGGAGTTGTATGAGAAAGTCTTGACAGTTATTCACTGTACTTGATGGACGAAGTGTCAGATGAGTTTTCTATTGAGAAAATAGCATCCTCATTGTGGTAGTGACTTCAATATCATTATCTGACGAAGTCATTAGTGAATCGGTTGATTCTGAAGCTGCATCTATTTCTTCTTTGCATGCATGAAGGTATATCTATCAAGTCTCATATTACATAATTTTTCTCTATTATCAATTATTTAGATAAGATAGAGGCTAAGATAGAAGATGAAGATCAAGCGTTTCTAATTATCAATGATTTAGATAAGATAAATGTTAAGATAAAAGATAAGGATCAAGTATTTCTATTACTGTGTTTTTTACCTTCTTCATATAAGAGTTTTAAGAAAGCTATCATGTAAAGAGGCAAATCAACTATCAAGGTCAATGAGGTTAAGGACATCTAGTTGACGGGTGAGTCTCATCGTGATTATTCCCAGCTAGTTCACTTTTCAAAAGAGGAGAGTAATAATGAAAGTTCCATGGTAACTTAAAACACAAAATTTTAGTGTGCAACTGGTGTCACTTAGAAGTGGCACATTAGAGCTATTGTTGGACTCGAAGAAGAAACAATTAGTTGCTAATATCACTGAACTGACTGAAGGGAATGAAAATAAGTGTGACGTTCTATCTGTTACAGACAGATCGGTTGATAACAAAGATAGATAGATTATGGACTCTGAATGTTCACAGCATATCAGTTCCAGTAGAAAAATATTCTCCTCATACACTTCAGTTCAAGGGGAAGAGGTCTTCATAGGAAATTCTACTACGAGTAAGGTGATTGACGAAGAAACAATCTAGTTTCGTTCTCATGATGGATACATCACTAATCTTCAAGGCGTTCGTCATGTTTTCGGATCAAGGTACATGTTCTCGAATCAACGTACAATCTCATCTCTCTTGAAACCCTACATGGAGAAGTGTTCAGTTTCAGTTCTGAAGGTGATCTTATGAAAGTTTTCAAAGAAGCCAATGTGCAGTTTCAGGCCGAACATGTCAGTAATTTTTATATGTTGCGAAATTCAGAGGTGACAGTTGGTGGATTGCAGTTATCCTCGGCTTCAAGATCGAAGGTTGTGAAATAATCGAAGATTACAATGGCTTCGAGCTTGGATGTTCAGTTTTAACCCGAAAGTAGATTGGGATTACGCGATGTCGGCGCACAATAAGAAAGTTCATATCATTACTCTTATGGTGGAGCAAACTCTTATAAATCACGTGTAGATCAAGGATCGTTGGGGGATCAATCAGGTCGAGCCTAAACTTGTTCGACCTACTTAAGTTTTAGACCCCATGAGGGGGTTATGGAGAAGAGGGAGTGAGATGGAGACAAAGTTAAGTGTTGTTCAATTGTATTAATGTGAACACATGGAGCATGGTAGCTATTCTCGAACTTGCACCCATTCAAGTCAAGGGGGAGATTATTGGGATTGTGACTGGTAAAGATAGACGAAACTTCGGAGATCAAAGAATATACATGCGTAAGGAGCTGTGCACAGTATTATCGACTTATACTTGATATAATCGACTAATGGTAAAAATCAGTCGACTTATACAATGGTATAGTCGACTAGTCTTGCAAACAGAGAGTAAGGGTCTCAGATTTTTGACAGATTAGTCGATTATACTTATGTATAGTTGACTAATAGATATATTAATCAACTTATATATTGGTATAGTTGACTAATATTGGGTTTGGCTGTTTCTTTTTCTAGATTTGTTTTCAATTTGAGTTGGATTCGATTCTTTCTTTTGAGGTGATGATTGTTCGAATTGATAGAATTTGTGCAGGACTAGAAGAGTCTTATGATCTATAAATAAATCTTTGGGGTTGGCCTTCAATGTAATTCAATGAATTAACAGTTCTTAAAAAGTATAATTCATCAAAGTGAGAGATTCGTGTGAGAAGTTTTAACCATAAGGGTTCGTTGTTATAGGCGGTCATTAAATGGTTTGTAATCTTCTTAACGAGAGGTGTAAGTGTTTCTTGTTGTTCTTCTCCAAATTTAATAAAGTTTCTCTCTTTTTCTCCCGTGAACGTACACACATTCTATTTAATCGGTAGAACCACGTTAAATTATGTGTTGGTGTTCTACAGTTCAGAATTTCTTCTTCCTTCTTTTTTTCCTTCTCATTACTCGTTGATATTGTGTTGCTTCCATTGCGCCGGCCCAGCGATTGGTCGTGGGGGTAGTCTGTTTCATAACAATTGTACCAGAGCATACAGATTGTTTCAACATCTAAACGCTATGATGGATTATTCTTTTCCCTCGTTTTCTTATTGTAGTTTAACTTATGCTTCCTGCAACTCTAACTAACTTTTTTATTTTATATGCTTGGAGTCAAAATCCTGTTTACAGATTTACTAACAAAGAAAAGCTACAAGTGCTCAAAATGAAATTTTATGAAGTCATTAATGTTAAACTAAGATTAATTTAGAGGGCATCTGTATAATTTAAATAAATTCTCTGAACTCATGGAAAATAGTAGAATGCCACATGCCCATGGAACATGCATCTCCCATGGGCTTAGCTGTTTTGTGTGAGACAACTAGCTATAGTTGATTCCTCTCTGGGGTCAGATGCTGACAATTTTTTGTACAGCATGCACCATCTGGCTTTTGGTAGTCAAGCAAACAAAAGAACATCTCACCTGTCTTGTCATCCACATGCACTTGCAATTATAAACACTATATCAAATTAATGAATGTTATGTTCATATCATTTGCCCACCTTCTCCTCTCAGTCTGCTAAATATATAAATGTCTCTGGAAAATAATTGTAGAGAGCAACATTTTAACAGCAATACAACCAAATTGATACATCCATGTGTCTTGGTATCAATAAAGGTCAGTGGTGAGGCAAATCTCAGTGTTTCTTATTATATCATATCACTGGCAAAACTAATCTTATATCTAAACTGTTTTTCTTTCTTCTCACCCAACAATTTATGCCAGAAAGAAGGCTATTCAAGCTTCTGAGAGCTCCTATCTAAATTCATCAATCAATTATGGAGAAAAATGCTGTTAAGGATCAAGTTTTTCATAAGTAGCTAATTAGTATTCTATATCTACAGACCCTCTGTCAAAGATCCAGCAGCAGTACAGATCCATTAACCCTGTATAATTCTCCTTGGACCACTTCAACCTTTTCTCACACAACAAATGCTTTATTAAATACAAGTCAATCTCTATGAATAGAGCAAGAAAAGATCAGAGAGAGAGAGAGAGAGAGGGGTATCTAATAATTGCAAAATTCCACCACTGAGCTAAGAAGATTCAAAGCATAATTGGCCCAAAAAGTTTACTTATCCCTTTGCTCCTCTTTAACCCTTTCCAGCAATTAAGCTGCCAAACTCCCATGCTCCTAACTCTAATAAACAATTACAGTAATGGCTTTAGGTATTGATTTAATAATTTATTGTTTATATGTCCTAATTGTTAATTAACTCCAATGCTTGTAGGCACTAGTACTTAACCCTTTTGTTCCATTGACAGGGACTTGCTTAACCTGACTTCCTAATCATTGGGCGAAAAATAAGGTGGGGACCGATTAAATCTTTTTCCGCATGGAATTACTATTCACAAGTATATGTGAAGAGTGATATCAAGAGGGTTCAACGCTCCAATAAGCTGAAATCTCTAGGAAGAAAAAGAGCGTACGGCTCGCGTCGTTCACGGGCTCCACAAAAGTTTCAATTTTTTTTTTCAATCAAACGTTAGATTGACGTGAAAATGTGAACAATATTTCTGACTTAAATTTTCAAGGAGCCAAACAAGCCTTAAGCGCTTTCCTCTCCCTCTTGAAGTTTCATCACCAAAACGTGTCAAAAGAAAATAATAGAAAATTAACCATTACTCTCTCTCTCTCTCTCTCTCTCTCAATTTCATTATTACCAAAAGTGTCAAAATATTATAAAAACTAGTCGTTAGGTAGTGATATTTTTCCACAACCACATGTATGCATTCAACACTAATTATATGCCAAGATTTAGGTGATGATATTGAGAGCTCAACGTACATAATTGACAATGACTTGGACAAACTCTTTACCCCACGTAGAGATTCAACTCACCCTTGTTGTTTTCAAACCAGCTCTTCATTTTCTTTCAACTTTTCTTTTAACATTCTTCTTTCTGACTGTCCATAGAATTTTATTTGCAAAGTTGACTGACAAACTAATTAGTAATTTGCCTATATAAGCCACATTTAATTGCCAAACTCCATATTGTCTTTTTTTTTATGGCTATACACCTATTTGGTAATGATTTACTGACCATAAAAAACAGAACAAAAAAAATCTTCTTTGTATTTGCTTTTCTGTCTACGAATGTATAGAAATTACTAGCAACGATAATAAAATAAATTGTGATTGAAATAATAACTATAATTCGATCTTGAACTTGAGACCTTTAAAAAGATTAAGATAAAATATTAAAAAAAAAAACAATAAAAAATAAAGAGAGGGACAAATGAGACATGTTTGATTGATATCCCCACTTCCCTCTTATAGTACTTCACTTCCTTCTCCTTTAAATTAATTAATTAGCTTTGCTACTAGTTTAGTAGAAATTTTCTATAATGATTGGGAGATTATAAGCTGAAATTAAGAAAAGTGCGCGATTTTGCAAAAATGGAAAAGAAAAACTTTTGTTTTTTTTCAAAGAAAGTTGTCAATTGAGGGTGGGGTTTCGCTGAAGTTAGGGGTTCAAACAGATTAGATGTGATGTTTCTCATACTTTGTATCTGCTTGTCAATCACAAATACAAATATAGATATTGTTAGACAAAAAAACTATCACACAAAATTAGATATGGATATGGGTTAGATACGTTGATACGGTCGAGGACCGTCAAACTGATACCAATATATCACTATTTTATTTTACGTAAAGTTAAAATAATTTACTTTCAATTTCATGTACCCTAGCATTTAAAAAGATTTACCTAACAAAATAAGTCACTAATAAATTGTAGATATTACCGGTATAATGAGCTATTTATTCGTTCTTTTCTTATGATATATATAATTAGCTAGAAAGGCTCCATATTGTGATATTTCAGATATGTATCAAATGTGACATTTACTATATTTTCATTTGCTTTGTAATCATGAAAACACTTAGGGTTATTTGGTTAGGGTGTAAGTGAGAAAGTAAGGAAGCGAGGAAGTAATAATAGTTCCCTTTGAAACTTGGGAATTTGTTAGTGAGTTTTCCGGTGTTTAGATGCTTTTGGGAAGTGTGGTTTGAAAAATGTTATGTCTTTTTGGTATTTAAATAATAATATGAAAGTGAAAAATTTGGCCACAAAGTTGACCGCAAAATAATATTAAAATAAAAATTAATTAAGAAAAATAAAAATTAAATTGTGATTAGAATGCAAGTGAGATTTACATAATCACAAAATTAAATATTTTGAGTTACAACTTATTACAAATAGGATTAATTGATGTTTTGAAAAATAGGATTAATTGTTTGAGCTCAACTTTGAGCAATTGTGCATTTAATCATAAGAAATTGGAGTCCTTGTTTTCAAAGAAACAAACTCCACACATTCATGCACAACATCATCATGCATATGCTTATGTTGCACGTCATGATCACGCTTATACACATAAGCATGCCAAGGTGTACACTTGTACACATTGTGGCCGCAAAGGCCATTTAGCAAAATTTTGTTATGATAGGTTAAATCATTGTAATTTTGCTAATAAAAATTTTTGGGTTCCTTACAAGACTAACCCGCAAGGACCCAAGAAAATCAAAGATCATTTCATCAAATCTGGGAGCTGCAACAGTGAACCCAGCAAGACAAAAGGAAGCCCAAATCCACGCCAACCGTCGCTCCACCTAGATGTGGTCAATTGGCCACATCCAGGCCGTGGATCCGGGGCTTGTTGGTGGAGATAAAAGGAGCGTTGCTTCCCTTATCTCCTCGTCGTTTACGGGCTCCACAAAAGTTTCATTTTTTTTTTTTCAATCAAACGTTAGATTGACGTGAAAATGTGAACAATATTTCTGACTTAAATTTTGAAGGACCCAAACAACCCTTAAGTTTCATCACCAAAAGTGTCAAAAGAAAATAATAGAAAATTAACCATTACTCTCTCTCTCTCTCTCTCTCTAAATTTCATTATTATCAAAAGTATCAAAAATTATAAAAACTAGTCGTTAGGCAGTGATATTTTTTCACAACCACATGTATGCATTCAACACTAATTATATGCCAAGATTTAGGTGATGATATTGAGAGCTCAAACGTACGTAATTGACAATGACTTGGACAAACTCTTTACCCCACGTAGAGATTCAACTACCCCTTGTTTTCAAACCAGCTCTACATTTTCTTTCAACTTTTCTTTTAAAATTCTTCTTTCTGACTGTCCATAGAATTTTATTTGCAAAGTTGACTGACAAACTAATTAGTAATTTGCCTATATAAGCCACATTTAATTGCCAAACTCCATATTGTCATTTTTTTTTATGGCTATACACCTATTTGATAATGATTTACTGACCATAAAAAAACAGAACAAAAAAAATCATCTTTGTATTTATTTTTCTATCTACGAATGTATAGAAATTACTAGCGACGGTAATAAAATAAATTGTGTTTGAAATAACAACTATAGGTTGATCTTGAATTTGAGACCTTTTGAAAAGATTAAGATAAAACATTAAAAAAAAAAACAATAAAAAATAAAGAGAGGGACAAATGAGACATGTTTGATTGATATCCCCACTTCCCTCTTACAGTACTTCACTTCCTTCCCCTTTAAATTAATTAATTAACTTTGCTACTTGTTTAGTAGAAATTTTCTATAATGATTGGGAGATTATAAATAGAAATTAAGAAAAAGGGCGCAATTTTGCAAAAATGATAAAGAAAAGGTTTTGTTTCTTTTCAAAGAAAGTTGTCAATTGAGGGTGGTGTTTCGCTGAAGTTAGGGGTTCAAACAGATCAGATGTGACGTTTCTCATACTTTATATCTGCTTGTCAATTACAGACACAAATATAGATATTGTTACAAAAGAAAAACTATCTCACCTAATTAGATACGGATATGAGTTAGATATGTTGATACGGTCACGGACCGTCAAACTGATACCAATATATCACTATTTTATTTTACGTAAAGTTAAAATAATTTATTTTCAATTTCAGATATCCTAGTATTTAAAAAGATTTATCTAACAAAATAAGTCACTAATAAATTGTAGATATTACCGGTATAATGAGCTAATCATACATTCTTTTCTTATGATATATATAATTAGCTAGAAATGCTCCATATTGTGGTGTTTCGGATATGTATCAAATATGACATTTACCATATTTGCATATGCTCTTTAATCACGAAAACACTTAGAGGTTATTTGGTTAGGGGTGGAAGTGAGAAAGTAAGAAAGTGAGGAAGTAGTAATAGTTTCTTGGAACTTAAGAATTGGTTAGTGAGTTTTCTGGTGTTTGGATATTGTTGGGAAGTATGATTTGAAAAATGTTATGTTTTTTCCGGTTTTAGATGGTAATGTAAAGTGAAAGTGGAAAAGTTGACCGCAAAGTTGATCGCAAATAATATTAAAATAAAAATTAATTAAGAAAAATAAAAATTAGATTGTAATTAGAATGCAAGTGAGATTTGCATAATCACAAAATTAACTGTTTTGAGTTACAACTTATTACAAATGAGATTTACATGACCACAAAATTAACTGTAACACTCGAAAATGAGGAAGTGATTGTGTAAAAGAAAAAGAGAAAAGAAAAAAAGTTTTCTCTATCTTCCTTTTTCAGTATTTGAATAGATAGAAAAGTGAGTAATTATACTTTCGCGCACCCCAGGGAAAACTCATTTGTATCCCTACATCCGTTTCACGCCTTCGGAGAGTGAAACAACAAGAAAAAGGCGGAGTGTAAATAACAAGCAATCAATGAATAAACTCGGGACAAGACGTGGACAACGTAGGGACAAAGGACAGACATATGATGAAACCTTCAACGGTCGAGATCACGCTACAGCCTAGCGATGCTCCAACTGCCCCCTGCCGACAGCTCCTGATTTGTTTATCGCCATTAAATTATAGTTAATAGATAATAATAATTTAATTTCGTCATCTTATTTCTTTTTTTTTTTTTTTTGGGTATAATATTTGTTTAATTTATTACTGATCGCTACTTTCTAACAGTAACGCTTGCCGTCTCTGTAGCCGGGCCTCGTGCTGGGGCTTGACTCTGTCTCTCTTTTTTCTTTTGTTTCTTTCTTTTTTTATAAATCTTTTGCTTTTTGAAACCGTCATTTTTTTTACTACTCAATCAAATGAAATTGTGGCCAATCAAGAATACTGGCCCATTTGTCTTGCCTGGGCTGGGCCGGGTTTGGCTTTGAGCATGACTGACACGCAAGAATATGTCTCGTCGGGCCCACCCGCAAGAGGTATGAGAAGCATGGAAAAGAAGAACAAAATTTTAGACTTTGTGGGCCGGCCCGTGAAAGCGCGAAGCCCAAGCCCAACCCACGGTTTCGCCTGGCACTAGTGGCCAGCCTAATCTGCGCCCAATGCAGCCCGCTGGATCTCATCAACGGTTGAGATCTAATGAGAGTTGCGGCGTTTTCTACTATAGCGAGAACTAGGAGGCCAAGTAGTCATCTTCTCATGCAATACTAAATACTTGCAATTGTTTCTTCTTTATTCATCTTGCCTCCAATCTCTTGGTATTCGACATTGTTTGTGTTATGGGCAGGGACGAGGTAGCTCGTAAAGATCTGCTATAGTTTCCTCCACCGTCACAACGTGTGTTGTTTCATGAAGAATCCCTTTCTGACAAGCAAGGTACACTTCCACAATGTTATCTTTTGTTTTGTTGAGAAAAAACGACGAGACAGTGAGGCCCCCCTCTTCATTAAAAGGATTAATGACAACAATCTCAATCAAGTAAAAGAACCTAAAATTCCTCAGAAGTATAGAAATTGTGCACATGCAAGCGTCCGAGATAGCTAAAGGAACCAAAGCACGAAGAAAAGAAAAACGTATACTCCACTCTCCGCCTACGACAATGTGGCTGCTTTCCGCTGACGCATCATCTGGTGCCGCTCTGATCCGCTCTAGCTCAACCTCCCGCTGACGTCACTCGCTTGTACCATCGTACTCCTCACAGCTGACGCTCTCTGTCATCCTCCATCTAAACGAGCACCGCAGAAAATCCCACCACCGCATCTACTCTTTCCTCGCATTACCCCACCACAGATGCGACCAAAAAGCCTCCACAATGTTATCGTATATGCACGAGTAAAGACACCAAATTTAATTATTACAGCAAGCAGTTTGAACCTTTGAACTTTTGCGAATTTGAATGCTTGTAGGGAACTCAGAACAAATAGCTTGTAGAAAATGAAAGAAAACTCTGCCTGATATTAAACTAAGATTCATCAAGGAACAATCACAACCAAAACAAGAAAAATGAAAATCGAATGAAAACCAAAAGAAGCTACAGATCCCAGTCTCGCACTACCTATAAACAACATAGACTTATTTTGAAGAAACAAATATTGCTACTGTTATATTTTGTATATAAAATTGTTAGAAGTTGATAAAAATAAGTCACCATTCTAGGAAGCAATTTATTTTAGATTGCAGGAAACAGCGAAAAGAAAGCTCAAAAATTCCCAACAGCCTGTTCTGCAAGCTGGTGAAGGAAACAGATTAGCATACTAATTGCACACTAATTTTTCTGAACAAGGATAACAACAATAGTAATATGTATAGACAAACTTACAAAGTATACCTCAAGGGAACTCTCATCTGTAGGACTCCCCCTCATACAAATACATTTCTTTTCTTTTTCTCCTTCTGTTTACTGCACTGTATATCACTACAAATAGCAGGAATGAACAGACCCGAGAATTAATAGGAAAATACTGACTGGCTGATGAACTGAACACTTAGCCTTCCTCATCATGTTTTTTTTTTTTTTTTCCTTGTGTCTGTGTGTGTGGGGTGTTAGTATTTTGAGGGTATTTTAAAATTAAGTAAAGTTCTTTTAGGGGGTGTTTGGATGCAAGGAAGTGGGCGAAAGTAAGGAAATGAGGAAGTATAATTGCTTACTTCCCTATCTATCTAAACACCAGAAAAGGAAAATAAGAAAACTCATTTTCCTTCTCTCTTTTCTCTTTTACACAACCATTTCCTCACTTTCAAAGTGCTACAGTTAATTTTGTGGTCATGTAAATCTCATTTATAATAAGTTGTAGTACAAAACAGTAAATTTTTTGATCATGTAAATCTCACTTGCATTCTAATTACAGTCTATTTTTAGTTTTTTCTTAATTAATTTTTATTTTAATATTATTTTGCGGTCAACTTTGTGGTCAACTTTTCCACTTTCACTTTCACATTACCATCCAAACACCGGAAAAGACATAACATTTTTCAAATCACACTTCCTAACAACATCCAAACACCGGAAAACTTACTAACCAATTCCCAAGTTCCAAAGGGAACTATTACCAATTCCTTACTTCTTTACTTCCTCACTTCTACCGTCAACCAAACAGGCCGACTAGGCTCTTTCATGATGAGTTGTGTGGGAATAGCTAGCTGATTATCAATATTTATAATTTAAAATTTGTCCCCCCCCCCCCCCCCCCCCCCGGTTATCATACTAGATAATGCCCCAGTTTAGATAAGAAAACAGTCGATCTTATTTTATTTAAGAAAAACAGAATGATAATTCACCTACAATGCCCTCTCATAGAGTTTTTCTTTTTGTTTTCCATCTTTGCTTTTGATGTCTTCTTCTTCCTCCCAGAACAACAGCACCCACAGGGCCACAACAGCACCATTTCGGCAAGCAGCTGCAAGTCCTTGTGGGTGGTTTCTGTGCCTTTGGAGTACCATAACAAAGAGAGCTTGCCTTCAGAATGCACATCCAATTCCAACATAAATTGGTCCTTGAGTACCATCCAAATTTTGTTTTTAAAAACTTCTACGCTACAAGGGCGGTTGGTTGGGTGACCGTGCCTTATATGCTCTTAATGAATATTTTTTTAAAATTTGTACATGATATGGTGGATGTTATGAGTTATACATGATTCTTAATAATATTTCATTTTGTATACTCATATTCTTTTATATATGTATGCATCATATTTCAATTGCTCTGATCATACATGCATATATATAATTTCTTGTGCTAAATTAGCAATGCTTATACATACATGTTTTATAGCACAAAATATTTTATGATAAGCTTGATTTAGTTCAAAAATGTTAATTGGTATCTTTTACAGGCTTATGCATTGTTTTTGCTGGTATTTCAAAAAAGGGGAGAAAATTTTCTTGATTTTATTTTCAATTGGTATCTTACTCCTACTCTTTTTTGAGAAAAATATTTTGTTTAAAAATGCTTATATTTGCTTTATTGGTATCAATTGTTTACAATTGTTACCTATATTGCAAAATAGTTTAGAATTTCAAAGAAATTGATTTCATAGATTATTTTCAATTGGTATAATTTTTTATCCATGTTGTTTTTTAATTGGTATATTTTTTGTATCAAAATGTTTTCATTTTAAATTAGTGTATTTTCAATTGGTATATGTTATCAATGATATTTTGCCCCTTTATTGATGATTGATAAAAAGGGGAGAATGATTTAGTTTTTATATGCATATTGTTAGTTTTATGCAAATATTTTGTTTTATTTTGATATCTAGTTTTTAATATCATATTTTTGTTTTGGTATATTGGTATCTAGCTAATGATTATATTGATAACTTTTTATTTGATATCTAACTAGTAATTATAATGAATATATATTCTTTATCACATGGCATCTAGTGCTTATATTGCTAATTCATTTGGTATGCAGAGTTTGCCATGAATGTATATCCTTTACATACATTTGGTACCTAGAGCTAATATTGTATATCTATATGAGTGTTATAATTGGTATCATGCGCTTATATTGAATACTTATTTGGTTTTATTCTATGCATGAGTTAAGGAGGAGCTTTCATGAAGCTTATTTATAATCCATGCATATATAAGTTTTGTCATCATCAAAAAGGAGGAGATTGTTGGTCCGAAGGCCTTAACCCTAATTTTGATGATGACTAACTTATGAAGTTATAGTATTAATGATCTTATATTTATTAAGTCTCAAATTTTGGTCAAGATCATAGTTGGTGTTTTAGCTTCAATAAAGGACTCGAAGTCTAGATTCGAAGTTAGCACGTGCTGATTTAAGAGCTCGCGTGTCAAGATCGCATCAAATACTTGAGATGGAGTCAATATCTTTGGATTGTGTTTAGATCAAGTCATCTTAGAGAAGAAGATCGACAAGAAGACTTGAGTTTAGATTTGTTTGTTTAGATGTTTAGTTTAGATCTTATGTAAGGACAGGATAGTTTTGAATTGCTCAAGTACACACACACAAATTTATAATTTGGTTTTCGGTTTAACCATTTCGCTTTCAAGATTATATCTATTTAGTTTTAAGTTTTATATTTCGGTCTAACATGTATACATTTTAAGTTTTGGATCTTCAAGTATTCATCTTTTTGTTTTATGAATAGATTTCATCAAAACAAGTTTATATGTGTATTAGATTTCATCCATATGCATTCATGCTTCATATGTAGAAAACCTTATTTTGATGTAAGTTTTGTATTTATCAAAACTTATTTTGGCATCTATTTTCAAAAACAAGTATATATCATTTACTATGTGTATTGAATTCTATCCATATACACTATACTTCAAATGTGTTTTAAATATCTTATTTTTGTATCTATATAAGTTTTGAGGAAAAATCGGACTTCCATTTCAAAGTTTGAATTTTAGAAAATACTAATTTTTGTCTTAAGCTTTAATTTCTATGCCGCAAAAATAGTTCACATATTTGTAATATGTGTTGATTTTTGATCACACATATTTGAAATTCAAAGTATTTTTATGAACTTATTTTTGTGAAATTTATTGGGATTTAATTGAATTTTTATGGGTTTTTGGAGTTAGAGTTTAAACCCTTAATATTTGGGTCTGAGCTGCTTTCGGCCGACCGACTGGTTGATCGAAGCATGGCTCGGTCGACTGCGCGGTCGACTGATGTGCACAAGAAATGTGAACAAGCCCAGAGCCTCAGCTCGGTCAACCGACCGGTTGACCTAGCAAGGAGCGGTCGACCAACTGATCGACCGACTGGCTCAACCCAACTTCCGTTGGGGGCCGGTTGACCGACAGAGTTGTGCCTTGGGGGTGATCGACCGGCAACCCCAAAGGTCAAAAATCTGATCATTGGCTGGTCGACCGAGCGGTCGACCGACAGGCCAATATGTCCTGGTTTTGAGCCCCAACGACGTTATGACGACGTACATACGCGAGGTGAAAACACACTCACGAGTACGTTAAGCCTCAGTACAGGATATAACTTCCATATACACATGAGTTCCAGTATGAAATAAGTATAAGAATACCTGCAGAAGAGGTTAGCGCTCATAACAGATATGAAAAAGATGGACAAATAAGATACCTATGAATAGTCCCAATGAGGAATCTCCCATGTGACTCCAAGGCACTCTCTGAAGCTACGGTAACTCGGATCTCCAACCTGGGCATGCAAACCCAGGGTCGTCAGAAAGCGACCTAGTGAGTGGTAAAATGAAGGAGGCAGTAATAGATACAATAGTAATACAAGCACGATAACAATATATAATACAAGCGGTAGAAATATATAAACATGTTATCTTTTAATACCATCACTACCTAGCCGGTTATCATCAGGTCCTGTATATAGTTGTGTCCAAGTTATATCAGAAATAATGTTGTCTAGTGGTGACGTAATGAACATGCTAGTGGTGACGTGATAGAAGTGAACAAGCAGATGGGCGTATGCAAGATACCCATAATACGATGTTGTGCATAGACAGGAATGAATACAGAAAACATAATATATGCAATGCAATATGAACATGAGTAGGATGCCACCACAGAAAGTATAACATGTACCAGGTATAGTAACAAAATATACATGTAACAGGATAACAGATAAAATTCAGGGACCGTCACTAGATAGCATACATGTAGCAGGTAAGTCATGTCTTTTATACAATAGTAGAAATCAGTACCACCCGGTATTTTAATCACTCTCTTCCAGTGTCCCATACCACTGGCAGTTCCTACTGGAGCCCGCACTCCAGTCGAACTCATCCGGACATGGCCTACGGTTACCATTATCCAAATGAGAGAGTGACCAAATAACAAGTGTTCCAGACGTCACTATTGTGTATACTGTTTCATTATGTTAATTGGAAATCCATGGTCGAGGAGTTCTTATCGGGTGGGTGTATCCCGTGCATACCAGGGACAACGGCCTTATCAGACCCCTGGCTGCTGAGATCAGGACCAGCCCGCTAGAGCTGTAACATGTAACGGGAATCTCAATGAGCTAAAACAATAACGGGATGCTCATGAGTAACAGACGGTAGACAGCACTACCCCGTCCCCTGCAGTGGGACAAACAATGGATCCAGACATCCACCCGATATGATCTAATCAACCGTCAAGTCTCCCCCATACCCAAGTTATCTTTATTAACTTAGATATCAAGTATATAATGTAACAAGAACAAATATAGTACATGATACGGGTAACATGATAACTGGACCTGAGCTCTGTTGATAGCGTAGAACAATATAACGGGAAACGGGAACAATATAACGGGAACAATATAACGGGAAACGGGAACAATAAATGTGGGATTCCATATATCGCATATCAACAGCTCTCGTGTCCAGTAACAGAAATACCCATATCAGTAACAGGAAGCAATCATATAACCTGAATACGGAAACATAGAACAATAATACATGTAATATGCACGGTGATCCATATGACAAGAAGATAGAACCAACACATGCATGTACACTTGTGCGGTGAGTATATGTAGCAGTGATGCTTGTGTAACGAGTATCCGTGAAGTGGTGCATGTAGTGTGACGGGTCATAGTATCGGTGCAACATGTACATGTAATAACAATGGTCAGTGACTAGTATCATGTACGGTGAACTACAGTATTCGTGTAATGATATCCGTGTCCTTGTGGAACATAGATGTGTAGCTATCATCCGTGTAATATCTCTGTGATAATACATATAATAACAGAAATCAGTGTATCCGTGACCTGACAGTATCCGTGTAATCTATCTGTCATATTAGTGGCCAGTATATAATGGAATATCATGTCTAGTGAACTACTGTAGCCATGTAATGGGATACTAGTGCATGAAATAACGGTGTCCAATATTCCTATCTCGTGATATTGCATCGAGTACCGTGGATCAGTATACAGATGATAATAGTTATCTAACTGTTATATACTACACGAAATAATAGTGTCCGCTAATATGGTGAACTAGTGGCCCGAGTGTCAGTGGTCCATGAACATGACCTAATAGGCATCCAGTGTCATACTCTACGTCTATTAGGTATCAGGCATATTCTAAGTACGGTGTTGTTTACAGTGTTTTAATATTATCTACAGTTTATTTTACCGGTATCATGTTTTAGTTAAATAAAACAACCAAGTTCAATCAATATAATAAAAAGACAATTTACAAAATAAAAACACTCACAAACTGGCCATGGAAATGTAGCTCTCTTTCCCACGATCGCAACGGATCCAGAATCGTCCAAATCAGAGTCCGAACGCTCCCGATATCGCCCGAATACTAAATCATAACAAAAAGGGTTAACTATGTAAATAAATGCAAATAATAAAATGTAGCAGGGGTTTTTCTGTAAAATTACCTTTAAGGGTTCTGGAGCGGGTTCGGGCTATTAATGGGTCGGGTTTGGATCCAATAACCCGAACCCATAACTTAATCTTTATTGGATCGGGTTTAAACCCAACCCCACTCAAATATTGTTATTGGGTTCGGGTTATACCCGAACCCAATACAACAACAGCAGCAGCAGCAGCTCTTGCTGCTGCTGTTGTGAGCAGGCCGGCCAGCCCTGCTGGCCGGCGGCAGGAGGGGCCCGCCGGCGACGGTCCCGGCCGCCGCCGGCGCGGCGGCGGTTCCGGTCACGCACGCGCGCGCGAGAGAGAGAGAGAGATAAAGACAAAAGAAGAAGAAGAGAAAGAAGAAAAATAGGAAAAAGGGGAGAAAGAAAGGGAAGGAGAAGAAGAAGTTGCAGGTGGCGGTGGTGGTGCGCCGACTGGGGGCGCGGCCGGCGCCGCGTGGCCGCGGGCGTGGGTCAGACCCACCCCCTGCCAGTAGATCAGTGAGAGGGGAGAAAGGGAGAGAGAGAGAGAGAGAGAGAGAGAGAGAGAGAGAGAGTGGTTTTTGTAGAGAGAGAGGAGAGAGGTTAGAGAGAGAGGGAGATTAATGATCTAATTAGAGAGAGGGAGAGAGAGAGAGAATTGTTGTATTTAAGAGAGAGAGAGTGGTTTTAAATGGAGGGAGAGGGGATGAGGCGGTTGGAGAGGCGGTGGGAAGTTTGGAGAAGAGTGGAGAAGAAGGAAGAGAAAGAAAAAGAAAAGAAAGGAAAAATTTTAAATAAAATATTATTTAATTATTGGCCCAAAATTTGACCAGTTCCGAACGATGCCCAAAAATTACAAAAAATAGAAAATATTACCCTGAGACGTAATATGAAAACGGTTTATCGAAACTCAATCCGGTTTGTAAATTAAAAATCCTGGAGTGTCTCGCCGATACGGGCGACACCGGTTTGGCCGGATTTTTGATAAATTATGAAAAATCTCCAAAAATATCCGAACGTAGATAATATAATTCTAAGACCCATGGTGAAAGCGGATTCTCAAAATCCAACTCTATTTGTGAAAGAAAAATAGTAAGGCCGATAATCGGTATCGGTCGACACCGACTACGGAGATTTTCCAAACTAATCCAGAAAAATTTCAGATAATCCTGAAAAATCTCAAATATTAGAAAATAATTTTTAAAACTGAAAGCAGGTCAATCAGAATACTATAGTGGTCAAATCAAGTTTGTACGTCGTATCGCGTACTGATACTGTGATACGTACACCGGGGATCAGGGGGTTACACAAGGTTTAGGTGTATCCGCATGATTTCTCCTGTCTCCAATGTCAAGGGAATAAGACCCCTATGATCTTGAGTTTTAACTGCATGATGTTTGACTTCCAGCCGTGGCGCAGGGACTGGATAAGTCCCGTCATGAACTGTGACCTTTGGGGTTTTGCCGAACTCGAGAGTCACCATATTTGCAGTGACTTTCTTCTGCTCTGACTTCAGTGTCAAGACTCTGACGTCGATCAAAGCTTGAATTCTGTCCTTGAGGACAAAGCACTTGTCGGTAGGATGGTGAATCATCCTGTGGAAGAGACAGTATTTGGGATCGTTCGTGCGTCCTATCTCATTGGGACGTCGAGCATCTGGCAGCTTCATTTTATTCCCTTTGTGGAGTAAATGGAATATTGTGACCACCTGATCATCTCTGAAGGAGTACTATTTTGGAGGGAACTTAGACTCCTAATTATTGAAGCCGCTTTTCTTGGCCTTCGACTGAACATCCCCTGACAATTCTACGGACATAGTCTCCTTCCCTTTGGCTTGAGAAGACTGCGCCATGTCGCTACGTCCTTTATTGTTCATACCCCATTTACCTTTAGCGGTGGATGGTTTGAACTTTTTAGCCGACTTTTCGGCTATCTCAGCTTGTTCGACCAATTCTTTCCAGGTATGGGCTTTGACAGGCCCCATGAGAATCTCTACTTGGTCTAAGAAGTTGTGACTGCACATCTGTAAGAGTATGAGTAATGGCATCCCTGTTGGGCACATCAAAGACAAGTTTCTGAACCACTCAATGTAGTCACAGACAGATTCGCCCTTTTCTACACGGTGGAGAGAAGCTTGTCCATGGTTACCTCGGTATCGTCCTCATAGAAACGAGAAAGGAATCGGGTTTTCAGGTCGATCCAGGAATTGACGGAGCCTGGAGGGAGACTTCAGAACCAGTCGAATGCTACCCCCTTTAAGGTGCCAATGAAAAGCCTATCCATGATAGCATCATTGTCTATAACATTACCGGTCTGAGACCGGAAATAGTAGATGTGCTGGTTTGGCGAGCTTTTATCATCGTATGCATGTAACGTTGGTGGTTTGAAATTTGGTGGGTATGCTACTGAATCCCGCTCCAACGGGTAAGGACAGACTGCCCCTACTTTCTTTAATTCATCCCTCTGAGTTAGGGATGCAATTTGAGCTTGGATGCCCTTAAGGACTTCAGCGTACAAAGAAGAACCCTCCTTGGACTTCTCCGTCTTTGGCTGTTCATTGCTAAGATGTTCTTCCTCGCCGTGATTGCTCCCGGTATCATTATTATTCCGGTTATTGAGGAGTTGAGCGAGCATCCGTTGAATGTTGTCCAGAGCTTCTTGTTGGGTTTTGGAAGTTTGCTCCTGAGCTTCCAAACGTCGACGAAGGTCGTCATTACCATTGTCAGCTATATTAACTGATGCTCTGTCTGTTCGCGCTGAACTGACTGTCGCCGAAGAGGCATAACCACTATCTTCATCTTCCTCCTCAGACCACTGGACTGATCCTCTCTTTGGTTCTGGTGAGGCTGCTGCTGTTGAGGAAGATGGCTGCTCATAACTGTAGGGTATTGCAACCCTAGATCTGGTGTTTCGGAAGACACCTTCTTCGTGGACCAGGAGTTCGCCCAAGTCGGGGCTGTAATCTGGATTTGGGGAGTTGTAGGGAGTGTCGTGGGATGCTTGTCTGCCCCTGCGCAGCTCTCATCCTCTTCCGGTTATGTTAACGGATGCAGCGGGCGATATGCTCCTTCTACGATGTTTCACCGGAGCTTGTAATGATAGTCAATCAAAAAATGATCGTCGGCCTGGAGGAGTGGCGGGGATGGGTCCTAACCAGCAATGAACTGAGTGGAGTGTCACCAACTGACATCCTACCTGTTGACAATAGGAGAAAGGAGTTTGAAAAGATTTTGACTTCCGTTTGCTTGTCAAGAATTCCCGCAAGTCGGACCCAGTTGGGCCTAAACGATCCAGCACAGAGGCTCTATTGAAACGCGCATAGGACGATATCCTCCTCTTTTTATCACCACAGAGGGGATTAGCACTAAATAGTGCTTCAGCTCTAGCTTCGTGGCTAAGAACCTTGGGAATGTTCTTGGGTGTTGGAGCTGCATAAGTAACGCTGTCAACACTTAGGGATAATCCCTTAGCTCTGCTACGAGGGCGAGCTTAGCGCTTGATGAACTAGGAAGCGAAGCACGCTGTGGTGCTTTATCCGCTATGTGACTGCGAAGGCGATTAGCCTTAGATAGTGCTTTGGCTCTTGATTCGCGGTTAAAAGCTTTGGAAATGCCCATGGGCGCTGAAGCTGCATAAGCAACGCTATCAGCACTTAGGGACAATCCCTTAGCTCCGCTGCGAAAGGTGAGCTTAATACTTGAAGGACTGGGGAACGAAGCACGCTGTGGTGCTTTGGTTCCAGCTTCGCGGCTAAGAACCTCATGCGTACCCTGTTGTACCGTAGCTTCGCTTATGAGAATGAGGCTTGCGCGAGTCGTTACTGCTCTGGAATTGGGCGAAGGTACGGTCGCCGTTGTGACTTCGCGGCTAGCAGCATTATTAGAGCAGGCATGCATCTTGCCTTTTTCTTTGCAAGAGAGACACACTTGTGGCGTAGCTACGCCTGCGGCTTTATTCAGAGCCTTCTGCTTTGGCCTCCACATCTGCTTTGATAAGGGAGGTATAGGTTCACAGGGAACCTGACTAGCCACACGCAAGGCTGAGGGGTGTTGGCAGAATTCTGGTTCTGGTTTCTGTTCTAAAACCTTAGCCATGGAGACCTTTCTATGCTTCTGTGCATGAAGCATTAGACTACCCTCAGAGAGGACTTCTTCAAATTTTCCTTGGTCGAAGTGAACGATCAGGTTCTCGAAAATGATAGGCTTGTACTGCGGGCCTGCTTCCTTGTTGCGCCAGAGGACCGCAGTAGGCTCGCAGAGAGCCTTATCTCCGCAGAGACTTGCTTTGAATATTTAGCCAGAGGGGCTCTGGCCACATTGGCTTCCTTAAATTCAGAGATAGACCCGAAGGTCTGTTCGTCGCATTGCGACACTTGTTTCTCAGTAGTGGAGAAATCAATTACCAGCGGAGTCGCCATCTTGTCTTCCATTGATTTGCAAAGGGGAAACTTATAAAAAAAAAGTCGATGAGCTAAATTACAAGTATTCTAAAAAGATTACAAGTAGATCTCCTCTGAGATTCTGGAGAAGTGTGCCGATAGGAGTCTGGTCAGCGCGCGACCACTTTGTCCCTTTGACGATGCGAGCGATGAGATTCCCTTCTCGCCTGGTTCGGGAAATCAGAGAACAGAAAATTGGTAGAACCCTCTTATTACTTCTCAAACTGCCTCCACTTGGGAATTCCTTCTCGCCTGGTTGCCAGGTTCTGGAGATTCCTTGAGAGGAAGGTATTAGGGTATCAGCGCCCTAATTAGAGAAGTAGTCCTCTAAAGTCTCTGAATTTTTAGAAGCAAGAGAATAGCTCTCTGTTTAGTCTCTATATGCGCGCCTTGTGCAGTCATGAAGAAGTCCGTACTGTCTCTGGAGCGCGTGGTGGTCCTCTCTCCTTGTGCCCCTGGTGGGCTATTTATAGGGAGAGTAAGGGTATAATTGTCCCTTGAAAATATGGAAACAAATTGAATCAAATCTGTTCAAATCTGGAAAGTAGCCTTATTGCGAGGCTAGAATCAGCTTCTGCGAAGCTAGAAGTAGGAGGTCGGTTGATCCTCCTGATCTGTTTTGATTCTTTCCATATAATTGGAAGATTTCCCCTGATCCTCTTTGTAACACCTCGCTCCCTGAATACGTACTTAGTTGCGTATTCATATTTTCTGATCGTATTTTTTGATTTACTTCCTATATTTGTTTTGTATTAAGAGTTATTTATATGATCGTTTTGCCCCGGATCTGGATTTGTGAACTCGGAGTCAGCCCTACTCTGAACCGGGGGATCGATCCTAGTGTATTGCTCGATTTGGTATTTTTGCTATTCTGATTTGACCGATTTCAGTTTTAAACATCATTTTCTAATATTTTAGATTTTCTATGATTTTTTGGAATTTTCCTGAATTAAATTGGAAATCTTCAAAACCGGTGTCGGCTAGTGCCGCTGACCGATTCCTAGATTTTTAATTTACAAACGGAGTTGAAATTCTAAAAACGGCTTTCCTGTAACTTCTTAAAATTTCATTTTCTATCTAAATACTTTTTTTGAGAATTTTCTGAATTTATCAAAATTCCTCCGGATTTGGTGTCGGCCAGTATCACTGGTTGATTCCCGGAATTTTAGTTTACAATTGGAATCAAATTTCTGGATTCCGCTTTCATATTACTTCTTAGAATTATATTTTCTCCCTTCATGCATTTTCTGAGATTTTTCAGATTTTATCAAAATCCGGCCGACCCGGTATAGACCTGTATTGACGGTTGACTTCAGGATTTTTATTTTGAAAATGGGATTGAATTTCTGAAAATTGATTTCACCAAAAATCTTTTTATAATATTTATTATTTTTGAGAATTTTTGGGAAGCTTTCTAAGCTACTTTATTTTTTTGGACTTTTCTGGAGTTTTCGGTGTTTTCCTAGATACCGGAATATTATCCAGATATTCTACTTTTCTCTTTTTCTCTCTCCTCGCTAGACGCGAGTTTCACCAACTTGAATTCCGCATTTAATGTAGAGATGCTCTCCATACGACATTTTAATGCTTGTCCTGTAAGATCAACTCTAAGTCTTATCACCATGTCTTTTTGTCTTTTCTAGCAAACGCAAAACTCGCGTTTATCCTCCTTGGAAGCGGATTTTTCTCCGCGTCCAGTTCATTTGGCCTGGACGCAGACTCCTTTTAATTGAGACGCAACTTATTTTGTGCGTTCTCTTTTGCTTTGATAAGAAATGGCAACATTATTATAATATTTTCCTACCCTTTATAAATACCCCCACTCCTTCTCTCTCTTTCATTATTCATTCTTTTTTCTTCTTTGTTTCCTGAGAACGAAAACAGCAAGCCCACCTGAGCCATGGCCGCCTCCTTGGCCAGCCAAGATGCTCCACCTCTCCCCTTCATTTCCACCACAAATTCCACCACCATTCTCCCCTCCATCTCCTCCTCCATTCCAACAACAACAACAACCACAACACCATATTCTCCACCTTCTTCTTCCTCTTCTTTTCTACCAAACAACCCATCTCACCACCAACTTCACCACCATTTCTACCACCATCTACACCACATTGATCACCACCAAACACACCATCTTCTTCTCCTCGTCATTCTCTTTCCAACGAGCTATAACTTCGTTCTCCGAAGCCTCGTTTCCAAAACACCAATTTTTCTATTTTAACTACACTTGCACCCCTCCACATATTTCTTTGGCCACTTTTCCGGCCAACTCCGACCACTTCCGGCCAACTCCGGCCGCCGCCGGTGACCGCCGGCCATTGCCGGCCATCCTCCCTTTCCCTTTTCATTCTTTCTTTTCCTTCTTTTCCTTCTTTTCCTTTCCTTTCCTTTTTTCATTTCCTTTTCTTCTCTGATTTCCCTCACTCTTTCCCTGCGTCTCACTCTCCCTCTTTCCCTGTCTCTCTCTTTCTTTCTGTTGATTTCTAGACGCGGATTTTACCCCTGCATCCAAATAGTTATTTAACGCGACCTTCGCTTTCTTATATCAACGCGACACGGAGTTCATGCTCGCGTCTGCGTTCTCCTCGTGTCCTTGCTAGAACGTGGATCTCGAACCTCGCGTTTGTGACATCCCTGCAACGCTATTTCCTGCGTCTGCCATTTCCCGCGTCTGCTATTTTTCGCGTCTGCCATTTTTCGCGTCTGCTATTTCCCGCGTCTGCTATTTTCCGCGTCTTTCTATTTGAACGCATTTACGCGTTGATTTCCTGGATTCCAGAGCTTGGGATTTCACGGCGTTTTTCGAAGTTCTAGGCGAGTGTTCTCGCTTTCCTATTGGACTTTCCCGCATCGTCGGGTTGACTTGCATAACATTATGTATTTATATCGGTATTCTCGTTTGATATTGTGATGTACATACTTGTTATATTAACTGTTGACATACACCTGTTTGTATCATACTTGACAACTGACGTGTTACCACCAGACATGATTTACTACTTAGCGCTTGTTCCTCATTATAACATGACTTATCATCCGCCTCCTGACATATTAATACTTGACCTGTGATTATCACATTTACGGGAATACTGTACTTGTTATCCTGTATTATATATACAGTGACCTGAATCTGTAGTACTTATGTACACCTGAATTCCTGATCATGTCCTTTTCTTGCTATTCCCGTAAATTTATAACTACATATTAAATTATTATAAGACAACTTGTACCCGGTTTGGGGGAAACTGATGGGCCCTGATTAATCATGTTTATGGTGGTCTTATCGAGTCGCGCGTGGCCACATACTTGAGAGATCACCTAGCGGCCACCAGGGATTCCGTGGGGTGTGCTGGCACCCCTACTCCTGTTCATTCCTGCCGGGTATGCACACGCCCTAGGCCTATTTCTATGGGATCTGCGATACTCTATTCCTATTCGGGCGTAAATAAGTCCCGGTACCTAGCGGTACGTTCTGGCTCAGCACCGGATACTCCTGGACCGTTGTCCCGGGCATGCACGGGGCCCATCCGAAACATGATTCATCGAACTTTATCAGTTTTCAAATAACTTGCTCTATAAGTTGTGAGTGGAAGTATGTGGAATGGGACGCATACTGAAGCCTACAACTTAGACGGCCCCAATTATAATAAGATGCTAATATACAATTTGTTGTGTTGTTTTGTAACTCGGGTTGTATGCGTTTGGATTACGGTGACATGGGATAAAGGTATATAGATAAGGGTTTCCTTGTTTGGATTATTCCTTCGATGTACTAGTCTCATGGAGCCGTGACCTGAGCTTGTGCGATCAGTTTTGCTCGTAATTAGTTTTATTCAGTTTTTATCGATTTTATGTTAGTTTAGAAGATATCTGGTGTTACCTTGTCTACTTTATTCATCGCCTCGTTACCTGCTTTTATCATGTCATATCATGAATGCTCCCGGCTTGATATCGATCACCGGCTCTACTTGCTTCTGCATGCTTGTGTCCACGACACGATTTCCAATGCAAGATTATGATTCGGTTTTATCGATACACTTGTACTTATCTTGGCACGCCATCTGGCATTCGCGCCACCACTCGCTGGGGGAGTTCTGACTCCTCTGGATCCTCATGTCCAGGTTCTGGAGCTTGGGGCTAGGGGATTCTCTTTGTTACTGACCAGAGAGGTGCTGCGGTAGCTTGGATCTCCAGCAGACTATTTGAAGCTCTATCCTTCCAGGCCCCCTGTGCGCCTCTCGAGTTTTCCTTTTGTAGACTCGTGAGTGCCTTTATACTGTTCATACATGTACATCTCTTTGTATTCTCGCATTTGCGACTATCAGTGATGTAATATTCTTATAATATTTATCACCTCTGGTGATAACTTTGTAATTGTACTGATATGTTGGAATGTATAATGCACCACTTGCTCCGTACTCTGATTCTTGCCTGTACTGATGCTTAGCGTATATACGAGAGGATATTTCTGACCTGCGTATATACGTCGCAGTAACGTCTCCGCACCCGCGGGATCGGGGCGTTACACTCTTACTCATTTTAGGAGAGTCAAGAGATTATGGCAATCAACTGCCAAATTTGATCTCAGATTTAATCTTGATTTGATTTAATCTTGATCCTGATTAGATTTGATCTCATCTGGAGATTTAATTGGTCAAAGGTTAACCATGACGGACCCACAGCGGAGCTGCCGCGTCGAGCTCGCAGCGGAGCTGAAAGAAACATCTGGCGAAATCAGAAGAAAGCTCTTCAGCGGAGCTAGATAACATCTGTGGCGAAGCTACCGAACATCCTTCTGCGTGGTTGCATGTGGCTTTGAGCGAAGTTAACTCTGCGGAGTTAACTGAGCACTTCAGGCGAAGCTATAAGTTAGCTTCCTGACGGAGCTGTGAATGGCTTCAAGGCAAAATTAGGTGATCTTAGCCTCTCAGGCGAGGCTATCCCTTTGAGCTCATGTGATATTAAGTGCTAACATCTTAGACCTGCTGAGATCTGTTTAGAGACAATCTGGGCTCACTGTCTGCTTCACTGGATCAGTAGAGTCCAAGTTGCTTCTTTGTCCCTCGGAGATGGGTGAAAACTGGTCGTCAACTTATCTGTCACTTGTCTTTTGTAAATGTCAACAAGTACAGAACTGGTCGTCAGCTTATCTGTCGCTTGTCTTTTGTAAATGTCAACAAGTACATAACTGGTCGTCAACTTGTCTATCGCTTGTCTTTTGTAAATGTCAACAAGTTTAGACACTGTTCAGGCCAGTCAGCTTATCTTTCACTTGTCTTTTGTAAATTCAACAAGTTTAGACATTATTCAGGTCAGTCAGAATCTTGTCTTTTTTAAAGTGTCAACACTCAAGTCAAGAGTTTAAATAGAAATAGATATATTCTCATTTTAATCGATGATTTTTCGAGATTTACTTGGGTTTTCTTTCTTAGACATAAAAATGAAACATTTTTATTTTTCAATGTATTTTGTAAAAAGTAGAAATTGAAATAAGATTTTTGATTTTGCATATTCGTAGTGATAGAGGTGGTGAGTTCGTCAACCACTATCATTACCTACTGTGAAGAACATGGAATAAAGCATGAGTTTTCTTACCCGAGAATCCCATAACAAAATGAGGTAGTTGAACGAAAAAATCGAATTCTCCAAGAGATGGAAAGAATCATGATAAATGAGTATGGCCTCCCTCAATATCTATAGGCCAAGGCCGTTCATACTTCATGTTATATTAATAATAGAATTTATCTTCGAAAGAAAAGTGAGAAAACTCCTTTTGAAATTTATCATTTGAAAAAGCCATTTGTATCATATTTAAAAGATTATGGATATAAATGTTTTGTTTCAAATACAAGAAAACTTTTGGGTAAATTTGATTCAAAGGTTTATGACGGTAATTTTGTTGATTATTCTTCAAGTAGTAAAACTTATAGAATTTTCAATAGATCTGCATTGACTATTGAAGAATTTATACATGTCAAATTTGAAGAATCTAACAAATTTATTAAGAATATTGTAAATGTTAAGATAAACTCTTTAGGTGAAGATTTGGATACACTTAAGGAAACTCTCATTCGAGAAGAATTCAAAAATGAAGAACCAAGTAAAAATGATAAAGAAGGACGCCAAGAGCAAGTTCAACCTCTTCCAAAAGATTGAAATTATACGTCAAGTCATCGAAAGGAACTTATCATTGGTGATATATCTAAGGGAATCGACTAAATCTAATATTCATAATTTATGTGATTTTGTTACTTTTATCTCACACATTAAGCCTAGTAATATTCATGAGACCGAGGTAGACTCTTATTGGTTGTTTGCCATGCAAGAGGAGCTTAATCAATTTAAGCGTAACCAAGCATGGAGACTTGTTTCTAGAACCTAAGATAGGCTAACTATTGGTACTAAGTGGATGTTTAGAAATAAGCTAGATAAGTCTGACAATATATTTAGAAACAAGGCTAGGCGTGTGGCTCAAGGTTACAATCAAATCTAGGAAACCGATTTTGAGAAAACATTTACATCAGTTACACGGCTCGAGGCCATAAGAATGACTCTTGCATATGCATCATTTGAAGATTTCACAGTATATCAAATGGATTTAAAAAGTGCTTTTCTAGATGGATTCATAGAAGAAGAAGTATATATTGAACAACCTTCCGGATTCGGTGATCATATACATCCCGATTATGCATTCAAATTGGATAAAGCTCTTTATGGTTTAAAACAAGCTCTATGAGATTGGTATGATAAACTTAATAATTTTCTCATCGACAAGGGTTTTACTAAAGGTTAGGTAGACACCACACTTTTTACTGAGCATATTGATGAAGATATTTTAATTGTTCAAATTTATGTACATGATATAATTTTTTATTCTAGTAACAATGCTTTATGTAAAAATTTTAAAAGTTACATGAAAGAAGAATTCGCGATGACCATGAGGGGTGAACTCAGTTACTTTCTTGAACTCCAAATCAAGTAAAAAGAAGATGAGATTTTCTTGAATCAAGCAAAGTACACCAAGGAGTTGATCAAGAAGTTTGGTCTAGAAAATGTTGATAAAGATATTTTAATTATTCAAATTTATGTACATGATACAATTTTTTATTCTACTAACAACGGTTTATGTAAAGATTTTAAAAGTTACACGAGAAAAGAATCCGCGATGACCATGAGGGGTGAACTCAATTACTTTCTTGAGCTCTAAATCAAGTAAAAAGAGGATGAGATCTTCTTGAATCAAGCAAAGTACACCAAGGAGTTGATCAAGAAGTTTGGTTTAAAAAATCCTAAATCTTGCAAAACTGCCATGGCCGCCACTACAAAACTAGGCAAGGAAAATTAAGGTAAGTGTGTTGATATAAAAGTTTATAGAGGCATGATAGGTAGCTAATTGTATCTAATGGCAAGTAGGCTTTAGATCATGTTTAGTGTTTACTTGTGTGCTCGTTTTCAATCTTACTCTAAGGAATCACATTTAATTGTGGTTAAATGCATAATAAGATATTTAAAGAGCACAATTAATATGAGTTTATGGTATCCGAAAACTGGTCAATTTACAATGACAAGTTATTCAGATGCTAACTATGCGGGTTGAAGAGTTGATAGAAAAAGTACTAGTGTAACACGTCAATTTTTTAGTAATTCTCTTGTTTCATGGTCCTCTAAGAAACAAAATTCAGTAGCTTTATAAACTGTCGAGGCGAAGTATGTTGCAGCAAGTGCTTGTTTTGCACAAGTATTTTGGATGAAACATACCCTATTCGATTATCATTTACATTTCAATCATGTCAATTCTCTGTGATAACACTAGTACTATTCACATGACGAAAAATAAAAATCAACATAGTAAAATCAAACACATTGATATAAGATATCATTTTTCTCAAGATCACTTTGAAAAGGTGATATTGAGTTAGATTATAAATCCACTCACATGCAGTTAGCGGATATTTTTATAAAACCTTTGAATTTTAACCAATTTACTTTTATTTGAGGTGAATTAAATTTATGCATTATGAATAATTAATTATCTGTTATAAATTTCATTATCAATCATATATTTGGTATCGTATATCTCCTATTGTCACTGTCGACAATCAGAAAGAGAGATATTTTTTGTTTCTGTATTTTCTTCTGTCGACAGCATACAGGATCTGTCGATAGAGGACTGTCGACAGTCCTATATGACTATCGACAGCTCTGTCATTTACAATAGCAGATCCTATTTAAAACACTCCACACACTTAATTTCTTCTCCAATCTTCTCTCTCTTTCGAATTCTCCTCCCCTTCGTCTCAAAACCTCAGTCTTTAATCCTCTCTTGAGCAAATTCTTCATCTTCTTCGATTTACTTAAGGAGATTCTACTTCTTTCCTCAGTTTCATCATCCCATCTGGTTGGATACGTTTTTTTCCTCTTTTCTATTTCAACCCTAATTTTTTTTCTATTTTCATCATGTCTAAGAGAGGTAGAACTGATGCTGGATCTTCTAAGACTTCTTAGATCTAAGAGATACAGAGTTTCTAACTCTAGAACTCCTTCCTTCAAAAAATTTGTTAGTCAAAATGCTTTAGAAAAATTCAATCTTTCCTTCTCCAAGAAAACTATTATCACTGGCAAACTTATAAATTTATCTTGTTTTTCTGATTATCACCTTGATTCACTCTTTGAAAATTTAGGTTGGAAAGATTTTCTGGAAATCAAAAGGAAGTGCTACCTTAACTTGGTTCAAACTTTCTATGCTAATCTCTCTTTGGATGACAACAATGTTATCCATAGTAGAGTTGGTTTTATTGATGTCACTTTGTCTGTTGAGGATATAACTCTCATTCTTGCTCTTCCTAATGAGGAATTAGATATTTTTTCTGAGCACTTGAACTTCTTTCAGGTGTATCCTGAAAGGGAATCTCGTGAATCTGCATCCTTACTCATTCACAACAATAGCAATTAAGCTCTCACTCTGAATGATGAAGTCTCTTTTCTTACTATTCCATATCAGGTTTTGGTCAAAATAATTTGATGATTATTATTCCTAAACTGGGAGAATACGGTAAAGAAAGAGGGTTCATTACTCTCTTGATTCACTATATCATGTGTGGTCGTCCTGTCAACCCACCTCAGCTTATCTTTAACAACATCATTACAGATAACTTTGAGTATAGGAACTTATCATATGGTAAAGTTCTTACCATCTTTTTGACTATAGGGGTTTTGACCTTTCAGTGGAGGCTTTAATCGCTCCTCCAAGACCTTTTGATCATAGTTTCATAAACAATATGATGAGTCATCTTCCCCATTCACATCAAGATACTACTCTTAATGAAGAAGAAACAATGCATGCATGAGAACCTCCTCACACTACTCATCCATCTATTCCTCCGACTGATTCTTATTTCACTCTTCTTACCTTCATCCATAACCATAGTTTATCTCACATTCAGGTTCGTGATGATTTCTATTCCATGTCTTCTCACTTTGCTGCATCATAAAGGCTTGTTGAGATGCATATTGTCCAGATTCAAAACCATCTAGGTTATCAGATGTCTCATCCTACTCAGTATATGCACCCTCTTCCACCCACGGATCCACCTTTCCTACCTTATAATCCTTGTCCCACTCATGCTCCTGCTGCCACTTCTGCTCCTGCTGACTACCTGGATCGTGGAGATGCAGATACTACTGGTGCTGGGCCCTTCAAAACTTTTTGGGATAATCATTTTGAGTGTACCAATGTTGCCACATGGATGTTATGTTGATTAGTTGTTTATGCTTTGGAAATGGATGATATATTTTGGACATGGATATGTCGTTGCTTTTATTTTAGTGTCATTGAACTCTTTTGGTATTGTAATCTCTAAAAACACTTGCTATATTATGCTTGGATATGTATTGGTATTTATTATGAAATAATATAATCACATCAATGGTTGTTGAATTTATTTTTATATACCATTGACACTATTGTGCTTATATGAAAATTTTAGATGATACATATTCTGTTTATCTTATGCATCACTTCATGAGGAATTTATTTATAAACTCTTCTCTCAAAATATTCATGAGTTTTGTCATCATCAAAAAGGTGAAGATTGTTAGCCCAAGGGTACAATCAATCTCCGTTTTGATGATGACTCACTCATGAACATATATGAAAACTAACATATATTTTAGTATTTATAAGTTTTCAGGTTCTCTTCATGTTTGTTTCATCTTCAAGTTGTGATACGAGATCAAAAAGTGTTGATACTTTTGAAGACATGAAGATAAGCATGGTTACTATATAATAGACATTTAGTTTATTAGAATGTCAAAGTTTAGTATAAAGAGAAGAGCTCAAAGAATTACACACACATACACTAAAAAATATTTTGAACTGTTTAAAAGACTTGTATATTTCTCAAAAATATTATTTTGATAGTCTGGACTGTCGACGGGTGGAACAAAGATTGTCAACAGCTGTATCCAGCAACTCTGTTGAAATAGAGCTATCGACAGTTCTCTAAAGCCTCGACAGGCCATCCCATAACAGTCGACAGGTTCTGTTCAATGAACTGTTGATAGGATTTTATAGTAAGTCAAGTTTTTCAAATTTTTAGCGATTGTCGACAGTGGTAGTGGACTGTCGGCAGGCCTTTGTGAGTTTTGTTTCATTTCTGAAGCAAAACTGTCGATAGGCCTAATGGACTGTCGATAGCTCTTGTTAGCCATTTGCACATTTGACTATTTGTTTTAAATGTGGATTAATTTTTTTACCATGTTTGATTATCTTAAACGACTATTTTTCTAAAACATAAATCTATGATTATTTTCTAAAAGTTTATTATCAGTTTTCAAGCTAAAAATTCATTAGTGTTCTTTGAAAAAATTTATTGCTCAAAAAATCTCTTTTCTCCACTATATTTCTCACAAACCATATCCTTGACATTCAATCTCTTTATTCTAAACTATAGGATTCTTGTGAGAAGTCTGTTAATCTGTATAAGATCATCCCAGTAATGTGAAGTTGTTGTTGTGTTCCTCTAGTAAGAGAGGATTGAGAGCTGCAACTCCGAGATCTCAGGGGATTTACTATTGTTAAGTATAATTGCGATTATATAGTTGAATCCTTCACTGCCGTGAAGACGGGGATGTAGAACAGTGGCTCGAACATCAAAACAACTTCATTTGTTTGTGATTGCTTACCGAGTTTGCTCTTTCTATATTTTCTCTATATTGTTATCTCTTTTTTGGTTCTTATATCATTCATATCTATCATCATCTCTTCTTACTACACTAAGATTGCAATTGTGCACCTCGACCCTTATTAAATAGCAATAAAAAAGGAATAAGTTCAGAACTCTTCGCGGGGTATTCGACTTAAATTCTTAGTTGTAAGCTTGACTATTGGGTTGTGTATTGTTATTCGTTTTCATTCTAGCACTATTTATTGTATATCACCTATTCACCTCCTCTCGGTTTATTTCAACTTTCTCTAAATAACTGTATATTTCTTGAATCTTATTTTAATTGTAAACTTTACAAAACTTGTAAGATTTTCACAATCATTGGAAAACAAACTTAACGCAAATTTTGTCAAAATCAAAATTATTGTCCCTCATTTCCTAAATTTTCCTCCTTCTCTCTGCCCTCCTCAAACCTAATGTTTCTCCAAATTCTCTCAAATTTTACTCTAAATTTTTGTCGAAAATTTCTCAAATTTCTTAAGAAGTATAATAAAAAATGATTTGATATGCAGTGTTTAATCAGTTAAATAACGATAATTTAGTCATTTGTAAAAACTTAGGCAAGATAATAGAATCAAAAGAAAATATTTTATTTTTTTCCCCTAAAATGGTGGCAAACTTTTAAGATCTAATAGATTTCGAGGGTAATTTTTTAATATCAATGAACTATAGGGCAAAAATTTCTAAATATTAAAGATTTGGAGATATATATCTAAATAATCCTATTAAAAAATAGTTACATTTTATACATAATTTATATATGTCTCTATATTACTATCAAAAGCATTAATTCATATATTCCAATTATGTTATGTCTATCAAATTGACAAGATAATTAACTAATTAAGATACTTTAGAAACAAAACCATAGAATTTGAGATACAAATACTATCACCTAAATGGGTACTATCACATAATTTATATATGTCTCTATATTACTATCAAAAGCATTAATTCATATATTCCAATTATGTTATGTCTATCAAATTGACAAGTATTAATTAATTAAGATACTTTAGAAACAAAACCATAGAATTTGAGATACAAATACTATCACCTAAATGGGCAATCCTAATGGAAATTCTATTCATATAGATGTAATTTAACACCCATTAACTATATATAAAATAAAATTCAAGAAATTTTGACGTATTTAACCCATGGATTAAGTGTTGACAAAAACAAGATTTCAAAATCGACAATAGAATGATGAATTTTTTGCCATTAACTCATCAATTTTTTTTGTTGATATTTGGTTTATATATAGTTAATGGCTATTAGATCACACCTAATGGAACAGATTTTCCGTCAGGGTTAAATATTTCTAAGTTTGATGGTATTTGCGTCTGAAATATTATGGACAGTTATAGCACCCCGTTCCCGGAATACGTACTCGATGCATATTCTAATTTTTAATCATATTCTTTCAATTTTTCTTTGTATTTGTTTTGTTTTATGATTATTTATATAATCATTTGGTATTTGGATCCGCATTCCTAATTTTAGAACTAACCCGCATGTGAACTGAGGACCCGATCACAATTTATTGATCATCTTGACCTTTTTAGTAGTCAGATTTGACTAATTTTAGTTTCAAACCTCGTTTTCTAATATTTTAAATTTTTCATAATTTTAAAATTTTTCTGAATTAAATTATAAAATCTTCAAAACTGGTATTGACCGGTGCTGCCGATCGATTTCAGAATTTTTTAATTTACAAATGAAGTTAAATTTTTAGAAACTGCTTTCATATTATTTCTTAAAATTGTATTTTCTATCTAAATGCATTTTTGGGGATTTATTTGAATTTATCAAAAATCGGCCGGTTTAGTGTCGACTAGTAACACTGGTAGATTTTAAGATTTTTATTTAAAAATGGGATTGAATTTCTAAAATCTGATTTCACCATGTGCCTTAATTTTTTTAAGATTGTTTCAAGTTATTTCATTTTCTAAACTTTTTCAGAGTTTTTGGTGTTTCCTAGATTCTGAAATTTTATCCAGATATTTTTCTTTTATTTTTTCTATTTTCTGAATTTTCTCCTCCACTAATAATTTTTTATCCTTTTCTTTTCTTTTCCTTTCTTTCAAATTTTCCTCAAATTTCTCCACCAGATAATAAATATCTCCCAACCACACACACACACACACTCTCTCTCTCCTCATTTATGATGAATACCCAACTTGTACCCAGATGCGGACCTCAGTCCCGCATCTGGGCTCAACCCAGCCAGACGCAGGTTTAATTTTATGAGATGCGGGTCTTATTTCTATTAAGAGACGGATCTCAATCATTAACCCCCGCTCACACACACACTCTTTCCCCCACACCTTTCTCTCCCCCTCTTTATTTTTCTTCTTTCTTCAAAACACAACACAACGCCATGTTCTCCTCCCCTAGCGCGACGAGCCTCCGACGAACCACCAATGCATCCTCCCTGTCTCACTTCTCCCCTCGTCTCTCCACTCCAATAAACCCATCACTACCAACTCCTCCTCCTCCTTCACCATAACAAACCCAATAACCACCATCTTCTCCACCATCTCCCCCACCACCAACACCACCACGACCACTACCACCACTTACAAACTTCCTCCTCCGTCGTGCTCTTTCATTTTAGTCCCTCGTCGCTTTCCGAAACGTCGTCTCACCAACCTCCAAAACTATCCCCTTCAACTATACTTGCACCACCACCATCACCTTCCAACTTCCCCCTTTGGCTGTGTCGCCGCCTGTCCCCCAACAAGGCAGCCACCTTCTCCCCTTCTTTTCTTTTCTTTCCTTCCTTTCTTCCTTTTCTTCCTTCCGTTCTTCCTCTTCTTTCCTTCTTTCTTTCTTTTTATTTTTCCTTCTTTGTTCTTTATTTCCCCCTCTCTCTCTCTCTCTCTTTTTTAGACCCTGAGCCAGGTCGTGGCCTGGGCCGCCATGGCCTACCCCCTTCTCCTCTCTTTCCCTTTCTTCTTCTTTCTTTCTTCTTCTTTCTTTCTTCTCTGCCTTGTTTCTTTTCTCCTCTTTTCTTTGACTGATTTTGGTAATAGAGGGAACTCTCTCTCTTCTATCTCTCAATCTCTATCCCTATTCAGTCCATCTCACTCTCTTTTCTTCTTTCTTTTCATTTATCTCTATCTTTCATTCTCTCTCTTTCTCCCCAGGGGACTACTGGACGCAGAGCTCACCCCCGCGTCCGAGTGCCTCTGCTATGCAAGACGCGACATCCGCGTCTAATTTAAATTCATCTCCGCGTGACGCGACCTCCGCGTCTAATTTAAATTCATCTCCGCGTGACGCGACCCCCCGCGTCTCTGCGCTTCCGTCACGCGAGCCTTGACTCCCGCGTCCATAACCCTTGCGTTCCCTTGATTTCTCCATCTCCCTAAAAATACAATATTTTATAATATTGAACGCGCTCACTTGTTAGTTACTTGGAGTTCCGGAGTTCGGCATTTTCACGGTGTCTTTTGTATGTAGGCGAGTGTTCTCGCCTTCTATTTGGGTTTCCCCACTTCGATGGTGTTGATATGTATTATTTTGAGAATTGTGTTATTCGTAAAATCATTGCAATCGGTGGATTGCTATTGTATCAGTGATGTACTGTACTTTGTATGGGGGAATATTGTAATAACATAAGAAATATATATTTCTGCATTTGGTACTAATACTTTATGCAGGTACTTATACAGCCTTCGGGCTTAATTACTCTGCAGTTCTACTATAATCTCCAGGTTTAACCTCTCTGAGGTGTTAAAAGTCCTCTAGACTTTCTATTGCTACGCCTGGTAGGCGGGCCTAGAATCAACACTTTACCGCAACTCCATTCTAGCGTAGTTACCCCGTGAGCACGGTTGTGCCGTGAGCGGTAGTATGGTGTTCATATGTATGCTGCGACACGTGCGTTTAGTTATACTGCGAGCAGTAACCACGCCAAGTGTGATGTGTCTAGTGCTGTACGTTAGCTTCGCTTCAGCTTTATTTGAAAGTTCACCTAGAGGGGGGGTGAATAGGTGATGGCTAATCTAATGGTCACTTAATGTCAAATAATGCGGAAGCTAAAAACAATTATGACCTAAACTAAACTCTTTAAACTAAACACCACGTATAACACAAGAGTGTTGCCGAATTCCCCGTGAAGGGCTCTGGACAAACTCCTTTAGATTCCCCTTGAATGGGTTGAGGTGCCGCGTTGGCTCTCTTGGTTGAATACAAGTGTTAACAAATAATCCCAAGCAAGTATATCAATGAGCACACAATATATCAAGCATGTAAAGATAAACTATAAGAGTATGCAAGATATAAAGGAGAGAGAGAGAGAGAGTGAGCAATCGCAAACACAAGGGATTTGTTTCGAGGTTCGAGCACACTTGCTCTACATCCCCGCCTTCGACACACGAAGGATTTCCACTATACTCGATCCCAATGGATCACCCGGTGCCGCAACACCTACAAGCTCTCGGACTCTCTAGCCCGTACACACGCAAGCCCACCGGCTCGCCGAGACCGCACCTCAAACAAGAGTTCGCACCTGAACCCGAAACACCGAGTCCTCACTAGGACCCGAAACAAATGCGAACACACACGTCCGCCTCCTCAAAGAAACAAATGAAGTCTTTGGTGATCACAACACTTTGATCACCTAAAAACTATCTCACTACAACACTCATATAAGATGAATAGCAATGGATAGCTCAAGTGTTTATGTGAGAAAAACTAGGATGGAAATGGTGGAGGAAAACTCAAAGAATCTCTTTAAAACACTCTTGATAAAACTCCCCTTTTGATTGAAAATATTTGCTCTAAATCAAGTGGAAGAAAACCTCTAAATAGCTCAGGAAAAATTGGTGAAAACCAACTTGAAAATCTTAGAGAAAAACAATGACCAAACCCCCAAATTTATAGGCTGTCAAAAACTAGCCGTTGGGGTCTGTCAGACCTATCGGTCGACCGCCAACGGTCAAGAATCTGACCGTTGGAGCCTCCGGTCGACCGCCCGGTCGACCCAAAAGAACAGAGAGCACTGCTCTCAGTTCCGGTCGACTGGGTCGGCAGACTGGCTATCTGCCAGGTCAAGGCGTGCACGTCGTGCACATCGGTGGACCGATCCGGTCGACCGACTTCAGCCCTAGTCGACTTGATAAGTCGACTAGTCGACTTGGCTGAAGCCTGAAACAAAAATCTGATAAGAAATTTAAAACTTGGTCTTTTTGATTGAAATAAACTCCCATAAAATACTTTAAAAATCTACAAAAATAAATTTACCAATATACTTTGATAAACAAACATGCTTGCACAAAATCAAGGCATGTTATAAAAGATTTGGACTATTTTTGTAATATGAAAATATTGGCTCAATTAAAAACTTGTATTTTTTAAAACTTGATTTTTCTAAAATTTGTTTTTCTAAAACTTCTCCAAATACAAAAATAAGATATTTAAACAACTTTTAAAGCATAGTGTGTATGGATATGATCCGCTACACAAACATGGTGAAATATCTATGTTTTTGACATTAAGCACTAAACATGATTTTGGTTAGAAGATATGAAGACTTGAAAACCAAAATCCAAACATGTATTTTCTAAAATTGAAAATCTTTTCTAAAACAAACTAAATCAAGAGTGTGTGTGTATGTATACTTGAGCAATCCACTAACCACTCTATCCTTTACATTTTATCTAAAAACAAAATCTTATAAAAAACTAAATCTTATACCTAGACACAAGTCTTCATCTTCTTGAAGTCTTCACTTGAAGCCTTCTCATCTTCTTGACTTGGTCCAAACACGATCCAATGGCTCTTGAATCAAACCGTGCTAGCTCCAAAACTTGACTTCAAATCCTTTGTTGAAACTATACACCTACTAAGATCTTGATAACAAATCTGTCACTAATTAAACACAAGATCATTAGTAAATATAACTACATGAGTTGATCATCATCAAAACTAGAGTGATGGGCCTTTGGGCCAACAATCTCCCCCTTTTTGATGATGACAAAACTCATGAAGTTATATATGTATGGATTAAAGTAAAGCTTCAAGGAAGCTCCCCCTTAACTCATGCATAACACAAAAATAAATAAATGTGCAATGTATGCTCTCAAACATGTATGCAAATGAAGGAGATAAACATGCACTCAAGCATATAAAACAAATCAAATCTTTTGCTCCTGTTTGCAAAAACAAAGCATATATGCATAAACATAAATTCTTTTATACCAAACATGCATATGTACCAAATACTTCTCAAATACCTCTCCCCCTTTTTGTCAATCATCAACAAAGGGGTTAAGGTAAAAACAAAATCATCAAATCTTTCTCCCCCTTTTTATCATAAACAAAGAGATCAATAAGGGGCCAAACAAACATATCAATAAAAGGTTATATGTGATATACATTCATGAAGAGGAAGACGGTTAAGTAACTTTCCTACACATATACATTACATGAAAGAGGGATGACAAGCCCTAATTCACATAACGTATAATATGTAATGCATAAGAGGAGATGTGAAGCTCCCCCTACACACGTGTACCACATAAAGAAGAGATTGTCAAGCTCTTCAATACACAATACACTCAACATGAATCTATATGTAGAAGAGATGTTAAGCTCCCCTTGCATATAGGCAAAATAAATCAAAACATTTTTTTCTTTATTAAAACAAATTTTGAATTTTCTCAATAAAACAAATCTTGAGAATTTTTCTTAAAAATTTGTATTTTCTTAACATAAACAACTTTGTGCTTTAAACATGTAAAACAATTTTAACTCAAGCACAAATAACTCATATATATGTATGAAAAATGAGTATACCAAGTGAAATTGGTACATACATATATAAGAAACAAAATATGAGTATATACAAAAATAGAGTCAAATTGATACTAATTGAAACGATCCAATGATACCAATTGAAGATAACAATGTAAATTATGTATATGACTCATAACTTATACCTCCCTTTATATGTTCAAGATTAAAATGATTTTCACTATAAAGCATACTTGAGCATAATCTCCCATCCATCCTCCCATTAAGGTTGGAAGGGGTTTTCGAAAATAATTTTGAAAATAGTTAAGCATTGAAAATCTCTTCCAAATGAAGAATAATTAACTAGTTAAAAGTAATTTTTGAAAAATTAGTTAAAGATCCTTCAAAACATGAAATCAAAACATATGTTTTTCATGAATCATACCAAATACACAAAAATTGACACTCGAATCGATAAAGCTCATAAAAGTGTTCATGAATTCAGGTCATGACAAAACAAATGAAGTATGAGTGTACAAGAATAATGTATATAGTATTTTCATGAAAATAGTCATTAAGGCTCAAAAATGATCAAAACAAATTATTCATTTTATTTAATCAAACAAAACATGAAAATTTATTTTTCATTAAAACAATAAACTTCTAGGTATATGTATGATTTATCTAAATCTAACAATATGCATACATATCCCAAACATAAAACGAGTCTATTAATAGTATTTGCATGAAAGCAAGAGACTCAAAAAGGATATACATGTATATTTATTAGATTTGAATAAAAATTACATATACATGAAGTAAAAACATGAAAATAGGCAAAACAAGTATGAAAGAATCATCAAAACTAGGCTATACATGTGCATATAGTGGGTACAAATGAGCATGAAGTACAAACATATATGAATCAATTGTTACTCACTACTTGTACATGTATAAATTCAAGTTTTGACAAAAACTACATTTAAACTAGTATTTACCACATGAAGTATAAAACAAATCAAACATGAACATGCTAAATGATATTATCAAATGAAAAGCATGTAAATAAAATAGGAGTTTAGAAATAGTTCCCAAACCAAGGAACTACTCCAAATCTCCAAAACATGGTGGTTGACCCACCAAAACTCCTTGATAGCGGTGCATCCATATATGTGTCCTTTTAGTTCAATTGCACCCACCATCAAGGCACCAAACCTCTCACGTTTTGAGAGATCCCTCACCTACATCAAATACACAAGGTGGGAGTTTTGGTACCCATTTTCTTTTGGGCCTTGGGGGTTAGCTTTGTAAGGCACCCAAACATTTTTATTAGCAAAATTTAAAGAATGCAGCTTGTCAAAACAAAATTTTGCTAAATGGCCTTTGCGGCCACAATGTGTACATTTGTACACCTTAGGATGCTTATGTGTGTGAGTGTGATCATGACGTGCAACATAAGCATATGCATGATGATGTGCATGAATATGTGGAGCTTGTTTCTTTGAAAATAAAGACTCCAATCTCTTATGATTAAATGCACATGAGCTCAAAGTGGAGCTCAAACAATTTATCCTATTTTTCAAAACATTAACTTCATTTTGATCAGTAGAAGTGGTGGCATGTAAAGCATGATCAAAAGTCCTTTTCTTTTTAGAAACTTTATCTTTTTCTTTTTCAAAAATTTTTCTTTTCAAAGTAGAGTTTTCTTGAAAAGCAATTTCTTTTTGTTTTTCCACCAAAACAATTTCATTTTTCAAAGTAGTGTTTCCTTCACAAAGATCATTCAATTTAGACATGAGGGAAACATTTTCATTTTTCAAAACATTATTTTCTTTTTCTAAGCATGCAATCTGAGATTTAAATGAATCTTGTTCTATATGCATGCAATCAAATTTCTTTTTTAAATTTTTATTTTCTTTCTTAATCATGTCATATTTATTAAGCAATAATTGACAAAATGTAGAGAGCTCTTCATATGACATGTTATTATCCTCATCCTCGGATTCGGTAGTTACCTCAAGGGGGTTATCCTCTTGGACCATATAGCACTTGTTGGAGGTGTCGCTTCCAACATCCGAATCGCTCTCCGCATAGTATTGTTCCTTTTCGCCAAGGGAGATGAGGGTGTTCCAAACTATAAAAGCCGAATCAAAGTTAGAAACTCTAAATAAATAAACATCATCTAGGGTAGACTTTAAAGCATCAAGGGCTTTTGCATTAGCCTCAATATTCTTACCATATAAACAATAATCATTATTAGTGATGGCAAGATAAACATGTATGCCTAGGGCTTTGAGGTTCAAAGACATCTTAACCTTCCAAATTTGGATGTTAAGAATGTCAAAGGTGGGTGGTGACATGAAGTCCATGGTGTGTGTACAGAAAATAGTGATTAGCCTAAAATGAGGATCTTTAACTCTAGGTTGTTAGACCAAATTCAGAGCACTTGGCTCTGATACCAATTAAAAGTTCACCTAGAGGAGGGGTGAATAGGTGATGGCTAATCTAATGGTCACTTAATGCCAAATAATGCGGAAGCTAAAAACAATTATGACCTAAACTAAACTCTTTAAACTGAACACCACGTATAACACAAGAGTGTTGCCGAATTCCCCGTGAAGGGCTCTGGACAAACTCCTCTAGATTCCCCTTGAATGGGTTGAGGTGCCGCGTTGGCTCTCTTGATTGAATACAAGTATTAGCAAACAATCCCAAGCAAGTATATCAATGAGCACACAATATATCAAGCATGTAAAGATAAACAATAAGAGTATGCAAGATATAAAGGAGATAGAGAGAGAGAGAGAGTGAGCAATCGCAAACACTAGGGATTTGTTTCGAGGTTCGAGCACACTTGCTCTACATCCCCGCCTTCGACACACGAAGGATTTTCACTATACTCGATCCCAATGGATCACCCGGTGCTGCAACACCTACAAGCTCTCGGACTCTCTAGCCCGTACACACGCAAGCCCACCGGCTCGCCGAGGCCGCACCTCAAACAAGAGTTTGCACCCGAACCCGAAACACCGAGTCCTCACTAGGACCCGAAACAAATGCGAACACACACGTCCGCCTGCTCAAAGAAACAAATGAAGTCTTTGGTGATCACAACACTTTGATCACCTAAAAACTATCTCACTACAACACTCCTATAAGATGAATAGCAATGGATAGCTCAAGTGTTTGTGTGAGAAAAACTAGGATGGAAATGGTGGAGGAAAACTCAAAGAATCTCTTTAAAACACTCTTGATAAAACTCCCCTTTTGATTGAAAATATTTGCTCTAAATCAAGTGGAGGAAAACCTCTAAATAGCTCAGGAAAAACTGGTGAAAACCCACTTGAAATCTTAGAGAAAAACAATAACCAAACCCCCAAATTTATAGGCTGTCAAAAACTACCCGTTGGGGTCTGTCAGACCTGTCGGTCGACCGCCAACGGTCAAGAATCCGACCGTTGGAGCCTCCGGTCAACCGCCAACGGTCAAGAATCCGACCGTTGGAGCCTCCGGTCGACCGCCCGGTCGACCCAAAAGAACAGAAAGCACTGCTCTCAGTTCCGGTCGACTAGGTCGGCAGACCGGCCATCTGCCAGGTCAAGGCGTGCACGTCGTGCACGTCGGTCGACCGATCCGGTCGACCGACTTCAGCCCTAGTCGACTTGATAAGTCGACTAGTCAACTTGGCTGAAGCCTGAAACAAAAATCTGATAAGGGATTTAAAACTTGGTCTTTTTGATTGAAATAAAATCCCATAAAATACTTTAAAAATCTACAAAAATAGTTTTACCAATATACTTTGATAAACAAACATGCTTGCACAAAATCAAGGCATGTTATAAAAGATTTGGACTATTTTTGTAACATGAAAATATTGGCTCAATTGAAAACTTGTATTTTTCTAAAACTTGATTTTTCTAAAATTTGTTTTTCCAAAACTTCTCCAAATACAAAAACAAGATATTTAAACAACTTTTAAAGCATAGTGTGTATGGATATGATCCACTACACAAACATGGTGAAATATCTATGTTTTTTGACATTAAGCACTAAACATGGTTTTGATTAGAAGATATGAAAACTTGAAAACCAAAATCCAAACATGTATTTTCTAAAATTGAAAATCTTTTCTAAAACAAACTAAATCAAGAGTGTGTGTGTATGTATACTTGAGCAATCCACTAACTACTCTATCCTTTACATTTTATCTAAAAACAAAATCTTATAAAAAACTAAATCTTATACCTAGACACAAGTCTTCATCTTCTTGAAGTCTTCACTTGAAGCCTTCTCATCTTCTTGACTTGGTCCAAACACGATCCAATGGCTCTTGAATCAAACCGTGCTAGCTCCAATACTTGACTTCACATCTTTTGTTGAAGCTATACACCTACTAAGATCTTGATAACAAATCTGTCACTAATTAAACACAAGATCATTAGTAAACATAGCTACATGAGTTGATCATCATCAAAACTAGAGTGATGGGCCTTTGGGCCAACATTATTTAGCTCTGCTTGGATGTTCTCTTGCTTACTAATTGCCTGCTTGATAGTTTATCTATTCTTATATTGATTGTTATGGAGAGTTTGAAATCTTACCTTGTACTGTTTTCAGAAAACTGTATCAATTTTGGTATTTATATCGATCTCTTATATCAGTACTTCTTTCATGTATAACATTTTTCTGTATTGCTTGATGTGCCAACACTCACCGTGTTTTCACTTGGCACTTGACGCGTACATGCTATCTCCTGCATGCTATTACTTGACACCTACCTGATATTACCTGACATCTGACACATGATCGCCTGACACCTGCCATACCTGATACTTGACTGTTATAATTATCACAATACGGAAATGATAACCTGACATCTTGATTATATCTTGATATATTCCAGTACAATCCGTACTCCTGATACAACATGTACTCATGACATACCTGACATGCTCCTACTCATTCCCATACACTGATAATTATATAATAAATAATAAAAAGGACAACTTATACCGAGTATGGGGGAACTGATGGACTTCAATTGTGATTTTGTCTACAATGACATAGGGATGTTGTGCAACTAAAATCTTGAGGTTCTACTTGTGGGCCCCAAGTGTTCCGGACGGGGTGGTTCTTACACCCCGGTTACTATAATCAATCCATTATGAGTGCTTAGCGGCACGGGCATGACTAAGTGTCCGGTTAATGGGTCGTTGTTCCGGACATGCACGGAGCCCGTTGTAAATATAATTCTTTGGTCTCATCATCAGTTTCTAATAACCAACCTCGAGTTACTCATATATGGATGTATGTGCATTGAGTCATACGCCAGAACACATACTTAGACATATGTCTCAGACGGGTAATAATAAAAGACGTTCATTAATAATTCGTTGTTCGTTTGCCAATTCAGGTTACGGTGTCATGAGACATAGGGTACATAGATGAGGGTTTTCTTATTTGGATTATTCCTTCGAATTATTAGTCTTCTGAAGCCGAAATCTAAGCTTCTACAACTAGTCTTGCATATATTCGGTATTATCAGTTTTGTTAATTTCTATCAGTTTTATGATGTTTTCGTAGTTTAAGAGTCAACTTAGGTTATATGAACTCAGGATAAAGTGACGTGAGGTATACGGTATATAAATGAAGGTTTCCTTATTTGAATTATTCCTTCGACGTACTAATATCACGAATCTATAATTTGGGCTTGTATAACGGGTTTTGTCATATTCACTCTACTTATTGCCTCCTTACATGTTACTGCATGCCTATGCTAACGAGACGATTTTTAATGCACGCTTATGATTCAGATTTATTGATACACCTGTGCCTACTTATGCATGCTACTTGGCTCTCGCCTCACCTCTCGCTGGGGAATTCTGACTCCCTTGGATCGCATGTCCAGATCCTGAATCTTAGAGCTTGTGGATTCTCTCGGTTGCTGACCGGAGTGGCACAGTGAAAGCGTGGATTTACGACAGACCGCCCAGAGTCCTTTTCTTTCAGGCCCTGACTCATCTCTCGAGTTTTTCTTTTGTCACTCGTGAGCATCATCAGTACTGTTCATATTTGTATATCTCTTTGTATTCTCATATCTGCTCCTATCGGTGATGTAATATTTTTATAATATTGTGTCATATCCTATGATAACTTTGTAATTGTACTCATATATTAGAATGTATGATGCACCACGTACTTTTGTGCACTGATTCTTACATGTACTGATGCTTAGCGTATATATGTGTGAGTATTTTCGACCTACATATATACATCACAGTAACGTCTCCGTACCTGCATGATTGGGGCGTTACAACCGCAACCTAGCTTAACTCTTGTTTAAATTATTTTTCTAGCTTCAATTTTATTTGATGCTTGTTGTTCGAACGCAGGGGTGGCAATAAGGCTCAATAATCCAATAAACTTATTCGAACCAAACCCTAATTTTCGGGGCTTGATCTCTAAAATCTTATCTCATGGCTTATTGTGTAGCTCACCCTTTTCCTTATTGGATATAGACATGGATTCTCAAGGATCCAAACCAATAACCCAAGTAGATGGTTTATAATTTATATAATTTTTTTGACTATATTTAGATATGTCTAATATATGTGGAAACTAAAATAAAACAACATATTTTAACTAGTTTTATTTGGTTCTTAATGGAAATTGTCATATTTATTAAAAATTGAATTTGAATAATCTAAAACAGGAATCTGAACTCAATAGATTACATTTTCTAATGTTTTATAGAGATTGAGTTGGACCGCACGGCTATATAACTGATTTGAATGTAGATCTTGTAGGATCCAGTCCAAATCGGACCCCTTTGTCACTCCATTACAGAACTTGGCCCAAATTTGTCCCTTTTGCCCCCGATAAGTACCTGTACTTTGAATTTCTTTAAATTTTTATTTCTTTATCTTTTTTTGGTACTTGTTTGGAAATAAAAACCAATGCACTTTTCCTTTTCTTTTTTTGGGTTTTTTTATATATAAGTCCTTAACAAATTTTTTATCCAGATATTCGTCCCCAACTATATCATATTTGGATATTCGTCTCCAATAATACAAGGTTCACTTGATATTAGTGTTTTGCTATTTATTTCGTCCAAATCTCATAAATAATCATGATACAAATCCAATTATGATGTTAAATTACATTTTTCTGAAATTTTTTGCATGAGAAATAAAGAGTCAACGATATGACATTCAACAAAAACTTTAGAAGATATATATATATATATATATATATATATATATATATATATATATATGTGAGAAGAGATGTATGAGCAAGAGAAGCCAATAAAACAAAGAAAAATAGTAGTCAAAAAAGTTGTTGGTTAACTTGAATTGATAGGAGTAAAAGAAGAGCAGGTAATAATGTAAAAATGTTAACTTAGTTAGGTAATAATAGAATATTTCTTTTTTTGAGATAAATTATTAGTCAGAGAGACTAGTAACAACTAAGAGATAAACAATGGAGGACGTATATTCAAATATTATCTAAAACGTCTGAAGGGAGGTTTTTCACTCGTAACTCCTTCACAAATTGTGTCCTTCCGTCAGTTTCGCCTGTCCATCTTCCCTCTTTCTCACGCTCTCTACGTCTCCCTCTCTTGCTCTGATCCGCCGCCCTTCAGCTCCCTCTTCTCCCATCTCTCCCCTCTCTAGCTCTCTTTTTCCCTATCTACCTCTCTTTTGCTCTCTCACCTTTTCTCTCCACCCGCCTCTCTCTTTTACCGTCATCGCTGTAGGTCTAGGTCTATTTTCTCCGCATATAATGGTATACGAATATTGTCAGGACTAACATTCAAATAATTTGTTAGGAGCTTTGCTCCCATGCACCCCCCCCCCCTCTCCTCTTTATTTTTTTTTTTGAACAAACGAGGTCCGCATAGAACTGTCGCGTTAGCGGTATGTCTCAAATTAACCGTTCGATCTCTAAAGCACATAACCAACGGTGGTGATCAGATCCTCCATATATACCCATTATGTTAACACGCGCCTCACAACTTTCTCGCCTCTTTCTTATCGCGACCTGCCTCTGTCTCTCTCTCTCTCTCTCTCTCTCTCGCTCGGCGAGACACTCTCATCTTCGTTCCAAAACCCCCATTGCTCTTTGACCCGAGATCGGGACCCGATCTTCTTCTCTCAGGCGCCAGACCTCTGGAGCTCGTGTGATTCTCGTGGATCTGATCGCTCGATGCCGCAGGTCTCTCCCTCTCCTCACAATTCACATCAGATCTGCTCGGCCTCCGAGATTTGGTAATTTTCCTCGTTGATCTCCGATTCATTACGAGAGATTTGGAAAGATTTGTGATTAAAGAATATCTGGTTGCAAATCGCTATTGTAGATGGTGATAGTCCGTAAAGGGGCGTTGATTACAATGTTTCATTGATATCTTTCTGATTGATTGGGTTTAAGGGTTTCGTATTCCGACCAAGCAGCTAAACATAAGTGATCTTCATTTGCATGATAAATTTTCTGTGATATTCGTCTTAATTCGGAGTTTTGACTTGAAAAGCGGTAATATTTCCTCGCTTATAAGGATTAGATGATTGTGAGTTTTTCTTAAAATATTTTGAGGAATATTCTCTCGGATCGGTTAGGTTAGGGTTCCGTTGACGAGCAGTTAAATTGAATTCGGTTTTTACCAATCCAAAAAAAAAAAAAAAAAAAAGAGAAAAAAATTTAAGTTTTGGTGTATCTATTATTTGCTTTTGCCTTGGCTTAAATTAGGAGTGCTGCATGCAACAGATATGATTGTTTGCTTGGATTTCTTTTGATTTCTTTAGTCATAAGTAGAAAGTATCCTTTAAACCTGTCTGATTCATAAAGCAGATATGTTTTTTCTAATTATCTTCAGTTTTTTTAGTTTAAATAATACATGGCTATTTGATTGCCTTATTGGGTTTCCTTTTAGCTCCAAGTGATGTTGTTTGATGGGAGGCTTGAGAGCATCACAACTCCATATACATGTTCTAACATTGCTTCATGCCATATTGGACAATTTTAACTACAACATAACCTATTTAACTAACGTAGCATATTGAGTACTCCTTTCCATTTCAGTTTTGGCCGTCTTAATTTCTCTGAAATACACTTTAATAACTGTATGGTGTATTAAAATTGGTAGAATAGATGCATGTCTTCACTCTGTCAGATTATCAATATTTTATATTTGACCTGAGGAAGCAAGAATAGAAATAAAGGAAAACTATCGATAGCTTTAACTTTGTATCTTAAACTGTTATGGTCAACCAATTTTTTTGCTGTTCAGGTGACATGCAAGGGCCTTTCAACAGACATGGTTTTTGAGGGGTTATTGCATCAAAGACATTGACTTTTCTGGAACAGGTTTGTATGAGGGCAATCGTAACTTTGCTTTGATGAAGAAGCTTAAATCACTGGGACCAGAATTTTTTGTTGATGATGCTGATACCTGCATCGGTGAAATTGGTGACTATAATCTTCACGGACGCAACTACTGCTGCTCATCATATAGGTATATGCTGCATTGCTCTTTTTGTCTGTCTAATTATTTCAGCTTATTGTTTCTTTGTTGTTCTTTTAAATGCACTTCTTAGTTCTACATGATATTTAATGTCAGGTGCTCGGATGAGAAGGGTCCGTCCTCTAGTTGCGATTCACTAGCAAAAGATGGCTTATACGTCACAATGGTGGGAAGTTCTCAAATTATGGACAGTACAGGTGGTTTAGCGGGTCCGAACATTAGTCATGCTGGATATACTCAACCTTCATCTGTGAGTGGGTGGATGTACTTCAATGAACATGGGCAGATGTGTGGACCATATTTTCGAGAACAACTATGCTCAGGCTTATCTTCAGGATTCTTGCCAGAAGACCTTCCAGTTTATCTGATGGTAAATGGAAGTGTCGGCAATTCAGTGCCCCTGAAGTGTCTAAAGCACTTACCTGAACATGTAAACTGGGCTGCAAGTTTTGCAGCTACAGTGCCTAGTGGAACTAAAAATTGTACAGCTGGCTTTGGTGGATCTTCTAAACAAGAGCTGGCTCTGCATTCACGTTATCCAGAGTCCCAACCATGTGTTGTTTATAATGAGCAAAGTTCTGAATTGCAGAAAGAAAAAAGGGGATTTCCCAACTCAGCATCCTCAGGGCTATCAGTGGTATATGCTGGCTTAAACAACAATATTCGCTTCATCTGTTTTTCATTATTCAATGAAAGACTCCTTTCATTCTCCTCAACTCTCTCTCTCTCTCTCTCTCTCTCTCTCTCTCTCTCTCTCTCTGGGGGGGGGGGGGGGTCATTGGGAATCTATTACATTATCATATCAAATAATTTTTTATCTGATAATTCTTTCTTGTATTGTTGTAGTCAAGTGAAGAGATGTGCTGGATGTTTGAAGATGAGGAAGGTAGGAAACACGGGCCACATTCTGTTTCAGAACTCCTCTACTGGCATCAAAGCAGCTACCTTCAGGATTCTTTAATGGTAAGAGTGTATAACAAGGGTTGTTGGAATATGACCAACCTGCTAATTGGTTTATTTGTAGAATGGATTAATATTTACGTCAAAATTGGTTAAACTTTAGATTTATGACTATTATAAATTGTATTGTAAAGTGAGAGAGGTGATGGATTGTAAAACAATATCTGCTATGCTCATCAATCTCATCTTTGACAAACAAATAGTTTTGGCTAGATTGGACCAAACTTCTGTTGAGCTAGCTTGTTCTAAGGTATGTATATGGAATGAAGTTTGATTTGTGCTGATATTTCATATTGTAGTATTCTATTAGCATAAGTTAATTTTGACCTATATCAATGTTGACTTGGCAAGCTAGTTAGAACAATTGATTGTTCTCTGCTAAGATTTTTTTATAATTTTCTTTTTCACTGCAATGTTAGGGTTGTAGGGTTGATATTTTGTCTGTTGTGGCAACCTGCATTTCAGTTTGGGACTTGTTCTTGACAGGAGGATTTATTGTTTTAGACAGTGGAAATATTACTGTGGATAATTTTTGGATTGAACATTTCGTTAATTTGATATGCCCTGCTTGTCATATCTATCTTAACTGAAGTTCGTTAGGATGATGCATTCGATATATCTCAACAAAGTTTGCAAAATAAAGAACTGGAATGATGATTGTACATTTCCTTTATTCAGTCAATGTTCAGCATCTTCATAACTTCATGTTATCTAAACCAATCTTTGTGAAATATTGGATAAGGGATAAATCATTGAGCATGAACGACAACAATAATAAAACAAATAAACAATGAGAAAAATTGGTTCCGGCTCTTGATATTGACCTTCGGTTGACAGCTTGTAGCCTCGTACTAAATCCCATCTTCTACGCCCAGCTTCTCCAATTTTTGTAGAGATAGCTGACTCTGTTTCATTGGTTTAGAGGTTTGGTTGTTGTTATCATACCTTCCTGCTTGGACCTTGATCCTTCCTGAGGGGCCACATCAAATTGGACATCAAATTGGTACAGGAAACGACATTGATTCTCCTTTGATGCTGCTGCTGCTGCTGATGATGATAATGATACCTTCCCGAGAGATACAGCAAAGAAGGATCAATGTCGTCTGTTGTACTGCTTTGATATAGCCCTTGACCTTTTTAGGTACATGCATATGTTCCATAATTTTCAATTCCTTTTAGTTTGATGGAGTGCATAATTGGATAGAATGATTTTTTCTACAATTGCAGCAAAACTATTTAACTATATGTGGTTACTAAAACATGATACAGTTAAAAGTTGCAGTAGCTGCAAATATTTATATCAAGTGAAGTAGCTGTGCAAAACAAAAAAAGCACTTAAAATCTTGCATGGTAAGTCCGAGTGGATATACTAATGGAATGTATATGTCAATTTTTATATGTGGTCATTTATTATGTTCATGTATATAAATGCTAACATCAGTACTGTATGATATTATACAAATGATGCACCTCTAGTACCTGCTTTTACTTGTTTTTTATTGCTAATATTAAAATTTCTTTGTAAAAATCTAAAAGAAACAGAATTATGTTTTAAGCAAGTGAAATAAGATTTTCCGGAAAGTGTGGCCTCTCTATTATCTCTTGTGAAATGAAAATTTTCATCTATGCAGATGCCAAGATTTATGAAAAATAACAAGTCAAGCCTTATTGCTAATATACCTAAACCAAAAGAAGAAACTAATTGGAAGTGGCACTAATTAACTAAATCTCCTATGTGAAGTTTGACTTCAGCATATAAATGTATTACAAGTTCCCAAAACAGGCTATACAGCTATAATGTCTCCTAATATTTCATATATAACTAAAGATAGAAGAATGGCAGTAAAAGATTCCACTGTTGTTCCTCAATCTGGGTTTTAATATCATAAATTTCCATTAAATTTGATTTCTTGCATTATAACAAGGAACAAATCAATCAATAGCACACGCCATCTTTTAGGGAGTTACTCATGAAGAAAATATCTAGTTGTCGTACATTTGAGAGTCATTCTCTTTAACTTTGTTTCATACCAATAGAAGAGGTGCTGATATCATTTAACTATTTTATTTGTCCCCATCTTTGGAGTATCATCAAAACTGCATAGGTACCTTCAAGCTGAAAATTATCGAAAAGTCATCACTGACACAATTTTCTGGATTGCATCAGTATAAAATAGGCTCATGTTTAGCTTGTTTCATCACCAAGAATATGAAAGGGGCTGTCTTCCAATTATCAGATTGCACAATGTTCGTAATATTACAAGGACTTGCTCTAACCAAAATTTCTGTAGAAGCTGCTCATTTGTGGCTGATATATATCATTATACTCTATTATTTTCCATCTACTTCTTTTGTCTTGTGTGCATGGTGTTTGATTCTGCAACAAGTTACAGCCTCTAATATTTCTGTACATGATAGCTTGTGTTTTTAAAAGCATCAGAAGATTCAGAACCAATCTGCATGCATTCAGCAGTTCACTAATGTATATCATTAATGGTACCTTTACTATCGATCATTATACTAAATCATGTTTAGTTAAGTAATGTGTGTAGAGCTATAAGGTTTCTGAACAATTTTTCCTGTTTACCAAATAATGAAAAATAACTAACAAATCTAACGTAAAATGTACAATAGTAAGATAATAGGGACGATCAGTAACTGACTCATTCATATGATTTATGTTTGCCTGAAACTGTCAGGGAAAAACTGACCTTAAAGTGAATTTTTTACCGTTATTTACATTGAATTAAAGCCGCACAATCTAAAAAGATAACAATAGATAAGTTTTCTCAACACAATCCATTACCAACCATCATAGATGGGTTAACTGATGCTCTTTCCTTTAACATGTGTTGACTTTTATTTCAATGACTCTGTTTAGTAAGGTTACTGCTTTGAAAAGAGGAATTTCCGGATGCTCGTGAGGAACTGGACTGATTACTGAGATAGTTTTAGAAATAATACCAATCCTTTATAATATAACATCCTTCCTCATTATGTTTCTAAATAAAAATATTAAAAAGGGTTTATGCTTGGTGCTTGATTTGAAAGCAAAGTTGGGAATGTATAGTTTTCCTTTGTAGGACAAGTCCGTTACACTTCACATGTAAGAAATACTATCGTGTAAATAGCATTTTCATCACATTTAACTCGGGTATGCTTCCGCAGGAATATAGATTGTGACTTTGGAATATTATGCACGGGCTTCGGCATATTATCTGGAACTTCAGCATGATATCTTGTCAACGAACTATATTTTCCGTCTAATAGCTATAAATATACACATAGGTTCGACCATCTCGAGGTTACTAGGCCGTTGCAGTCTATAAGGTGCGGTAAGGCATGATCTTGAAAATAAGGTATACGAAGCTTTAGTTGTTGCTCATTGCCGAAATGTGGTGCCTACAGACTAAGGAAGTTATGGGGCCTTAAATGAGTCGCATGTTTTTTTTTTTTGTTTGTGTGTGTGTGTGTGTGTATTTTGGGGTGGTGGGGGTGGGGTGGTGGTGTGTGTATTAAGAGGGACACATGAATCTAAGCGGCCGAGAATCCTATTGATCCCATTGAATATTTCGTTACATGTAAAACTTAATAAAAAATAATGGTATTAATAAGAAACATTTTATTTATGATATGTTCGAGACTTCCACTAACAAAAGATCACGTTTGTGACACGGCTAGGTATGACACGCATATCAGTCCATCTGACACTTACAAAGATCTGAATCTTTATCACCTCTAGAACTATTCATAAGATAAAAGAATGTTATGCCATTTTTTGGCAAAAGCTAATGGTTTCATATATCATCTTAGTATTTTAGTTTTTTTTGTATATGAATAACAACCTAAGGCATATGTTTGTATGAGATAAATATGAGTACTAGTGAAGGAAAAAAACTTATGTATAGCCTTATGCCTAGATTCTATAGATATGCCATGTCTGACACCTCGCGTTCATGTTGTAATAGGATACAGTCATATCCGTGTCTACAAATCATAGCATTATAGGCAAGGAGTGGGTTTGAAAATTACATCGTTCTTGATATGTATCCTTTGTTTGTTTTAACATGACCTTGATGCATTATAGGCTATGAAGGTGATTCTGCAGACAAAATAGTGACACACACTTTGTGATGTTTGGCAGTTGGCATCTTGTTATGTTTGGTTGATGCCAGCATTCTGAAATTATTTGTTCAACTTTCTCCTTTTGTCTTTAAAAGGGCCTAGTTGAAGAATTAAATATGCATTTATTTCTTTAGCATGTTGGCTACGGCTGCCTTCAAAAAATATTTAAACAATTCCTGCTTGGTTTCCGGCCTGTAGACATCTAGCATGATAACCTTTGCAAAAACTTGGGCTTTTTTATGGAGCTTTGTCACTATTGCTGTGTGTACAATAACTAATCATTTTGATTGGAGAGGATAGTAATGTGTTTGCTTTGGCTATTACATGATGTTTCACTCATGTTATCTGGTGCGTAGACAATTGACAAAAGGAAGCCGGTCGACAAAAAAACAATAGATTAGTTATACATGTATTTGCCAGGCATCTAACCACTTCTAAACAATTAAGATTATCTTGATACTTGATGCATTAGGAGAAATTATGTTAGTAGTTTGCAAGAAGAATTGCTTGTTCTTATGAATACTGCAACCAGACCTTTCGTCTGTCAATTAATACCTCATTGTTACTTGAGTTGCTTGTGAATGCATTAATTTAGAAAGTTTCCATTTTTGAAAATGATACATTGATTTTTGAAATTTTAAGTGCAGCACAGTTATCATGAATCATTTTTGAGATAAAATGTGTCTGGATTTATACCTCTTTCCCTTTGTCCTCTACCAGTTCTTTGTTTTGATTAATATTCATTACTTTCCCCTTTTTGTAGGTCTACCACGTGTATAGTAAGTTTGGTCCATTCCCTCTTGCAACTTTAGTTGACATGTGGAGTAACGATGGCATGCTGAAAATTGCTGAAGGGGACATCAATGTTGGAGATACTAATTCTTTCATTAGCTTCGTGTCTGACATATCTGAAGAGGTCTCTGTTCAGTTGCACTCTGGGATAATGAAAGCAGCTCGACGAATGTTGCTTGATGAAATTATCAGCAGCGTCATACCTGAGTTTTTTGCTTCAAAGAAAGCTCGGAGACATATTATGCGCGAAGAAACATCTAAAGATGCTAAGATTTGTTCTAATAAAGAGGTAACATATTTGTTAGATGCAAGAGAATTTTATATTATGACATTTTCATCACGTTAATGCTTCCTTTTGGCTTCTGTTGACACAGCCCAAAGCGAAGATTGAACGCAAGAAGTCCACTGTAAAGAATAGTGGTCCTGTTTCTCTTCCTGCTTCACATGAATCAAATTCACTTTCTATGGATCATGGGGAGTCTTCATTAAGAGATTTGACTTCTGAGAAAATCAATAATTTTTCAGAGATTCTATTAGAGGTTTACAGAGCCTCCCATGATGAATGTATGAAGACTTTGTGGAATGCCGTCATTTATGATCCTGTTGCTGATTACTGTACTAAATGGCTCAAACGAAAACGCTGTTCTGATTTTGCTGATGCTCCTATTGCTGAGAAAGATAGCACAAGCATGTGCGAGGTGGAGAATGATAACACAAAACAGGAAATTGTATGTTTTTTTCAACTGCTTTAGTTGGGCTTTTTTTTTGTTGTATATCTTATTCTTTGATCAACATTTTTACTTGCTTTTATTATCTTCCTTTCATATGTTAATTGCTTTTCAGGTAGTTATTGAACCACACGAACCTTTCTACTGTGACTCAGATTTCCCCCCTGGGTTCACAAACATGGACGATATGCAAGTTGATATTACTGGAACATCTGATTTCGTACGTTACTTGTTTTAGGAATTTATTTCTGGGGTGCTGTTCTCCCTTTTGTTTGAGTTCTCCTTTGTTACATATCTTTTCACAGGCTTCATTATTTTCAGGTTGTGTCTGAACCACAGCCATCCAATTTTGACATGGAGTTTCCTCCTGGATTTGAACCAGCATTACAAACCCCAGTTATTTCTGCTTGTTCTCCATCCATCTCCCAGGCCTCTAGTTCATCAGAGGTTGAGACTAAAGGAAGCACCATTTGTCAAATGGCTTTATTTTCTGATGGTTTAACAGAGATTCAAATTACTTTGGAGAATGCGTTATATATGTCAGCAAAAACATCGTTATTTGAATATTTTGAAGATGTATTGAAGGAGGAACTGACAAATTTTATCTACCTGGCAATGGAAGATGCAAAGAAAAAGGTGAAACTATATTTGGTTTTTCTTCATATTATATTATGCTATATAATATTGCATGTGATCAAGAAGTTTTGCTAATCAGCATTGCCCCCATCTACAAATCCTTGTGTCACCGTGCACACACATGCATTATGGAGTTTGTGCAAAACTGCTGGTGATCATGTATCCATTGTGTGATCACTTATCATTTTCTTGATTTACTAGCTTTAGCGTGATTGGTTTTTTTTTTGTGCTGATTTTAGGAAACAATTGATGTTGATGAGCCTGCTATTCAGAGTGATATTACTAGCTCTGTTGATCTGTCTGCTAAAGCGATGTTGGAGTCATCTGGTAATAGTGTTGACCGTATTAATAACAGTTGTTTTGAGTGAAATATAACTTTATATGACGTTCTTCTGTCTTTTTAAAGCAGAATCTCTGATTTCTCCCTCTGCACATAATGCAAGTGGATTCGAAAAATTGGATTTTCCTGTGGCAAGTGTATCTGATGGCAAGGAAGTTGATGAACCCCCCACTGGACAAGAGGAGTATTCTATGCCGGTGTCCGTATTTCAAACAGAAACTAGTTCTACCTCCGAGCATTATGCTAGTGCATTCGAAAAATTGGAATTTCCCACAACAAGTGTGTATGATGGCAAGGAAGCTGATAAACCCCCTTCCCCTGGACTAGAGGAGTGTTCTGTTCCTGTGTCAATATTTCAAAAGACCAAGATTCGGCCTTCAAAGATGGGTGATCCTGTTCCTTTAATGGGTAAATATGTTGCATTGGCAGTGTGCAGACAAAGATTGCATGATGAAGTTCTCAAAGAGTGCAAAACTTTTGTCCTTGCTGATGCTCTTCATAGTAGTTGTGCTGTAAGGAGTGCTTTGCGAAATGATGAATCTGATGGCCCCCTGGATGCGAGCAATCAGAGAGAGAACCTGAACAATGTGTGTGGGAATCTCCTTTCCTTCAGCTCTTACTTCTCTTTGTGTCATTGTTTCTTGATCTCCTATCATCAGTTCCTTTCATTTTTATATGCAGTAATGTCTATGTTCTTTTTACTAACATGGAAACATTTATTGGCACCAGGATGATACATATAGTCTTGCACCAGAAAGCGCCTCCAAGGTATCAAGGATAGATAAAATGAGTGAAAGATCTAGGGTTATGAACAATTCTGGACCACCTGATGGGACTTTAATGACAGAAAAACTAACATATTTTCGTAAGAAAAGATTGGGCAAGAAAAAGATTGGATCTTTATCAGCATGCATGCGTTCAGAGAATAATGGATCAGCTCAGCAAGTTGGGGACATTTTAGGAGACAAACAGATGCCTGGATCCATGCCTGAATTAACTGAACCAAGGGTGTCCAATGTGCATTCACAAGGTTCACTCGCACGCAAGACTGATTGCCCAGCAAACAGCATGTCCAATCAAGCAAGTCTTGCAACCAGATCGCCGGACACTAACACTGCAACAAGGAGGCGGCGTAGATTGAGGAAGGTAACTGATAGCACTGAAACTACAGTTCCTTTGCCATTTTGCGACACCGAAACCTTAACACTTTCAAAGGACAGTTGTTCTCGTCATCGTGATGATTCCAATGATTTGATAAAGGAAGTTCCTACTAAAGAAGTCAAGGGAAAAATGAAAGAACTTTCAGCTTTTGAACAGATTCTAAATAAAACTGAGAAGATTGTGGATGATAAGGGGTCTGATTTGAACTTCCAGCAACGGCGAGAAGGATATTCTGATGATATTTCAGAATGTAAGTATATCTGAGTTACCTTACCAGGTTTTAGGTGTTTCTGCTTGTAGATTGATTGCTGCAGTTCTGCTGTTTATTTCATCTTTCCATCTGTTTTTTCACATCTACAGCAAAAAGACTATCACGTGTGAAGAGGAAGGTCGGGATGGATGAATCATCCGTTGTCCCAGCAAAGATTTCAAAACTTTCACAGAAGGCTTCTGTCAAGAAAACTAATCGGAGGACAAGAAAGGTCAATCCTTCAAAACAATCAGTTCCATGCCCCAAGTCAGATGGTTGTGTTCGGTGTTCTATTAGCGGTTGGGACTGGCGTAAATGGTCTCGAAATGCACTTCCATCAGACAGGGCTCGTGTGAGAGGAACTCGTGCCGGTTTCCTACAAAGTATCCATTCTGAGGGCAATGTACTTAAACGCTCCAATACCAAGGGTCCTTCTGCAAGAACAAATAGGGTTAAGCTACGGAACCTTCTAGCTGCCGCTGAGGGTGCCGATATTCTAAGGGTCAATCAGTTGACGGTAATTGACCAGTTCAATTTTATATTTATGAGTTCTATATTTTTTTAGATTAATCCCTTTTCTCGCATTATATACTGTATATTTTGTTTCTAGGCAAGGAAAAAACGATTACGCTTCCAAAGGAGCAATATACATGATTGGGGTCTAGTTGCCCTTGAACCAATTGAGGCAGAAGACTTTGTTATTGAATATGTAGGCGAGTTAGTTCGTCGTCAGGTAAGCTTTTTGTTCTCGTTCAACCCCCCACCCCACCCGGCGTCTACCTTCTCTTGGATGTCGAGTTTTGTTCAAGGGCTTAGCAAAGTGGCTCTTACAGATATCAGATATACGTGAACGTCAATACGAAAAGATGGGAATTGGCAGCAGTTACCTTTTCAGATTGGATGATGGTTACGTGGTGCGTGGATATAACTTTTTTGAGCTTCTTGATGATTATCTTAGTATTCAATTTCTTACATCTCATTTTACTTGATACTGATAATTCCCTGGACCTTTCCATGTATGGAACCCCGTTATGCTTCATACTTTGCCTTATTTTCCAGCCTATCAAAGCTAAACTTGATACTCTATTGAGACACCATTAATGTGAGAGAAACACTCCATTTGCCTTTTAACTTATATTTTCCAGGAAGTTGATTTAATGAAGCTTGTGACATCCTCTTCTCCTGTCCTTTGAATTAGTTATTCTTTTTATATTCTAATTTTGCTGGTCATTGCATTTTTTAATTACTATTCCCATGATTTGCAGGTTGATGCTACCAAGCGAGGCGGAATAGCAAGATTTATAAATCATTCTTGTGAAGTAAGTCGTTTTAAAATACAGCATGCATTTCTTAGGGACTCATACTTGTAATTCCATAAATGTCTGTTATGCTTTTTCCAGCCTAACTGTTACACAAAGGTGATAACTGTTGAGGGTCAAAAGAAAATATTTATTTATGCGAAGAGGCATATATATGCTGGTGAAGAGCTTACTTACAATTACAAATTCCCATTGGAAGAAGAGAAAATTCCTTGCAACTGTGGTTCTAAAAGGTATTTTTGTGGGAACATTACATCTTCTGAAATATTAAAGCTAGAATACATTCTATATAAATATGTAATCATATTTTACTTACCCGATATGCATGCCTGGAAGTCTCTTTTTGGGCTCTTTTTCTCCTGAACTTCTGGACCTCCTCAAATTTTTTTTATGGTCTTTGTTTGGGGGCTAGTTGTTCATTTGGAGGAAGAGTTTGCTCAGGATTGGTCTGGGGAGCAGGTTTGCCTATCTATATATATGGTTGACCTGATACCTTGAGAAGCATTCAAGGCACAATTACTCTCACTACTAATTTAGTTTGTGGCTTCGAAATGAAAATCAGACTGTTGGATGTGTTTGCAACACATGAACTACCTAGAAACCCTAAAAAGGTTCTTTTCGGCGTATGTACTGACTGATTTTTTTTCTTGAAATACGTTAATCTTGCCTTATCATTATTTCTCTAAATGACCTTAAGTGGTGAATGGTAAGAGGATTTAGTTGAATACAACTCAATAATACAAGGTCATTTACTTGAAGTATGTTACTTAAGATGATAGTGAGGGTATACCGCCGCGGGGGAAAAAAATGAACCTGCAGAAAAAGAGAATAGTGTGTAACCCACACACTAAGTGGGCACTGAATATTTTTTTTATTATTAAGATGTCAATTTAGTGCCTACTTGATGCATGAGTAGATTTCAGAAATATTTGTTTTTTAAATTTGTAGGTAGTTTTCATCTAGACCAATATTCTAAAATTTCAAATTTGATAAATGATGAGAGGATTTGTTTGAAAATAACTCGAAATACAATGGCATATAGCTGAAATATGTGACTTTAGGTCATTGTGAGGGTAATGAAGCCCCCCCCCCCCTCGCGCGGCTTTGCGGGGAGAGAAAAAAATGAACCCACAAAAGAAGAAAGTAGTCTAACCCACGCATCAAGTGTGCAAGAAAAATATGTTAACTTTTTTAATTTTTAATTAAGATGTCATTTTTGTAGATACATGATGCATGAGTAGGTTTCAAAAATATTTGATTTTTTCTGTGTAGGTAGTTTACATGTACACCAATAGTCTGAATCTCCAAGAGGAGTGATAATTACGTTTGTGCGTGTATTCACATCCTGATTACTCATGAAAGTAATGGAGCTATACCCTGCACACATTTGTGCATCTATCTATCTATATCTATGATATAAACAAATGATTTAAAATTTGATTCTATTTTCCTAGGCTCCATTTATCAAGAGCTTGTATTTCCTAGTTTGCAATTAACCAATCTCAATCATTCATCAATTTCCCCTTTGAGTGAATTATTTATCTCTGATCTTGCCAGCGGTATAATAATATCCAAATTCCAAAGTCAAATCTCCTCTTAGAAAACCATTTTCTTTTCATAACTCCTCTTAGATAAGCTGTATGAGTTTATATTCAAAATTTGGAACTAACGTGTTTCTTTTTTGTTTCTCCCCAAAGAATATTTAATATGCAGTTATTGTTAAATCTTCTTATATAATTTTTTAGACATTTCTGCATCGCACTTGTTGCAGTTGGACATCCTTGACAAGTATGATTTAAGTAATCGTTGCTTGCCCTAGTAACTGTCGTATATAGAGAAAATTTGAGCTCTTATGGTGATAGCTACTTTTACCTTTGATTGCCTAGTTTTTAAGCAACAGAAATTTTTTACATTGTTGGCCCCTAGAGGGGAGAAAAACCTAACAGAAGGGAACTTCTATGCAGCGGAAACAAATAGATCAAAGGTACATGATGTTTTGAATGTGACATTTGCCACTAATAGTATTATGCGTTGGTACTTTCTATGTCAAGCTGAACCTCAGTAGACATAATATAATCCACATTTTTAAATGTTCATGTGACCAAGAAGGATAGTCAACCCATTAATTTCATATAGTCTTATCTATGACTCGGGCAAAATTAGTTTGCACATTTTCCATCTTGCATAAATATTAATGCTATATTTTTTTTGTCAGGTGCCGTGGTTCAATGAATTAATAATGTTCAATGTGATCGTCATGGTTCGTGTGATACATTTCTACAATTTGTGTTCTATTTCAAATCAGTCTAGGTTGCTTTATTTAATACATGTTTATTTGAAACATTTTCTTGTTTAGGCCATGGGATCTGTTGCTGCAGGACATGCAGAATGTACATTAGCCGATTTAGAAGGTATGAAGTTTTTAGATGCCAACTACCTGTCCATCCATTCCTATTGGTTGGTACTTGGCAGTTCTGTGTTTTAAAAAATTAGATAAAATCCTACCCTGCTGCTTGTTTACTGTAGTATAATACTGTCAGTAATCTGACTCCCGATGAGTCTAAGTTGATTATTATCAGAATCTTTTTCATCAGTCAAACATTGTCACAGTTGTTCCAAGATGATGGCAGCACATAAGTATTTTCCTGTGGATTCACCTACCTCATGGTTTAATCATTGTGAATGATTAGTTAATCCTTCATGCAGAAAGTTATATCTTCTTTTGGTTGCAAAGTAGCTTAACCAATCTTTAAAATGTAATGAAGCTTATGCGTTTCATGTGCGGTTTCCATTATTGTGTGAACTTTATGAAAGACTGTAAATCCACATCTTTATCTTTCATGCCATCTGCGACTGTTGTTGCCTATGGAAGATAACTTTCTTTTCTGGTATTTTGATTGTGTGATTTGGGTGTAAAGAAACAGAAACAAGCTTTGGTTATCATTAAGGAAAATGCTGTTTGGTCCAAGATTTGGCATACATGTGCCCCCTCCCTTTAAGATTGCTGTAATAGAAATCATCTGAAATCATTTTCTTGGATACTTTTGGCCATCTATGCACATCGGTAAATGCAATGCCCTTATGCTCGAGTCTCGTAATCTGCTTGTTTCCAGTGGAGTGCACCCCGAATGTGGATAAATCTCCAAGTCCCCTCCTTTTTTGATCTAATGCTTCAGTACTAACCTCTCTTTTCCACCTGTTCAGGGGTTTGAATATAATGATTTCCTAGTAGTGATGTTAGTGTGCATAGAATATTATACTATGTTTTCTTTTTTGCTGTTGTGGATTATTCCGGAATCATATGTTCCCTTCTTTACATGGTGATGTTTGGAGACGTTTGGTTTCTCTCTGGCACTGTGTGTGTGTGTGTGTGTGTGTGTGTGTGTTTTGGTTGACGCGCGCGCGTGCAAATGTTATCAGTCATCCGTTTGCTTATGGATCATTTTGTTTTCTGTGTTATATAAGTAAAATAAGGAGACTTGTATTACCTTATGTAGAACAATCATCCTCTTTCATGGCCCTTTTTGAGTGCGGATGTGAGAGTGTTGGTACCTGGCTACAAACATTTGAAATTTAGATAGGGTGCTATAGAAAGTTAGCTACATGACTTGTATTGCATTGGAAGTAGAGAATTTTAGCAATAAAATTTGGGGAGGTTTGATTAGATTTATCGCACTTAATTATTAGGATGACAGCTTTCATATTGAAAATCAAATAAACCGCTCGCGTTAAGTAAAAATCGAACAAACAGCTTGAATTTAGCGTGCCCTCAACACTAAGGATAGGATTTAAGCTGGATTTTATATTGTGCTTGCGAGGGAATCTTCATTATTGGTGAAGGAATTATAAAAACTTCTATATTTGTAGGGGGAGACTAGTTGAGAATATGGTTCCATATCCATGGCTTATTTTTGTGCCACAAAGATGCAATTCCCAATACCATATTGTATAATCTCACTGCTCTTCTAGACTGTTTTGAAGTCTAAAGGAGTTTGGAGGGCTGCTGCTCCTTGGTTGCATGAGGATAAACTGCATGATCAGAGAGGGTAGTTCAACTACCTGATACTGGCAGTCAAGGTTTTATGGTGTGATCCTCTCACCTATAATTGTGCTGGCGAAGAACTTGGCACCAGCTCGTTGGCATTTTTTTTTGTTTTGTGCGGGGGCGGTGGGGGTGGGGGTGAGGGCTGCTACCACAAAACTTGGTCAATTGTTTTGTGGAATTTCTCAACATCTTTACATGCTCTGTAACTAGTCCCATCATTTTGGTAGGAAAATTTGATTGTTGAGGTGCTTGGCAAATATCTTTTTTCAGGGAAATTATTAAGGGGTTGTATGGAACTAGATAGTTATATATTGACATTAATTTGTAATGATTCTTGGAAACAGATATCTACCTTCTTTACCTTAACATGAATACATGATCAAGTTTTATCATCTGAGTCAATGAGAAATACATTTTTGACATGTACGGCAATGTAGGTATCGCCCTGAGTTTGGTCTAAGCTTTGGCATTGTATATGTGAATGTATAAATATGAGCCTCACATTGGAGGGTTACAGTTGCATAACAACACTTCTAAGAGTTATGAATGTAATGCTCAAAAAAAATTATTTCATAAAAGTTGTGTCAGGTGTGTATGTAACTCAGAAATGAAAGCTAAAGTTTACAGAGGTTAATGTGTTCATGCAATTCGAAATGGCATATGTGCAAAACATTCTTTGTTTTAGTTTTCAAAATTATAGTAGCTTTTAGGGGATTACTATGTAAGAAATGTTATTTGCAGGGGTTTATGAAAATTGGTTCTCCACCGCCCACAATGTGGGCAGAAAGCTTTACTCCTGAGATAGATGAAGCAACTCTAATGACTTTATGTTATTAATATTGTAGCATTTTTTTAGTTGACCTTGGCATTGTGAGCTGTTTTGTTTACATCCACCCAGCTAATGTGTAAAGGTATTTCTCTATGAACATGTCTGACATGATATCTATTTCGACTTCACCCCAGACCCACCCACGAAATAATGTTTGCTCAGTTTTTACCAAACTATGTTGCAATCTTTTGTGTCAGTGGTCCTTAGCACAGATACATGGGATTAGGTCTAGCAGCTAAAAAAGCTGTCTCATGTCCTCTCCTATCATTTCATATTATACATGCTTGTCCTTAGCTTTATTTTTGTTGTTCCGCCCTCCTTTTGCTTTGCCTGTTTTGGGATATTTTTCTACCTGATTTCTACATCCTCAATATTTTGGCTTGGATCTTTTTCTAGGACCTGTTGAAGATGCCCAAAGGCAGACAGAAGATATGTGCTATGCTTATGTGTATGTATGTTAGATCAAAAGGCACTTGTGCTTCTCAACTTTTCTTTCGCTTAGTTTCATACTGGTCTGTTCTTTTTCTTAGCATGCTATGGGTGACAGCGGATGGTGTGTCTTGTTGTGCCTTCTGTTTTGGATTTTGATATGGCATCTTCTGAGGCCAGAAGTAGCGTAGTACCTGAAGAAAGAAGTACAAGTTGTTAATGGGGGGCATGGATTAATACTTTCTTCTTCACTGCAGATTATATTGAGCTTGGATAAGTTGATTGTGTGAAAGGACATCTTACGACCAAATCATGTGACAAAACATGGCACCATAGATCGAACCATAGTGATATTTAGGCTTTGGAATTAATGTGAACCACGTCACATAATCATTACCTAGTTATGCAACATGGAGCTATATTATATGTTGTATAGATACGGAGACACAATACATGGATACGAATAGATGTGGATACATGGATACACAAAATCTTAAAAAAAAAAAGACCAAGACACAGATACCCCATGGACATGCGAATAAATATTACATTATAGATAATGCACAAAGATTCATATAAACTTTCTAAATCATATATAAACCACGAAGACTAAACACCTTTTGCTTGAGTGAATCTAATTGGCTGCTGATTTAAGGCCAGACATGTGCTGGACCTCTCAAACACGGGTGCACAAAGTTACATGGACGTGTAGGTGCAAATATGTGTCAGAGCAGATTCAGTAGCCTCTGGTCCTTGCTGATGCAACATAGCAGCTAAATTACAGCGCATATAACTACATGCAAAGGAATTTCTTTGGAAGTTTATGTGAGGTTCTAAAAGTGGTTATGCAAGGCTTTCTAAGGGCCCAGGACATGTTTAATTTTTAATATTAAAAATTTTTATTTAGAAAACATTGAGTAACTTCAAAATAGAAAATTTCAGAAACAGCTTCCAAATGGAGAGAATAGTATTATGATCCAATAGAGGCTCCGTTTAGTTTATGTCAATACTCCAAACCAAAGTAAGACTAGAAGTTTTTATTGTAATGTAGGTAATGGGAGCTTAACACCCAAGTGCCCTTGATATTTGTAAATTTTAATAATAAAAATTCCATCGAATAACTTAGAGAATAGTAGCTAATGCAGGGCTTAGCACCTAAGTGTGCACAAAGGTACATGGACGTGTAGGTGCAAATATGTGTCAGAGCAGATTCAGTAGCCTCTGGTGCTTGCGGATGCAACATAGCAGCTAAATTACAGCGCATCTAACAACCTGCGAAGGAATTTCTTTGGAAGTTTATGTGAGGTTCTAAAAGTGGTTATGCAAGGCTTTCTAAGGGCCCAGGACATGTTTAATTTTTAATATTAAAAATTTTTATTTAGAAAACATTGAGTAACTTCAAAATAGAAAATTTCAGAAACAGCTTCCAAATGGAGAGAATAGTGTATTGATCCAATAGGGGCTCCGTTTAGTTTATGTCATACTCCAAACCAAAGTAAGACTAGAAGTTTTTATTGTAATGTAGGTAATGGGAGCTTAACACCCAAGTGTCCTTGATATTTGTAAATTTTAATATTAAAAATTCAATCGAGTAACTTAGATAATAGTAGCTAATGCAGGGCTTAGCGCCTAAGTGTTCCAAATATTTTAAAATAAATATTAAAAAATTCCACGTAGAAATATTGAATAACTTAGAAGTCTTGAGATCAAGTGAAGGCAACATTTAATTTATTCAGTACTCCAAACAAATGTAGGACTAGGAATTTTTTTTGAGATGAAGATCCGACTTGGATGAACTATTCCCATACTGTTGTTAATTAGTGGCTATGCGTTGAGAGCCTAATAAAAAAATGTGACCTTAGGTTGGGTATGAAATATTGGTGAAAAATGGATCTACCTTGTACTCAAACCTGAACCAAGCCTGATCCTCCAAATATACACTACAGTCGAGAGTTTTGTTTATTCTGTCCGCGAACATGTAATTTGATAATATATGTTAGTCTATCATCTCATGACAAAAGAAAATCCATAATGTGCTGTATTTCCTATTGCACCATATGATTAAAATTATCATGTGGTGTCAACTGTATAATGAAGACATCCAAAATCATAACACTATAGGCATGGTACACCATGGCACGTGCTATGTGCATTCAGTTGATCCATCAGCAAACAGGAAACTGCAAGACTTTGTTTGGTGTACTGTGAAATTGATATGTATTACATTCAATTTTGTAGGTGCACACATACAAGAAAATTACTATTCTATAGAGGCATACCTGCGTATGTACATTCAAAAAATAATACTTGGGATGAGCATATACACAAAATCATAAAGTTTAGCTTCATTGAAGGATGTGCACGTAAAGCTGGTATTTTCATGGTGCAAAAGCCTTTGTCCAAGATTTTGTTAAGTACTAAGGATGAAGTCATCCCTTGAGTATGTTTCACTGAAAATATACATGCAAAGTAACTTTTGCATGTCTCCATGGCTTTGAGTGCTTTTACATAAAAAATAATTTCAGCTAAGAGTATACATTTGAAAAAACATGTATAGGATTACAAATTTTTAAATGTATAAATAATGGAGGGTATAAATGAAAAACTGATATCTTCCGTAGTTGGAATAAATCTATACAGATTGGACCCTAATTTGATGTTAACTGATAATGAAGGTTAGCTACCAATCTACATGCATTACGGAGGTCTTCTGTTGATAATTATTTCTCAAATAAGCTCTTTGAGAACTCCATAAATGCACTATCATTTGGATGATATGCTGCTATAAAAATGAGAGGTAAAGAAGTTCTCAAACTTTTTACCCATGCATAAAGCTTCTACTGCTAAAAGAACGTGTTTTTTGCAGTCAATTTAAGAAGGGCAGAAGTTTTGAATCCATTTGATCTCTCATTGTTAGACTGATTTGGATGTTTGATCGAAGTAAATATTGGGATCATTTGTGGGATGGCTATTTATGGAAGTCTCAGAGAAGTCCTTGTTTGTAAAGCCCTGTAGGAAAATTTCAATATGCATGCACATAAATTAACCCAATGTATCTCAATATGCATGCACATAAACTAACCCAATGTATCTCAATATGCATGCATGCACATAAACTAACCCAATGTATCTCAATATGCATGCACATAAACTAACCCAATGTATTTTGAATCAATCTACACATTTTGGACCTTAACACCCCAATGTGATGTTAACTCAATGTGATGTTAACTCATGATCAGGGTTAGCTATTGGACAGTGCTAGACGTATTAGATTTTGGTTGTTGCTTTATCTCCTATTTTGTATCTGCGAAATGTCATGCATACAAATGTATACATTTAATTGTTAAAAATGCTTAAATCATGCACAAAATATGTAAATAAGAAGTTATAAACCAATATGTAATGCAAGATACATACTCTCTCAGACTACCTCCACCTCAATCTCAAATCTTAATATGTCATTATTTATAATCTATGTAGCGCAGACGCAGACATGCATGTAAGACACGACACTAACACGACAAAATCCAAAAAAAGGATACGGGGACACGTTAAGCAATATTTTATTATTATTATACATAGATAAATTTTCACTCAATTAAATCTCACCCACAATTAAATCTCATCCACAAATTTTCACCCAATTAAATCATATGAGTCATAACAATAAGTATCATACATATTCAACCAAGGCTAAAAGAGAGCTCATAGTCATAGTAATTTAAATAAAAATATGTATCATAAAAAAAGCATTTCACATCCAAAATACAAAAGATGTCCATCTAGGAGGTCTTTTTTAATTTGAAGTTGAACCAACTTCAATGGTCTCATTCTCATCTCCATTCGCGAACACTACGGCTTCCAACTCCGGTTCGTCAAGGGAAAGATTGGTAACCTCTAGAATATCGGGGCTTTCAAATGTTTCGAACTCATCACCCCCAAGATCCCACATCTTTTTTTCCCTCCTCCATTGTATTGTGAGGTGCTTCGAGAGAGTAGACGGAGACTGGTATGCACATTACCAAGTCTTGCACCCTTTCCTGGGCCATTTTGTTCCTAGCCAAGGAATGAATAAAGGAGTATGTACTCCGGTTCCTTTCGCAACATAATGAACATGGTTGGCCAAGAAGCTTTAAAGTCAAAGCTTGTAAAATTAGAGTAGAAGACCCGTAAAGAACCTATGAATGCTTTGGATCCATGGATCCTCTATCATTTAGAGAATCATGATCTGAAAAAACATCCAAAGCTAAAGAGAATTTTGCAGACTCTTGGTTCACCAACCTTCATGCATGGACATCAGGAAAATCTTTCTTCAAGCATTTAGCTCTTTCACTAGAGATTTCCTCATATTGATGTGGAGCCATTCAATTTGTGCCCACTAAAAGCCATTCCGGAGTATAATACCTATCCACATAAAGAACATATGATAGATTTACTCGATGAGTTGACAAAAACAAGAAACATATATAAATAAAGTAGTGTGTTTTCATTCTAGATTATTGTTTTTTTACCTAGGGTTCAAAGAATGAGCCAAGCAATGAAGTGGTGTATTGCTCTTATTCCACCGGTCAACCAAGATTTTGTGCACATCATTAAAAAAAGAGTCTTTATCATCTCCTTTTTCATCCAGATAAATAGCTCTCTTCACTTTCTCAATCATTGTATCTCACATATCATACACTAAATATTGAGATGGCTTATCGGTATCATCAAACCTTAGCATGCGATAAACAAGCTTCGTAAATGAAACAATGTAGTCAATCTTGTCCCACCACTTATCATCCAATACTTTGTCCTTGACAAATTTCGCTTTCTCACATCATCGTCCTTATACGAGGTCCACTTCTCACATAACACCAAATTTTGAAGACCCCTTTAGATAGTCCTGAAAATCTTCAACATGATTATCACCAAGGCACATCTTGTCTTCGCGATAGAAAGAAGCTTCATCTTCACGTGTTTATTGAACATTTCAAGCCCCATGGAGTGATTCATAATAAAATTCTTTATGATGATGGCATCTCCGGAGACATTGGTGATTCAATTACACTCTTCATAGGTTATCTCATTTGCTTCAGTGTTCTTTGCTGCACATATATTCTTGAGAGCAAGATTTAGACTGTGCACCATGCAAGGAGTCCTAAATATACGAGGATAATGTCCCTCCACAAAGACACCCGCCGCCTTGCAAGCTTAGGCATTATCGGTTATGATTTGGACCACATTTTTATGTCCAATCTCTCTAACCTTCTTTATAAGTATATCTGCAATGTAGAACCGGTTCTTTGTGAATCCCCGGCGTTCACGAAAGACAAAAATATAGGCTCGCTTTTCGTGATGGCCATAAAATTAATTATCGGCCTCCTTTGTGCATTCGACCATCCATCACTATAAAGAGACAACCTTCGAACTCCACATGCTCTTAATGAGTTCTCTTTATATTAGATTTTCTATTTTACAAAAAAATGGTCCTCAAGGAGTTGTATTCGGGAGGGATATAATTCGAGGTGGAGTTCTTTGCGGCATATGTGAATGCAATGACATAATATGGATTCTTTGCAAAATTAAATGACAAACCGCCAGAATAGAATATCCTTGCAATGATTGCATTTAACTCCTCTCTTGCTTTCATATTAAATGATGCATCCACTGTATTACCTCTCCTTTTCTTTGCTTTACTTGGACAACGAAATGGAATTTGAGGATGTAGGCAAGCCTACGGGCCTAGCCAGGGAAGCTTTCACCCTCAACTTCGCTTGCTTCATCACCTTTTAATGTCATTCAAATGGTGAGGTTTAACGACCGCATACATTTTAATTCTGGCATCGGTTTGTCGCAAGAGATGGGCTTTAACTCTTGAGTATAACCTTTTAAGATGCTCATGACAATAACTACACTTTCATTGCCAACTTCTTTCGCCTGTTCTTAATTTTTCGATTTTCTCTACATACTTACAAAGATGTGCATTGTCTTCAACTTTTTCAATGATACTTTTCGAAGTAGACATTTCTATACAAATTTCTATCAATTAACACAACATTCTATCAATTAGCACAATATTCTGTTAACTAAAACAATTCTAACAATCATATCATCAAAAGTCATATTGATCAAAATTATATCAATTAACACAAAATTATATCATTAACATGCTCTCTCTGTTCTCTGCACTCTCTCTTTATCTCAGTGCAATCTCTCTCTGATGTCAGTTCCTCTCTCTCGCTAAGCGAACTCTCTGCCCCTTTCCATCTCTCTCTGCCCCCTCTCTGCTCTCTCCCCCTCTACTCTCTGTCTATCTCTCTAGAGAGAGACAGAGTAGGGGGCAGAGAGATGGAGAGGGACAGAGAGAGAGAGATCGTAGAGAGAGAAGAGAGACCGCAGTCAACAAAACATTATCAAATAACATCTCCCTTGTTTTTCTCTGATCTCAGCCCTCGCTCCTCTCTTTCTTTGCGATCTCCCTTTGCCCCCCTCTGTCTATCCCCTCACTCTCTGAGGGGGCAGAGAGATCACATAGAGAGAGATCGCAGAGAGGGACTGTGACTAGATAGAGCACAGAGAGATGGAGCGGGGTAATTACCTCAGAGAGCGCCACCACGACGAACTCCACAAGATCAAGGTCGACGAGCTCCACCACCACAATGACGAGCTCCACCAGATTCCACACGAGCTCCACCACCACGAGCTCCACCACCACCACAAGCTTCCTCTTTGCAGGTTAGAGAGAGATCGAGTTCTGCGGCTGTAATTGGGGATTTAGGGATTTTAAAGCTATTGGATTGGGTTTTAAGGGCCCGCTCGTGTCTAGCGAACCCAGTACCAGTGACACCAGTGTCCAATCCGAAAACCCAGAAAATCAGTCCGACACAGACCGAGCCGTGTCGGGCACAAATCCGTGTTTGAAATGTGCCTGACACGGATACGGATGGTTGTGGAGACCATGTCAGTGCTTCCCAGTTTATAATTATGGAAATGGATAGAGTATTGGGGATTTGTTTGGAGCTAAACATCACAATTAGCAAGCGTCCTCACATCAATACATCATTATTCATCAATTAAGCAAGCTGCAAACAAAACAAAATATTCTTATCCATTTCAAAACATACACTTTTACATAACATCTTCACAAATTCACATAAATCCTCACATCAATACATCATTATTCTTCAATTAAGCAAGTTGCACACAAAAACAAGATACTCTATCCATTACAAAACATTCACATTCATGTAACATCCTCACATCAAGCAAGCAAACAACTAGAGTAGAGCAGCCGCAACAGCTCTGACAACCACAGCTGCTGCAATAGCACATGAGAGAGTTAAGGGTTACCTTGTTGTTGAAGGGGGGCGAGAGAGAGTGCTAAAACTCGATAAATCTCCTTCAAAGATCGAGTCTTTTACCTGATTTACAATAGGATCAAGGCACACGTTAGGACTGGAAAGCTTAAAATAAGGAAAAAAATTAAAAAAAATTGCCGCTCGCCTTACGCTCATCGTTGAAGATGGACACTCGCCTTTGCCCGACCTGAGCCTCGTTGCGGCGAGGAAGAGATGAAGGAAAGAGAGTCGGGCTAGCTACTGAATGGGGGAAGGGGAAAATTTTGTGCCCTCATTTCTAATTTATAGATCGGGTTTCAAGGCGGGTTTCAAGGCGGGTTCAACTTATAATTCTTGACTATTATGCGCCTGCTTATGCATTAAGCGGGCACATAATTGGGTTTGACCCGATTAATCGGCCGAACGCATAATGCAAGCGAATAACTCGTATTTATGCTACCAACGACCATATTGGATTAATCGGCCAATTAATCTGACTTTTTTTTTTACCACTGCTTGGGAATAACATGATATGGTCTAATACATTGGATTCGACCAAACATAATGGATAGACTAATCCAACCAATAGGTATAATATTTACTATTAAGGTTAGATTTCTATTGTGGACAAGGTGGTAACGGGTTAGCTTCGGGTCAGATCCTATGAGATTCACATGCCTATCCATTATGACTTCCTAGGGGGCTCTTTTAGATCCGAACCGATTAAAAAAAAAAACAGGAGCCACTTGAGGGTCCAAACCCTATAATTTATCAGATTCAGGTTTTTGGATTTTGGATTACCAAAATTGAACAAAAATTGACTCTCTTCTCAAATATGGCCTATTAGTCCGACTTTTTTTTATCACTGCTTAAGAATAACATGATATGGTCTAATACATTGGATTCGACCAAATACAATGGATAGATTAATCCAACCAATATGTATTAATATTTACTTTCTAATTAAGGTTAGATTTCTATTGTGGACAAGGTGGTAACGGGTTAGATTCGGGTCAGATCCTACGAGATTCACATGTCTGTCCATTATGACTTCCTAGGGTGCTCTTGTAGATCCGGACCCATTAAAAAAAAAAAAAAATCTAAGGGCCACTTGAGGGTCCAACCCCTATAATTTATCGGAATCATGTTTGGATTTTGGATCACCAAAATTGAACCAAAATTGGCTCTTCTCAAATATGGTGCTTAGTTTTGGATTTTTTTCCTTAGAAGTAGTGAAATATTAAACATCTAAACGAAAGTTACATAGTCAAGTAATGTTATGAAATTATGTTTGGGAAGAAAGGCCATTTAGATTGAATTAAGTGAACTAATCTATCACAAAATTTTCTCCGGTCATTGGGTTTGGATCCTTGAAGATTCATAAATAGATCTAATAAATCCAGTAAGGATTTGGATCTATTTTTAGGATCCATACATGATACCCTTACTCCGTCAGATATGATTTTAAGGAACCGCGTTGCATTTGGATTGGGTTGTTGAGCCCCATTGCCATCTCTAATTGTGGACCCTAAAAAGGATGTTTTTTAGCTTTTATCAGTTGGCATTGTGAGCTTTAAATATTCTGATTGTTAAATGATGATTCATTTACTATGGAATAAGTCATGATCACAACCTGAAGCCCCAAATCTCCTTGTGCACGAGTCGTTTTTTTGTGACGGGTAATATCTGTCATCCGGCAGATTTTGGTTGATTGACATGCTGAAATGCGATGTGATAAAAGCAATACAAATCCGATGTGATACGAGCGGCATAGATCGCTATCTTAAGTCTGTGATCTGGCTTTCTATGGTTTAAGGACTTTGATCACCATCAGACTTGGATGCTAGGAATTTTGCTCGAAATTTTTTAACTGGAGCCAAGTCCATCTCACATTTCTAAACTGTCAAGTATATGGTTCTTGTGACAATACAGCCATGCCAAAATCTGATCCAAATTTCGAATGGTTCAGGAATCTGCATTAACATACCTGTTTGAATTCTTGCTGGCTTCATGATTGCTCAAATACCGAGTTCAAGCCTGTGGCATAAACACTTCAATTGTAGAATCGTGTCAAGTAGGTTGATGTGTAGTCCAAGCCAGGTTGATGTTTTGTTCGAGTGTTGTGGCCGTGTTCTCCTTGTCTAGGCTGATCCTTATGCATGCTTCTTTGGTATAGGATAAATTCAATCATTTTTTTATACCTATATACACAATTCAGCAATGAAAGGTGCTACTAGCTAATACAAGCCCAGATACATCTATGAACGAGAGTATGCAAAATCAAGGAAAGTACTTTGAAAAAAAAAAGAATAAATGTATCTAAAAGGATAACATTGATGCCGATGAGTTGTTACATGCTAAAATTCAATATCCACTATTACTTACACTTTGAAAAACAAATTCATACTATACTGTCACCTTTATACAACGATAATCCACTATTACACTTTGATAAAAGTCCTAGATATTGCTCTCTGCAATTAAAGGATGAATATAAACGAAAAAATATCAGGATAAATCCCATAGCTCCTAACCTTGAAGACAGGAGAGAATTTGAAAAACAAATTTCTGAACTTCTGAATTTTGGATTGATTCAACTCTCAGAATCAGATTATTCATCACCGACATTTATGGTGCGGATGAGTGGCTACATGCTAAAAATCAATGTCTTTAGCAAGGTCTGAAATATCATCCGATAATGATATTTTGGCCTGATATTGGATATTGTCTATATGATGACATATAATGAACGTGATGCCTGATATTGCTGATGAAACAAGATGAAATAGTCGATAAACGACTGATATTGCCAATTCCGATATAAAAGTTCTATGGCTGATATTGATGCCGGGATTTCAAACCATGATTTTTAGTAATTAGAAACCTTAAAAGCGAAAGCATTACCCTTTGCCATCATTATGGTCTTGTGTTTCTTTGACAATTCTGCCTTGAAGATTTAATGTTCTTTACATTCAGTTTCATGCCCAACAATTGTTACAAGGCGAACCACAAGCTTTGTCATTGGGCCTTTCTTGCACTTAGATTTATGTGGTTGTTTCATAGAAGTTCAAGGATTTTGTGAGTAGTTATTGTACTGAGTTAGAATGCAGAGTGCACTATATACATCTTAGCAAGATGTCCACATGCTTCTTTCTTAAATTAATTTAATTAAAAAAATAAATCTTGTCGTGCTGGAAGCTTCTGCACTTCAGAGTTTGTTGGGCAGTAGATCCCAATTCTCCTGTTTGAGCGGAATTTCCATCGATGTTATAAACTGTCAGTATAGAAACAACAGCGAAATCTGTACAATGATCTTCAACTGTGTGTTGAGCAGATTTTGTATGTACCTTATTGGTCTATATTTATACTACACCCATTGTTGTATAAGATCATGTGTTGCCATCAGCTTAGGTTATCTATCATTAGGGTGCAAGTTTTAGAAGTGTCATGGCCTGATCTGATGTGACCTCAGTGGGTTTGGTTCGGACTGTTTCTGATTTTTTCACAGCTGTGTATGGTTCTGTACTTCTCAAATTTGTAATGTTCAAGTCCGGTTTGGGTTGTTATGTCCTGTTAACCCATGATTTGGAGCTTAGTACATATATTATGTATACAAGTTCATACTTAAGTCTCTATACTGTCTGGGATTATCCCCAAAAACAATTATATCAGCAGTATACTGAAATTAAGACCCGGTATTGGTAGAATAGATATTATAGCCCATAGCACTGCCGGATAGCATCCACGCTGATGTATAGGTAACCTTCGCATGATTTAGGTTTTGTTTTTTTGGATTAGACCCTGAATAATCTAAACATGGAACATTAACTAAAAGTTCGTGAAATTATCTGCCATTCTTCCCTGTTGACCTGTTCCATGTTCAATAGTTAGTCTCATATTTTCGGCTTCTCATGATCTAAAGACATTTGTGAGTGAAGGTGCAACTCCCCTTTTCGATGCCGTCAACTAGAACCAGCAAGTGAACTAGTCATCCACAAGTTTCAAATATATGTCTAGAGAACAGGAGGTGAACCAGGCACCCGCCCGTTTGTTTCAACGTGACCAGAATGAAAAAGAACGATAGTCCCTCACAAGTGAGTGAGAACCCCAGCTATCAGATGAAAGATCAAATCTATGCTTTCGCGGATCAGTAGTCCGTCGAGAAAATCTTTCCTGACCTTTTTGTATCAGATAGTTAATTCCAGCATGTGGTACAAATTGATTCTCTTCCAAAATGGAAAAATTGACCCAAGCTGACCCGAACTGTGGGATTTGATATTGCATGGAAAAGTTTGGGCCAAAATTTTTGAACATGATATGGTGAATAGGTTGGTTTCTAGGTTAGCTTGGAGTTGAACCTACCCAACCCACATGCGCCCTTAGCTAGTCAGATGCATTTAGTTGTTGATTATATAAAATATTTACTCAGAAACATTTGTTTGGGAAATGGCATTCATAAATGATTTCAGTATGCCACATTTATTTCCTCCGACAGCATTAAAATATGAAGCTTCTCAAATTTTATTCCATCTCTTTCTTCTTTATATGTTCATTTCTGCCCTCCAGTGTCCCTGTTTCGTCATGTCCTTTTCATTTTAGGCATACAAATGTGTTTGTAACAAGGTAAAAAAAATAAATAAAAATAAAGTAAATATACTTTATATCCACCCAGTTTTCTGGAGGAAACTGGTTTTTTTCCCTCAAAAAAATTTGGTTTTTAATCAAAATTTCTACAAACAATTTGTTAGCTGCTTGCTGGCAATAATGGTACACCTTGTTTTATTTCACACGTCAGCTTTCTTTTCCTTGGGTGCCTACTGGATAGCTGATTACCAAAGGATTTTGCTGTTTCAGGTTAGAGTTGCCTCCTGTCTGATCAGCAGAATGATTTCTCTGTGACCATGCTCCATTATTGGCATTTCTTGTTGTCGATGGGTTCGTCTGCCAAGGTTATACGTCTTTGTCTTTACATGGGACTGTAAAGTTTCGGATCTTTGTACAGGCGATGTCAAAATATTAATTTATCAATAATATTATATTTATTGGGAAAATTACCAGTTCTTTCACATGACATTCTAAATTCCTTGAACAATGGTGCTGTAAAAGCAACCTCAAATATGTCGATCCTTGCTTTTTTAATTGTATCCAACTAGTCTCTTTCTTGGATAAGTGTAAAAAAGTGGTAATTGATTTATTCTGGGTGCTATAAGTGAAGCCGTAATACACAGCCAATTCAGAAGAAACAAGAACAAAAAGACTTTTAGGAAGAGATTTATGGTTTGTACAGCCAGCATTTTCCCATGTAGTCAACGATGTGTATTAAAGTGCTTTATAGAGCAGATTTTAAGCTGTTATAGGAGTCTTGTTGATTTCAATCTCGTCTAGTTTCTTTTAATTTTCCCCCAATATTAGGGTGATAAGTTTGTGTTTACAAGTGTCTTTTAGTTTGTTGATGTCAATCTCGTCAATCTTCTTTTAATTTCCGTAATATTCGGGTGATAAGTTTGCGATTACTAGTGTCTTTCGGTTTGGCTTTTCGAGTTATACGCTGCCTTGGAAATTACAGTCTCCTCAAATTTTATTATCATCCCGCTTCAGGCTGCCGTTGGGAACAGTTTACATGGTGACGATGAGTACATTACATGTTAATGGATATGTTGATCCTTTTAGGAGGAAGTGTGGACAGTTTGCTTTTAGATTCTTTGTTGAGAGCTTGTTTTCTTCATAAAGTTGTAATCTTGGAGCAAGAATGGTTCCAATTTGTGTTCTGGATACCACTTTTCTTGTGGTGGTATTGAAATGCAAAGGGTATTGAACTGTACAAAAGCTGGTATTGATATGCAGCTTTTATCTAGTACGTGGGGTGATTTTGTTTTCTACAGTGTGCGCTTTTAGTTCCATTACGTGAACATGGGTTGATTGATGGCCAAATAGTACAAGTGAATATTTTGAATATAATATGTGTGTCTATGAGGGTTTTGATAGTAGATGTGTCTAGCTTCTTTTTCGTATGATGTTGTATCCTTGGAGACATTTGTTGTTCATGTTGGACGTCCCTGTTGGTGCTTTCTTCTCCCACTCTTGTTTCCCCTTTTCTTTCTGTTTAAATATTACTATATAACTTAGATCAAACTCCCAGCAATTTAACTATAATTGATGCAATTCCTTCTGTGCTTATGAGATAGATTTAATGTTGATTGCTCTTTTGTTAGCCCTTCTTTCCATCATATATTTATTGGGATTACTCTTGTGTGCAGGTTCTTCTGCTGGGGATGTTATCTCAATAAGCCTGCCGAGCCCACACGTGCTTTGGTATGTTTTATTTCTTATCTAACCCATTCGGCCCTATCAACTGCGGTTTTAGGTTCCAAGATATGATCTAAGTTAACGGAAAGAATGCTAATAAGCTCACTGCGTTATATGATAATATTGGCCATTCGGTCGGAACGGGTGATGAAACTGGATTCTAAGTTGGCTTGGGCTACAGGCTTGGCAAAGAGTTTCCAAACAACTTGGGTAAGTTAATAAACAGGCAAACACATGAACATGTTGACATATGCATGGCTGGTGTATTAAATTCCGGACCACACAAACACCCAATTTCACGTGGGCCGCCTCTTTGTTATTGGCTAACCTCATCTTGTTTCGTCCCTAACCCTCCGGCTTAATTGCCATGAATATTACCAACTGTAGGTTTTGTAGGTCGACCCCATGTGATCTAACTCTGCGAGGTACTGTTTCCTGGGATTGGATTCAATGGGGACCCCTAACCAGTTGTCATAAATTTTCATGCAACTCATACCATGTGTGTGAAGTTGATCAATTGAGACGTTCGGGGACGAAAAGGAAATTTGGAAGAATTTCACCTTCACTTCTTTAAGGCAAAGAATTAACAAAGTTTAGCACTATATTGTACATCTAGAGAATTAAGATTAAAATTTCATCCGAATGCGACTGTTAGTTAGGCTTTTTCCATCATCGCCCAAAACATAGTCATATAGCACTAAGCCGTTAATATTCTGGCTAGGCTTGATATTTGGGTTTTGGGAAAAAGAAGGTGGTTGGTCCCGCGGAACTGGCTCACCTCTCTCTCTCTCTTACCCGCTTGATCACGTGCAAGGGAGTCTCCAATGTATGAATAGCCAATAGGGATGTGTTTTAAATGGAAAACAACCGTGCGTCCTTGCAAAAAAAAAAAAAAACCCCTTTGCCCAGCGTGAGTCTGACCTTATTTGTTTGTTGTGCCTGCCCTTGAACGTATTGAGGTTTAGTGATCTTTAGTAAGGTTAGCATTTGAAAAGCAAGTTGAAGATTCACATTGAGAAGTGAGTCGTCGATCCGGTCTGAGGAGCAGGCGCTCGTGTTACCTGACTGGTTGTCGCATGCAACGAGAGAGACCCCCTAATAAAATTTTGTAGTTTGTGGTAATAAGCATTTACGGTGATTCAGGGATAACTAGCATTCCCCATTTGCATGCACATTTTCGTGCGGGCATTTCCGACCTTAGCTCAGCTGGAAGAGCGAGGAATAAGCGGAGGGTTAGGTGCCCGATGCCAACATTCCTTGGTCGCCGGTTCAAATCCGGCAGGTCGGTAGGCATACCTCATGTAAAATAATAAGCTAGCATGAGGAGCCATTTGAGCAATCTCGACCTCGTAAGACATTATTTGAGAGCTTCTTATAATTTCGTGGTCACCTTTTCTTCTGTGCTGGAGCTATGCGTGAAGGCTACAAAAAATGGTACGCTCTCTGTTATGTCACCTGTTTCAACCGTCTGATAATTTTGAGCGGTAAACTGGATATCCAATTTGGATGACATATTCTTGCTAGCATCATCTTTTTCCAAACTTTACTGTAACCTCATCATTCATGATTCCCTTGGTTGATCTCTTATGTACTCACCTGTTTATACTTTTGTAAATGTTTAGAAAAGAAAGTTATTTGATAGTTGCATGGGGACTTGGCATCAAAGGGTCCAACAAATTCTAAAAACTCCGCTCTATTCCTTAATAGAGCTTTTTCAACTCCGAGTCGGACTCCCAACTGGAATGGGAGAAGACTTTGACGGCAAGGATGAGGATGATGAGATTCGGTGTTAAAAACGTAGAACACACCACACCGTAAATCACAAGAATATGAAGGAAAGAAAAAATAATGTACGGCAATCATAAATATGTCTTTAAACTGTAACTGAAAGCCAAGAATTTGTAAATAAAAATATTCATTTCACAAACAAGTTTATCTTTACTTCATTCAGCTCCAAAGTTGGAGAGATCGTGAGGGCAAGGTCATGCCCATAAAGCTTATAGATGGCTAGCTGCTTAGACATTTTTTAACAACTCCAAGAATCTCACAAGATAGAAAACTGCAAGAAATATTTTGGTTGGAAATTGTGATTATTAAGCTGACTATAGCAAATTATTTTTAGCCGGGGTGTTAAGGTATCTCTTAAACCAACGAATCCTGTAGTTTGCATTATATATTAGGAAGCACGGGTACTTAAAATCAAGATCAAATATAGATCCGTGTTGTGTGAGACACGATACTTTTATTTCTTTATACTTTCTACAATTTGTTATGTTTGTGTCATATCGTACTTGTGTCGGTGTATCCAAATCTGTGCAACATAAAATATAGATAAAGAAAGACGAAGAACAACAAAAGGTTTGAATATTTTAAGGTTCCAATCCTAGGATGGATGATACGCTCGTGTCAAGTCATGTACAAAATTCAGCCTGTCTTTGAATTGGAATATCCATGTCTTGGGGAGTAAATTCAACTTCAATAGGAAATATCAAGACTGCAATTTCATTTGATACTGAAAATCCTGAAATTAGACCAAACAATGGTTACCTCATTCTAAGTAGCAGTCTAAGTCTCCAATTACAAGCAACGTAAACAGGGAGCTGAAATATTTCTAATAACTTTGAATGAAAACAAAAATTTTGGTAAGCACCAAACTAGTAATCGGAGAAAGGAAAAAGAAAACAATTATGCACCAAAAGCATGAAGTTTGGGGCAAACATCATGCAAGGTTTCATGATGGCCAAGGATAATTTGCCGTGGTAAAATGATATTTTCTTTTGCAAAAAACACATCTTTCTGACAACATCAAAGAGAGTTTTATAAACGTAAAGCCAAGGCCCCCAAGTCTGATCCTTTGCAATCAGCCCCTTAACTCCTGTCCCTGCTACTTTCTAATCAAAGATTAGTTCCTGTCCACTTGCCTAAAGGAATTTTCCCCTTTGCTCTGCCTTGAACCAGCTCTTGTTTTTCAATATCTGTAAGAGAAAAAGTTTCCTACAGTTATTGCTCGGCAGATGAGGTAAACAGTGGTTCTTTTTTGATGATGAATATAAGAGTATCAGACAAGTTTGGAGGCATGGATGTTGTTTAGTTAATTTCTGCATTGTTTATTGATGTCGCATGATCAGATCGTATAGATACCCCTTCAACACAACATAGGTCATTAAAAAGTTCTTGGATGGTCCACCAGAGCACGAAAGTCAGGATGTTTCACAAAATGAGTTCCTATTTGAAAAGTGCATAACTGTATGGATAAGCTCACACTAATGCAGTAATTTGGATCCAATTCGAGATTTTCCTTGGGAGGTTTATTGTTACGTCCCGCTTCTCAAAATACACGAAAGCGGCACGTGACGAGAGTCGGTAACGCATATATACGAGAGAAATACCTCACATATATACACTAAGCCTAATGTAATCTGAGCAAGATATATAAATCAACTATGAAAGTCATAGTGTCACTGCAATATGACATATAAATTTCTATACATGGATATATTATTCTATGAATAATCTGTTAGCCTAGGGGCCTTTCATCTTAGTTTTGATGATGACTAACTTATGAATGTTAGTTTACTAATGATCTTATGTCTATATAGTTTCAGTTATTGATCAAGATATTAGTAAGTGTTTAGTTTCAACAAAGGAGTTTTGGAGCTAACTTATGTAGATTCAAGAGCTCGCACGTCAAGATCGCATCTAGCACTCGGTTGGAGTCAAACTCTTTGGATCGTGTTTGGATCGAGTCGGCTTGGAGAAAGAGTTCTACAAGAAGACTTTGGTTGTGTTTAGTTTAATTGTGTTTAGATCTTGTGTAAAGATAGGATAGTGTTGATATGCTCAAGTCCACACACACAAGTTCAATATGTTTGATCAAGATAGTTTAACCGGTTTTGGATTTCGAATACACAAATATATGGTTTTCATGAATAGATAGAATCAAAACAAGTTTACATGGTTTAATGTATATTAGATTTAATCTATATACATATATGCTTCATATATTTAGAAAAACTTATTTTGATTATCCTATTCATGTGGTAATTAACAAAACCTATTTTTGGATTTCATGTCAAAAACATAGATATATCATGTACATTTGTATTGGATTCTATCCATGTACAATATGCTTCAAAAGAGTTTAAATATCTTGTTTTTGTATTTATACAAGTTTGGGGAAATTGGATTTCCATTTCAAAGTTTGGTTTTGAAAAATACGGTTTTTGTTTAAAGCCAAATGTTTTATATCACAAGAATAGTTCAAATAGTTTATAATATGTGTTGATTTTTAGTCACACATATTTGTTGTTCAAATATCTAACAAGAACTTATTTTTGTGAAATTTATGAGTATTTATAGGATTTTATTGGAGATTAAATGTTAAGTTTCAAGTTCTGAAATATCAGCCAGATCCCACTGGCGGTCGACCGATGTGCACGAGGACGTGCACATGGCCATCCTACAAGGCCGGTCGACCGACTGTAACCACCATGTCTCGGGTGGTACCGGTCGACCAGGCGGTCGACCGGAGGCACAACCGTCACAAATATGACCATTGAGCCGGTCGACAGGCCGGTCGACCGGAAGGGCAATTCTGCCATTTTTGCTACCAACAGCTACATTTCTTGAAAGGCTAATAAGCCATCTCTTGGGTTGTTTTCAACAAGAATTTAGAGAGCTATTTTTCCATCTTTATAAGAGTTTTGCAACAAGTTTTTTAAGAGCTTTTTGTGCCAAAAAGATTTATTTTTATTTGTTTTCAAGGGTTGAAAAAATCAAAGAAAAATAGAGTCTTTGGGAAATTGGTTTTGATTTTCATTTCTATCTCTATCTAGTATTTTTTTCAAGTATTTTTCTTTGTGATTTGTTTTCCAAACACCTTATTTTCTCACACTTGAGCTATCATTCTATCCTATCTATAGGATCTTGTTTTTGTAGAAAATATTGTTTGTGGTCTATTGTGATCACCAAGTTGTAATCTCTTCTTTGCTTTGGCTTTGTGCCTTATCCCTCTTGTGTAGAGGTGATTGAGATTGTGATTTGGCTTTGTAGTTATCCCTCTTGTGTAGAGGTGATTGTGGTGGAGTTTGGCTTTGTGCCTTTATCCCTCTTGTGTAAAGGTGATTGTTGTTTTGGCTTTGTGCCTTGCCTCTTGTGTAGAGGTGGTTGTGTTGGAGAAAAGAGTTGTGTACTCCTAACTTTGTAATTGTAAATTCCTCGGTGAAGACTCCCTTTGTGGGAGGTCCTGTGTGGACGTAGTGGATATCCTTTGTGTGAAGGTGGGGACGTAGAGCAGTGGCTCGAATCTCGAAACGTATCTTGGTGTTTACGTTTGATCCACTATCTCTAAACTCTCTCTCTTATATCTTGCATTGATTTATATTGTTCATATTATACATGCATGGTATTGTTTGTGTGCACATACTTGTGTTGAACCAAGAGTGCTTCATATAGTACCTCAACTCTTATTTAGAGGAATCTCGAGGAGATAGTCCAGAGTCCTTCACGGGGAGTTCAACTACACTCTTTGGTTACACATAGTGTGTTGCTATTGATTTTTAATTCCGCATCATTTGTCATTAGATTAGCTAATACACCTATTCACCCTCCTCTAGGTGTATTTTCAATTGGTATCAGAGCTTACGCTCGTGATATTAGGTTTAACCACGTAGGAGTAAGATCTTGTATTGCTAATCTAGATTTACATTTGCACACATATTATCACTCATGGATTTCATGACCCTTCCCATGTATGATGTTACCAATATTGATATTTGGAAAGTTAAGATGTCCATGTATCTTAAAACTCTAGGAATGAATGTTTATCTTGCCATTACTAAGAAAACCTATTTTGGTAATGACAAGTACATTGAGGCAAATGCACAAGCCCTAGATGCACTAAAGCATTCTCTTAGCAAAGAATTTTTATCTATGGTTTTTCATTGTGATTTCACTTTTGCAGTGTGAAATAAATTGATCTTCCCAAGCTACAAATGACAAACAATGTGGAGAAAGAATCTAGTGAAGATGACTCCGACCAAGCTTGCTATGACTCTCTTGAGGTAAACTCGAACACTCAAGTAGATGATAGTTCTAGTTCTTCAGGTGATGATAACATGGATGCAGATGCCTTAAATGAAGAACTTTCTTTATTTTGTGAAAACTTGTTAGAAAAATACAAACTTTTGAAAAAGAAAAGTCTTAAATTAAAAGAAGAAAATGAAGAATTACTTTCAAAGCTAAACATGGTTTCACAAGAGAGGGTTGAGATTTCAAGTGAAAGAGTCCTTGAAAATCCAACTTGACCTTCTCTTAAAGGAAAATGAAATTTTGAAAAATAAAAATGATTGTGGTGATGTTTTGAAGAAAAATGAGGTTTTGTCTTCAAAACTTGAAATTGTTTTAAAAGAGAACAATTCTTTAAAAAATAAAATTGCTTTAATTTCAAAAGAAGGATTTAGTTTCAAAAGAAAATACTTCTTTGAAAAATGATTTAGAGTCACATGTTTGTCATGCTACTATAGATTCATCTTTCATTGATAAACCTATTGCATGTTCCACTTCTTCTTCAAGTATTAATAATGATATTTGCATATTGAAGAAAAATGTAGGTTGTTTGGGCTCTACTTTGAGCCAACGTGCCATGAACCACACACGATTGGAATCCTTGTTTCGCAAGAAACATACTCCTTATATGCATGCACACAAAGCACAACATACACATGCTCATCATGCTCTCACACATGATTCTATGTATGCTCATGTGTACACTTGTACACATTGTGAACATAAGGGTCACTTTGCAAAATTTTGTTATGATAGAATAAATATTTTCAGTTTTGCAAATAAATTTGTTTGGGTTAGGAAAGGTGCTAACCCCCATGGACCCAATAAGGTATGGGTACTAGAATCCACCCCTATTGTATTTGATGTAGGTGTGGGCTCTCACTTGACGTGAGGGTATTGGTGCCTTGATGGTGGATGCGTATGAGCTTGATGAACACTACATTAGATGCATCACCTTCAAGGATGTTTGGTGGGAGAACCACTGTAGTTTGGAGACCTAGAGATTTGCCCTATTGGTTTTGATAACTATCTCTAACTCCCATTTTGATTACATGCTCCCATTAATTGATTTTAGCATGTTTTGATTTTTCATGTTCATTATGTTTAAATGCAATGTTTATTAGACTTATGATATACATATGTAGTATTTGAGATACACTCATATTTATATGGACTATTATTTTTGTGTTTTCACTATTATTTAGCTGTTATGTATATCTTAACTCTAAAGCACGTGCATTTACCCTAATGATCATGTTTGTTTATGTTATTGCACTTCATGTTTTGATTAAATGTTTAGATGGAACTTTCGTTAAAACTTGTGTTTATACTTGTACAAGTAGTGAGCTACACCTGGTTATTATGTGTTTGTACTTCATTACTCATTTGTACTCATTACATGTACATGTATAACCTAATTTTGATGATTTTTGCATCTTTACTTGTTTTTTTCTATTTTTTGTACATGTTTTCATAAAAATGTGTTTATCTTCATGTATATATTAATTTTATCTAAAACTATTAGATATACATGTCTATCTTAGAGTCACTTACTTTTCATGCGAATTTTTTTATTATGGACTCGTTCATGTTTGAGATATGTATGTATACTTTTAGTTTCAACAAAACATACATATACCTTGAAGCGTATTTAGTTTTGATGAAAATTTTAGTTTTGATGATTTTCATGTTTTCATGGATATATTCATGTTTTATTCCATACTTGAAGGATTTAATACTAGTTTTCAAAATTATCTTTAAACTAGTTTTTATTCTTCAATTGGTAGTGATTTTCAAATATGTAAAATATTTTCAAATCATATTTTAAAAAACCCCTACCAACTAAAGGGCGGTTGGATGGGTGACCATGCCTTGTAAGGGTGGTAGGTATGAGTTATACACATGATCTTCATGATTTTTCATATGTTTGTATACTCATGGTTGTTTTCTATATATGTATGCTTCAAATTTCAATTGGTATTCCCATTTATATACATACATATATATGATCTTAATTGTATTATTTTACAATGTCTTTTACAAAGCACAAAATTATTTATGCTAAGCTTGACTTATTACTAAATATTAATTGGTATTTTTACAAGCTTTTGCATTAAGTTACAATTGGTATTTATATTTTTTTGGTTTCAAAATGTATTTCATGCTTCATTTCAATTGGTATTTACTATTGGTTTCAATTTCACATCCTACTGATATCAAAATCTACTATTGGTATCTTAAATTTTTTTATCTACAAGTGGTACCAACATTTGTTTTATCAACTAAAATTTGATTTCAATTGGTATCAAAATTCATTTTGTATACTCATGTTTTCTATATATGTATGGATCATATCTAAAGTAACATTATATTGCTCTGATACATATAGATGTTTTCTTTTGCTTTAAACATATATGCCATACATTTTTAGCACAAATTATTTCTTACTAAGCTTTATTTAGTTCTTAATCTCAATTATTTTTCAATTGGTATCATATATAAGCTTATGCATTTTTTTTATTGGTGTTTCATAAAGGGGGAGAAAAATTTTAATTTTATCTTTCAATTGGTTTTACTTTTCAATTGGTATCTTACTCCCACTCTTTATGATGAAAAATATTTTGCTTTGGTATATGTTTATATTTTCAATATTGCTATCAATAATTTTAAATTGGTATTTTTTTTCAAATCGGTATCCTTATTGAAAAATGAATATAGTGTTTACCTAAAAATTTGGTGTTTACTTTCAATTGATATCATGTCCTTTTATTGGTATCAATTCATAAAAAGATTGTTTCTTCAATTGGTTCTCTCTCAATTGATTGTGTTTATTGATATCAAAATTTTATTTTTAAAAATATGTTTATTGTTTGTTCGTCTTCACCCTTTGTTGATGAGTGACAAAAAAGGGAAGAAGAATTCAGATTTATATATGCATGATTTACTATGTGTTTATGCATATATCTTATTTTATTGATATCTTGAGCCTCATTGCTTATCTTTATATGTTTATTGATTATGCATATGTTAAGGGGTAGCTTCTATGAATCCCATCCTTAATGGATGCATATGTATAACCTCATAAGTTTTGTCATCATCAAAAAGAGGGAGATTGTTAGCTCAGAGACCTTTCATCTTAGTTTTGATGATGACTAACTTATGAATGTTAGTTTGCTAATGATCTTGTGTTTATATAGTTTCAATTATTGATCAAGATATTAGTAGGTGTTTAGCTTCGACAAAGGAGTTTTGGAGCTAACTCATGTAGATTCAAGAGCTCGCGCAAAATACGGACGTATCCCCTATCAAGTTCACCAACTGGTGTAAGTTGTCTAATGTCCTTTTATCTAGATTACTGGAATAATATAGTGACAATAACAATAAAAATATAAACATAATATCAATGTAACAATATAAATATGACAATGGTGTTATAATTTGTTAATATTTTCTCAGTGTTTACGGTAACTGAATTATATTATTAACATTGCATGTACTGATTCAGCACTATGTAGTGTCATGAAGAAATATTAAGATCTTATCCATATGTACTAGAATATAACAATAACACGCATCTTAACTTTTAATCTCAATACAGTCAACATAAACATCAAGTATTAAATTCATTGTCAAAAAAAATCAAAGAAGACAAACCACAAGCTCAATTAACCAATAAAATAGTTCTCTCATTTCTATCAATCTACTCTAATCTTCTATGTTTATCAGCATATCCAAGTTTTAATATATTGAAATAAAATATTCAATTATATCCAATCAAATCCTCATTATCCAGTTCAATCAAGATCATCAATTAACCCCCACTTCAATCAAACTCAATCAGATGTCCAAACCAGAGCAACAAAACAAATGTATATATATAATATACGATTCAATAGTTCATGCTAATCCAATCTACACCTTCTCCAACCCAAGTTGAACGCCACTCCAATATAATCCACTGATAGATTCAAGTATCATAAAGACCCAAATCTTTTAATGAAGGAACACCTTATTTAATCAATTCTCAATATACAATCGAATTCCCAAATTTGTAGTGGTAAAGATCTGGTTAACCCCGGGAATCACTACACGTGTCCCACGCACCAGAGGTACTTCAAGCAGATAACACGCCCATGATGTCAAGCTGCTCACATGTAACCCTGATGAGAGAGAGTCTCGGGCCCAACTTCGAGACACATCCCAACTCCGAAGAGAGGACCCCGAGTCCCTTCTCATCCCGTCATCCGTGACTTTCAGACTTCACCCCAATTCCCACTGGACTCAGCTCAGCAGCAAGGTTTTTGTATTGCAAGAACGGTTAGCCTGCCACGAAATCCCTGCGCTCTAAATACCCCATATTCCAGCGGGGATGGTTATGGATAGTGGCGGATATTTTGGCATGCCAATCCCAATAATAAATCACGACAATCTAAACAGATATAAAAGGATATTAACCATGGATCATGAATCACGAAAAAAGATCCGCACAATTGTGTTACATCACAAACAACTTACTTATAGGCCAAGACTTCCCACGAAAAGGAGGACAAATACTTGTAATGAGAAAACCCTCTTGTAACACACATAAATAGATAATGAATCCTTCCTCTCTCTTATCCCCGTGGTTTTTCTCATTTTGAATTTTCATATAAAAATCTCTTCTATGTCTGTTTGCTGATTGGATCTTTAAATTCAGAATCATTTTAGGCAGACCCCCTTTTGCTTGTGGTGTGAGATCGACCGTTCAATCAATTGCATAAGAAAATGTCCATCACAAAATTACTATCGAATAAAGGAACATCAAGTCTGACAAATAATTCACATAAAATTCACTTATATAACTACAATCACGAACTAATCAAATCTCAAGGTCAAATCAAGTTACTGTCCAAATTCATCACATTTAGATAAACAACTAAACAGTAACTAATGAAGAAACATTTACATTTTAATACAAAATATTAGAGTTCATATACAACATAAAGTGTATATTTGATTTATCATCACCAAAATATCGAACTCTCCTACATTATAGTGATTTATTATTGATAGTCAATTGCTCCAATAAAGTCATAATAAAGTTCAAGATTAATAATCTGACTTCTCTGGAATCTTCACTATTTATAATTATTTTAAAATATTTTCCTAAACATCAAATGATCAGTCATCTAAATCATTTGGTTTCTACAAACCAAAAATTATTTTCCAATAATATTCACATTTATTTCATATAGGCACAATCTAAATAATTCAAGGAAACATACCAATTAATTTATACAACTTTAAATACGAGAAGTTTGGTAATTTCCATAATTATAGAAAGTTACTAATTCAAACAATATTTATTTTCTAGAAGTAAATACTATTCACATAGAACATTTATAATAGTTAAATGTATGAATTAATTCTGGGATAATTATTTACACAATAAATTAAATAATAAAATTTACAATTTTCTAGACGTTAGAAATTTATTGAGTAATTTAAATAGATAAACATTAAATAAATGATCAAAATTATTTCAATAAATAATAATTAATTTAAAAAGATAAAAATCATTCAAATAAGTTGTCGCAGATGCATAGCTCCAAACTTCACGGTTTCAACGCCTTTATAATCGCTCGAATCAGAGTCCGGATGGTCGAGATATTGCTCGAAAACCAAATCGGATACTTAACTGTGTGGACAGTATAAGCGGGTCGGTTACTGAAGTACTTGGGTTTGAAAGGAACTGGGTCGGGTTGCTGGTATAGGGTCCAATGACTTAAACCCAACTTTCTTTAGAAGCGGGCTCGGGTGTGTGGGTAATTGGGTCGGGTCGTGGGAAACCCAAAACGAGAAAAAGAAAGACGCGAACAGAGAGTACTTGAGGGAGGGAGGAAAAGAGGAGGAAGGAGGAGGAGAAGGCGAGAGGGGCTTCGGCGCGGCGGGCGATCGCAGCGACGGTACCAGCAACATGGGGGATGCAGCGGAGGAGGAGAAGAAAAGGAGAAGTGGAGGGTGTCAGGTGGCAGCAACATTGGGTTCAGTGTGCCGTCGGCGGTTATCGCCTGCGATAGGGCGGCGGGCGACGCATGGGATGAGAAGCAGGGAGAGAGGAGGAGCAGAAAAAGAAGAGGGAAAGGGAGAGGTGAGCGATGTGGTAGTGGGGCTGCGAGTGGCAGAAAGTAGGGCAGCGCCGCAAGCTGTGGAGAGCTGCATGGCAGCGGTCAGGGTGAAGGAGATGCGCGGCTTGCGTGGGCTGCATGGATTAGGGTTGCAGGTGAGGGTGATGATGGCTTCTCGTATGCAGCGGCTCGGCGGTCTTAGGACAGATCGACGGTGGTCGGCGGAAGTAGGGGACGGTGGTGGCTGAGGTTGGCATTCGGAGGAGAAGGAGAGGAAGAAGGCGCGAGAGAGGAAGGCGTGGTGTGCTTGCGCTGTGGTGAGGATGACGACGCTCTGTATGAGATCAGGATTAGGATTAGGTTTTGAGTTAAATAGAAGGAGAGATAAGAAAAAGAGAGAAGTATATAGGAGAGGATGGTTGCGCTTAATTGGGTAGGGCTTTAAAAATTTAAGGTAAATTGGAACAAAGGAATGGGCTTTGGACTGGGTTTTAGTTCGGGTCTAATTGCAAAATAATATAGGAGTTAAATCCACCAACTTCCCCCATCACATAATCAAATATTTGTTTTTGCTAGTTAAATCCACCAACTTCACAGTCGAACTGAGGATCAATGGAGTGTGCAAAGTGGCCGACGCCAAGAAATGAAACGTCCGTACGTGGTGCGGTTCGAACTTGAGACCGTGGGGAACTGGGAGCTCTAACTGACTCACGCCTACCAAGAGGGCACCTGCGCAGGACATCACACAATCCAATTGAACCCTTCATAAGCCCCGAAACTAAAGTCAATAAGCTTCATTTTCTCTAACGATATTCTGACTTTTATTTTTATTTTGGAAAGAATTGTGACTTCTTTCACATGAAAAGAGATTTAGCGCTTTTGATCTATTGCTTTAAAAGGTGCTTAATGGTACCCGTACCAATATTGAAGACTTTGGCATGTTACGTTTTTTTTTAAAAGCATACGCTGTTTCAATCAATTTTATGAAATTAGTCTCCGAGACCTTTGAAATCGGACAAACTATTGTGATGCTCGTCTTAATAAGTAATAAGGTATAAAGATTGGCTTGATGCTAAACTCGCTAAAGCCCTTTTGCTCCATGCTAAAATTTAAGGCCTCAAAAGATCTTGTGTCAGACAGAACGGTGGCCTATAATGTTAGATGTAGGAATAAATCTGACAACTAATCGAAATCACCGATCTAATTGGTCAGGTCGGTGAATATCAGGTGGGAGGTTTTTCGTTCAGTAGAACGTTCCTTAATTACAGAACCACCTTTCAATTACCTTTCTTGATTAAACACCAATTAGACCAGTATTAGTCAGTCTCATATACAATAATATTTATGAGCATAAATATTTCGTATAACCCCTGTATAAAGAATGTTAGTTCACTTATACAACAATTGGAGTGAGGTACGCATGTAACAGATCTCTTTAAGACAATTACGTCCCCCGTTACGGTGCTAACGGGTTAATGGAGGCTGGTCTCCCAAATACAACACTCCTTCACGGTATCTGGATAGCACTATCAAATCACCATACAGTCGAACCGTAATTAATCAGTACCTTCACAGGAGTTTAATGCAGCAGGACGAAGACAAATTCTAGGGTGAATATTTGTCTTAACTTTGGAGGATTATCCACTGTAGAGAAAGGAGGGAGAGAATAATTAATGTCTTAAGAAGACAGGAATTCAGACAACAATTTTATTTAAGAATCTGTTGAATTTTCTAAGTTTTCTTTCAGAATGCATCTTGCTTCAGAATTTTCTCTAGAGGGAGAGAAGAATTATTCCCTGTGTTTTTTGATGTATGGAGAGGAGCGCTATAAATAGTGCTCCTGGGTTACCGTTTAGAGAGCATAATGGTCCAGAAACAATTGCGACAGGAAAAGCTGCAGCAATTTCTTCCAACGTTGTAGCGCTTGGATTTGGGTAACGGAGCGGCTTGAGACCCTCTGTAGCACCAACAAACTCGTGTGGCCCGGCCGGGTTGGATCCGAGCCCATGCCCACCGCCCACGCCCGGCCCCGAGCCGGGCGGGGCGCGCGTGTGAGCATGATTTTCTCCCAATTGTGCGCGAAAACTCTAAATACTCAAAGGGCACATCCTTTGTTTCCATTTTCCTCTATTTAAACACTTCAAACTTTCACCCCATATTCAATGTGGGACTAAATGCTTTTAGCTATTTTTAGTCCCCTTTAGCTTTTGAATTATGCAAATTTTAGACTTGAATATCTCATTCATTCTAAAACGGAATTAGACATGTAAATATATCACGTTCATCCCCAATGGAAGGAGAACACGCTCCAACCATTATCCGGTTGATTCTATCAACGGATCTCGCATTAATTCAGCTAAAAAATTCACTGTTTAATTCTTCGTTTTCCCGACATATAATAATTCCTAGCTATGTGTTTCACTTCTGGAGTAATAGTCTTTTGACGCATCACCCTTTCTTTTTGTGCAGAAGGTTTTGCGTTCGACTCTCAGAGAACTCAATCGGGTAATATTGCTGGTAAGTATTTTGGCAAGCAAAAAAAAAGTCTTTTGGGGATGATTATGTTAAGATTTTCAAGTGAAGACTGATTTAAAAATTAGTAGAATTAACAGATAGCTTAGTGAAAAAATGAATTTAAAGTTTTTCGCCCATGTTCTTTTAGGTTTTTTTAAGATATATACCATTTAAAATCTTCTTTAACCAGAAATATTCTTTTATTTTTCCTTAACTGATAATTTTTTGATAATTCTTTTCTATTTATTTTTGTGGTATTTTCTTTTCTTTTCAATTCTCGTCATAACAAATTTCCCTTCTTATCTTTAAAAAGATTATTTTTCTTCACCTTCTATTGCTGTTTGTTTCGCGTAAAAGTTTTTAAAAGGCCGTAATTCGTTAATGACATACAACCTAATTACAATTACGGTATTTGTTTGGACTGTAATTCGTAAAAGACTTATGCAAACCAACTACCACTCACGTACAATCCAATTATCACTAACTTACAACCTACTTACAGTTAATTTTGTGGTCATGCAAATTTGTATTATTTTTTATATTAATATTAATTTTTTAATATTTAGTATTTTTAGTATTTATTTGCACTATTTAAATTTTCTTAAATCACCAAATAGTTAATTTTGTGGTCAACTTTTCCACTTACGACATACACATTACGACAACCAAACACCATAAAATAAAATACACTTTCTCACTTACAACTTTATATTATCAATAAATACCGTAAAACTTACATGTATGTAACTCATTTACAACTGTAAAAGAGTTTACAAATTATGAGTTCCAAATTACGGTCAATTACGACAATCAAACAGACCCCCATGGTATCTTTTAAGCTTTGTCTAATAGTGCACAAGTCTTTTACTATTGTTAGAAGCATGTTGTGGTCGGATGGATCGTTGGGTTCGGGTTGGGCTCGGACTGGACAAGAAGTCAATCCAAGCCCCATCCAAGTCTATAAAAGTAGGCCGACCTTTTTCAGGCCCAAGCCCAACTCCAATTCTCAAAATTCGAATTCAAGCCTAACCCATCTTCGACCTGGGTTCAGGCTCGGCAGGCCCAACCCAATTTGCAGTCCGAGGACTCGAGTCCCATCGATTTGCGCGCAGCCGCACCAAACGCGCCTGCACCGCATCTTTTTGGTCCTTCGTGGACCAGGCACGTCTTCATTTCGTGCCTTCCCTTTGACAAGACCCCAGACCAACCCATGACCTCAGAGTCCAGTCCCTGACGAGCATGACTCAGGCAAAAATACTGCAGTATGACTTTTAGCATGTCCCTCTGACAAGACACTTAGGGTGTGTTTGGTTGCGATGAGCAGCCATAAACCATAAGTCATAAGTGATAAATTTTTTTTATAATTGTATAAGTGAATTTTATATAAATAAATTTTACGATGTTCAATTTTACGGTGTTTATGTTTACCTAAGTCCTAACGGCTCAACTTTGATCACTAATACAGAAACAACCTCAAATTCATACCTCGAACCTTTATGTATGACTTGCAACAACAGAAGCAGTTGAGTGAGTTGCTTGGCCTTGGATGGTGCCATTTTGCTCACTGTGTTTTTTTTTTTGTCACCGTGATCACTGTGTCATCTCAACCATTCAGTCGGTTAGAAGTGGTGTGTCCCATCCGGAGGCCCATCGAAAATAACGGCCCAGTCAGGCCCGGTGACTGCGGTGAAGGAAAAAAAAATAATTTCGGGCCTTGAATGCTCGCTAGAGAGAGAGAGAGAGCGGGGGTAGATTGGGGGTATTAAAAGCAGCACACGGGCCACGTGAGGGGGGCCCACGCCTGGCGAGGGCATGAGCAGTAATTGCGACGAAAAGAAGGGCGGAAGCGAGGCGCTGATATCGAGGAATTTAAAGGCTCTTGAGACTTGAGAGGCAAGATACAAAATTTTAGAAAAAAATAATTAGAGGATCAAAAAAAAAAGGGAGAGCAGGGGCATTTTGGGAATCCCGGAGTATTTTGTTCGTACACTGCCCGGCAAAGACCCGAGCCTCGTCCCGCTGTCCGAACCTGCCCCTCCCAAGCCTTACCGGCTTCCAAGATTTAGCATATAACTCCTGCGTTAAGTGCTTTTTTGCACTGATTTGCTCTGCAAAAATCTAATTTACATATTCTAAAACTTCACACATAATTATTGAAAGCAAACTGGTGGCATAGTGTCGTACGATGACAGAGGAGGTCATAATTTTTAATACGATGACAGAGGAGGTCATAATTTTTAAGAGAGTGAGATTGAATAAATTATTATAACTTATATAGAAATTTTGTCCGTCTGTCTATCTTCATCAGCGAGAGAGAACGTATGGTCGATACCTTCCTCCTTCTTCCTTTTTCAGCTGCCTTTCTTCTTCTTCTTCCTCTTTCTTCTCTCTATACTTCTTATCGATCGGTCGATTTTTCACTAATGGTATACGGTACACCAGTTTAAAATATAATAAAAATGAATAGAAATGTACCGCCATCTTAGGTCAACTCCAGGGACGTATGTGCAAAAGTGACAAACAGAAAAGGACTTGAGCGGAAACGAAAAGGAGGAGAAAGAAACTGCATCTGAAACCCCAGTGGGCGGAGAGAGAGAGGTGGGAACACTGATGCGAGGATCGCGGGCTTTGAGTTAGAGAGAGAGAGAGAGAGAGAGAGAGAGGAGGAAGAAGAAGACGCAATTTATATATAATTATCTTCTTTAAACCTGTACCATCTTCATTTCCGCTGCCTCTCCCTTTCTCGCATTTTCCCCTTATCGTGCGCCAGCACCCTTCTCCCCCTCGATCCCTCTTTTTAGCCTCAAACTAAGCTCTAATCTCACACACCCCCATTTCTCGCGAGCTTCGAGCTCTGCTAAAGATTCGCTGCCGAATCTCTTGCTCTGGTTTCGGATCGGAGGGAGAATTGTTGATTCGAGAGATCCAGCTTAGTTCGGTGGAGATCTGAGGGTCCGATCTTCTTCGCCGGAAGATGTGAAGCAGATTGGGAGAATGGCGGGAAATGGCGCTGGAAGCAGCAGTAGAGGCGGTGGTGCGTCGATCAGTGCGGCAGCGGCGGCCGTTGGGTCCGCGAATGCGAGATTCCCTGTACAAGAAAGGGTATGCTCTCTGCTCTCTGCTCTCTCGATCTCGATTACCTTTTGAGATTTTTTGTTCATTTTTTTGTGCATTTTGGTTAAAATTGACGTTTCGGTGTTCTTTTGGTCGTTGATGCTGGATCTACCGATCTGATTGGGGATAAAGATGCTTTTTTCCTTTGTTTTTTTTTTTTTTTTTGAGCTTCAGGTTATTGTTTGACTTATTAATTTACCGAAATGGATGAGGGTTTTGATGGGTAGTGAGATCTTGGAGGAAATACTTTTTAAGTTTGGCATGAAATAGATAGTTGATGGAATTAAGGTTCCATTATTATTTTTTTAAAATGGGGCGATTACGGTTTCTGGTTTCTAGTTTTGTTTGATCTGTTCGAGTTTAATTAAAAATCTTGTCTATGATATTAAAAATTAAAAGTGAATCTCTTTTGGTTGTGCAAAGGGGACCACTTATTTGCACTGCTTACACACTTAAACTGTCTTTCTCTATCCTGATAAGGACTTAGTTAAGTAATGACTTGTTGAAAGAGTCGTGTATCGCTATCAACCAGATATTGTTTGATTTTATATAAATATAATAATGGTGGTTGATGAAGCTAAGCTGTTGGTTGTTTCCAATCACCACTCACGGTGTAGGATTTATATAGTTCACGAAACCTTCTTTTTAAGCTGTTACATTCATGTAAACAAAGTCTCACCTAGATGTTCTGGCTAATCTGTAGTAAAATTTAGTTCCTCATGCATTAGTTCATTCTTCTTGCATTTGTTCCTGTGTATATGTGTATATGTTTTGCTTATGTACACTTTGTATGGTATTACCATGGGATTATACAGTTCACCTTTCACAATCAAAACCGATGAGCGAAGGGAGGAGGTTTTCTCCCGTGACTCATTAAGGGGAGTTTTCCGTCTGTCTTCTTCTTCCCCTTCTTCACACAGAGAGAGAGAGAGAGAGAGAGAGAGAGAGAGAGAGAGAGAGAGAGAGAGACCCCACCTCCAGCAAATCCCTAACCCCCCTGCCTCCACCTGCCTCGTCGGTTTTCACCACCAGATTGGTATACTAGTTAAATGTATTGTGGCTCTATCAGTTCCAAATCATGATTCTGTAATTTCCTTTTTAATAAAGTTTCTAAACTTGTAATTGAGTGGTGATCGTTGACCTTTTCATAAAGTTCTCAAGAATATGTCACTTGTCTTTTGTTTGCCATCCTTGTGTTAGCTTCATATTGGGGCACCCATTCTACGTTGGTGTAGCATTTGGGGTAAAAATGGCATCCATACTAATTGCATAAGTTTACAAAATCTCACTATTCAAACATTCATTATATTCATTTGTGTGAGACGTGTGAGACGTGTGAGACAAATGCCTGTAATTATTTTGCCCGAGCCCTTAACATTTTTGTCATAGACATCCATTTTCTACAGTTTTGTTTTCATGATTTCTAAGGTATAGAGGTGTATGTATAGAGGGGTCTAGGTTCCCTCACCTAAATGCAATCTAGTTAGTGATAAAACAACAATATCTGTGGTATTTAATTCTAAAAGAATATCCAAGTTCAAACTATCTGTATTGAAATTAAGTAGGTTGTGACTAGTGATCGGGCAATTATGATACTAAATTGCATTCTTGGTATAACAGTTAACATGGTTAGATGTCTCTTATCTGATATTTGTTAGTCTTTAATAGGTATACTGAACTTCCTATTCGTAGAAGGTCTCAATACAGCAAGGAACTGAAAGTAGACATGACCTTTAGGAAGTTTTCTAAATTGAATAAGAATCATCACCCTTAGCTCACCGGATGAGATAAATTCTTTAAAAGATGCTTAGGCAGTGGAGTCTGGCCTCTTGCTGGACAGCCACAAGTTGGCATAAGATAATAGCTAAACAAGGGCACAGATTGCAGAAACGGAAAATGTACAGGCAACAATTAAAGAATTAGGAAGAATTTGGTAAAGAAAAAAATGGAAACAATTGGGCAAGATGAAAAGATGGATAACATCATCAATCAATGTTTAGAGTTGATGAATTTATGAATAAAAATGTGCTCTTTCTGCAAAATGTTTAGTGAATGTGAATAATTTATGTTTCTGGTAACGATTTATAAAACCAATATAAGAGATAAGGGGTGTTGCCTGGAGTTATTTTCTGGGAAGAGCTTGATTAATCCCTAAAGGGTGATTGCAGAAAAGTTGGGCAGCACGTGTGCGCCACTGGAGATCCTTCCCTTTGGTCCTTCTGCCAGTCCCCATCCTCCAACCTCCGCCTTTTCACTTGAACATGATTTGCATGGGGGTCAAGGGATATCTGAATGTAGTTAGTGCATTCATTTTCCAGAAGGCTAACAAGTTGAAATTGAGAAAGGGTGGTGCCCTCACATCATCATACATAATCTTACTTCCATTTTGAAGAACATATACACTTATCTAGGCTGAGAAACAGGACCGAGCAGTTTGTTGCCATCAACTAGTATGCTTTCTGTGGCAAAATAACTAAGAGAAAAGTAAAGAGTTTGCTGCCGTCCTCACCACCACCTCCCATTATTTTGCTTGCCACGCTTTTCATGAACATATCAATCACATTCCTCTGTGGAACAATGAAAGGCACTTGCATGCTCCATGCCAACGGGGACTTCTCTTTCAAGTTTCAACATTCTGGGACATTTTCTTTGGGGTTCTTTTCAATTGCATGGATGTTATTTTGAAAATTTATTAAACAGTCATCTCGTCAATTTTCAGAGTACACCGAAACTTATAAGGCAACAAAAAAAAGTTTTATTGCATATGAAATTTTACAGAAAAACCAACTTGCACAATATCCTGTATTAACTGAAAATGGGCCCTCAGTGCTGAACCAAGATGCCTATTAAAGGGTGAAGCTTAATTTAATTGAGTGTTTTTGAACCAATCTTTTACTTTCGTATGCTATTACAGCTCCAAGCTTGCAGTATTCCAAACCTTTATGTCTAGTTTACCTGTATTTCAGTTTATGGATAATGCAGAAATTGCCATCATGGTGGCAGAAGATGCAAAAAGTCATTTTATTAACTTGTCCTTTTCTGTCTTGGCAGGGAAGTAGATGGGGTGGCTGTTTTGGTGGATTATCCTGTTTTGGGTCGCAGAAAGGTGGAAAACGAATTGTTCCTGCATCCCGTATTCCTGATGGAAACGCATCCACCAGTCGGGGACTTGGGCCTCAGTCTGCTGGGCCTTCTAATCAGAATACAAATCTTAACCTTTCTCTTCTTGCTCCCCCGTCATCACCAGCGTCTTTTACAAATTCTGCCCTTCCTTCCACAGTCCAATCACCAAGTTGTTTTTTGTCAGTGTCTGCAAATTCTCCTGGCGGGCCGACATCAACCATGTATATGACGGGGCCATATGCCCATGAAACACAATTGGTTTCACCTCCTGTTTTCTCTACTTTTACCACAGAACCTTCTACTGCTCCACTAACGCCTCCTCCAGAGCTAGCTCATCTTACAACTCCTTCATCTCCTGATGTTCCATTTGCCCAATACCTTTCATCTTCACTTGATCTTAAAGGTGCTAATAAACAGAATGACATGCGTTTTTTGTCATCTGGTTATTCTGTTGGCAGTGATCTCCAGACGACGTATCCATTTTATCCAGGAAGCCCTTCTAGTAGTCTCATATCACCCGCCTCAGGAACTCCTAGGACTGGGTTGTCTTCGCCTTTCCCTGAACAGGAGGTTCCCAGCCAATGGGGTACTTCTACATCTTCTCATGATTCCCCCTCCTCTAGGAGTGGATCATCCAAGTTGTTTGGACATGATTCTGTTACCTCCAGGAATTTCATGCTGTCTACAGATTCCAGTTTCTTCTATCCTGCTACTTCTGCACAGTTTTATTTAGATCAGGCACAGCAGTCATTTCCTTCATATGCTCATTCTGGAGGAAGGATGAGTGTGTCAAGGGAGGCAGACGCTTACTCTAATGGTGCAAATAGACATCACAAAACGTGCAAACAAGAAGTAGAAGAACTTGAAGCTTACAGAGCATCATTTGGTTTCAGTGCAGATGAAATCATCACCACACAACATTATGTGGAGATATCTGATCCAGCTGATGACTCGTTCACTATGTCTCCTTTTGGTAACAATAAACCATGTATAGAGCCTTTCCCAGCAACTGAATTAACAATTGGAGGTCAAACAATTGGAGCAACACAATCAACAACTGTAAACCATGGAAATTCAAAGGGAGTTTCAGATGAGAGTAGCAGTGGAGGCCATAATGAAGCAATGATCCCGAGCAATGATCTCACAGGTGAATAAACATACCTATTTTTACCCTCATTGAAGTTTAAATTGAAAAGCTGAATCTAAAGAAAGATTAACACATTATTGCCATGTATAAAATTTCAACCATAGGCTAAAAGTCATGATACCAAATAAACCAATCCAGGAATTTCAATCACAGAGTGCTGGCTTCCAAAATATAATGAAACATATATTGGTTGCATACTTGCATTATGTGAACAGAACAACCATTGAGCATCAGTTATTTATCAAAATTCCATTAATGCTAAATCCATAGAACATTTGCCCATCTACTCAAGTTCCTCTCATCTCCATCTGTGTCACAGCTTCGAGGCACAACTGTCAATTTGATGGCACTAGTCGTTGTGATGGTGGCTTCCCTTCCTTGAAGGGTGGGGACGAGAGACTTTCAAAGTCCATGCGTCGCCAACTTAGCAAGAGGATATTATCAGGACAATCATGCTCAGATGCAGAAGTTGAGTACAGAAGAGCGAGAAGCTTGAAAGACACCCGTAGCATTCTGGCCTGGCGCAACTCACCATCTTAACCGCTACTCATTCCTGTACTAATCTTCTGGTTAATTTAAGCGTCCTAGCTAGTTATTGTGTATCATTTTGTTGGTTCTTGGAAGAAATGATATTTCTGTTGATTGTACTCCACCGAATTCTAATCCCCATGTATGTGGATATTCGATGCGTTCAGATGCTGTACTTATGTTAACTGTTAAACAAAGTCTCTTCGGTGACGAAGGCTATATCTCCAATCATGCTGTTCAAATGGAGTCATTGCTGGCATGAATTGCTCTTTATAATTGCGAGCAACCTTTTAGGACTGCATTATCCCTTTTAGGACTGTACTTAAGTATTGTTGCTTGCAATGCGGTATGTTGATGATTGCAAGCTTTTAGACAGCTATAAGCCAATCGTGTATTGCTTTAGTGTAGGAAATCTCTCTTAAATTTGTCGTATCGTGACGATGAGAAATCATCTCTAGCAAGTATGTTTTCTATACTGGATGGATTCAAATGCTAACATATTGGCCAACTATCATGGATTGAGCAATGAAGAGTGTGTGGGTAGCACTCGTCAATTTATTGCTGGAAGATTTCACTTGCTTGTCTGTCATAAAAATGAGTCCAATGTCGGGTAGCGAAATTGATATGTTCCAAATCTTCAAAATTGAACCATAATATGAAAGCTGCAGGTGTATTGGGTCGACATAAGGAGATGTTGCCTTTGGTTCATGTGTGTGAGCCACACACATACAATAAGAAGGCCAATCACGCATTGATACGTGTATTGATCCTCTTATAATATGTTATTTGTGTGGACCTCACACACATATTATAAGAGATTATAAGAGTTTCAATTCACGTGTCATTACGTAATTGACCCTCTTATTATATGTGTGTGTGGCTCACACACATGAACCGAACCCGGAAATGTTTATATCAACAAAGATGTAGACTTTTATAGTTTAACATGGTATTTGAGAATTTCTGTGTTTGCTTCCATAGCCTTCTTTGCAATTTGAAATTTCTTTTGTTCAACCATTTCAACTCTCAATCGGGTGTGATCCAACCAGACCCGCTTCAGTTCCGACCCGTCTCGCCCCTTGATTTGAGAAAGAAAAAGGGGCGTTGGGTTTTGATCACAGGCAAGGAAGAAGGGTTCTTATGGTTAAGAAAAAGAAATAAAAGGAAACCAAAGATATATTGTTGGTTTCAAACAACAAACAGGAAATATAGCAGAGGATCATCTTGTAAACGCAAACAACAAATGCCAAGGGTACAAGTTGGAAATCTATCAATTGGATGACTGCTGAAATTATTTTGGTCTTAAAACCACTGATTTGAATGGCAGGTTTTGGTAATCTGGAGTCAATACCAAGATTTTTAGGGGTTGTGAACGTAATAGTGAAAATGGATTAGGTAGATTTTATTGTTTTTAAGAAACGATTTCAGCACTTTCTGTTTGAAGTTCGTTTGATATTTTGGTTTTGTGATTTTTGTTTGGAATTTTGTATACATCTGTATCTAGGCCTGTCAATGGGTCGGGTTCGGGGCGGTACAGGTGGTACCATATCCGGACCCGTTTACTCAAGAGGGTACCATACACGTCCCGTTTAGCCGCGTGTCCATACCCGGACCCGCTGTACCCGCGGGTCCAGACCCGTTTACCTAGACCCATAACAAAAAAACATAAACAAATGCAGTAACAAAAAACACATGAAGAGAGGGAAAAAAAAATTTTATAAAGAGAAAGAAAGCATGTTTTAATATCAATAAAAGATGAAATGCAACCAGGTGCAAGAGGTGGAGGGAAAATTTTCGATGAAAGACTCTAATAAAGAAAAAAATTTAAAATAAGGCCCCCAAATTTATTTGGAAAAACACAACAATAGAATCACCCACTAATCAACCAACAGTCTTCAACATTTAAAACACAAAAGGATCATTTACTGATAGAGTCTTGAGAGGGTTTTAATTCTATTAGTATTATTTATATTTATGTTTTGAAATGGGTAAATGGGTAATCGGGTCTGGTTCAAGTAAAATCAAACCCATCTCATTTAATACTCGAGTAAACAGGTATACGGGTAAACGGGTATGGGTCCAGAGCAACCCTTTCCATACCTGCTTAATCGGGTCGGGTTCGGGTCGGGTCCGGGTCTGGACCCGACCCATTGACAGGCCTATCTGTATCATGTAGCAGAAGAGTAAGGTTTGCTGGTGAATTATTTGGAAAGATTCAGTCTGGGTTTGAGTTTAGGCTTAGATGTGTTACGGTTTCAGTTTTGGTTTGAACAACTTCTAGTTTGTTAGGTTTGAAATTTTGGCAATTCGTCTTGGGTCAGATTTGATTCATCTTATTTTTCAGTTTCGGCACATCATCTTGGTTTAGATTCAATTGAGCTTGGTTTTCTTCAGTTCGGTTTAATTCTAGATGTCTCAAATTTTTGTAAATGAGAGGAAGATCTGTTTGTATTCTGTTTTAGTTTTTCAGCAAGTCGGTAACTCGCCTAGGGTAATTTGCGTTTAGCATTTGTATGTGAATATGAGAAGTTTTCTCTAAAGTTTGGAGGATCGTTTAAGTTCGTTTGAGGTTCAAAGGAGGATCATTCGAGTCAGTTTCATATCCCGAGAGAGTATAATTAAGCTTATGGATTGACTTATTTCAGTTCGACATCTGCACCAACAGATGTATTTATGTATCAGCAATTTAGCTGTTTGGTTCCAATATTAGTAATTGAGTAGTTTTAGTTTTTTTTTTTTTTTTTTTTTGTCTTTCAGTTTTTGATAGACAAATCTCTCGATGCCGTATCATCATGAGTTTCAAAGGGAATGTTAGATATAATAGAATTTAGAGTAACTACAATTATAGTAGTATTTGGAGTCATAATTTGAGTAGGATTTGTGGTGTTGCATTGGATGTATATAAGGAGATGATTTTCTTATAATTTTTTGTAATTTGTAATTTTTTATTATTTTAAATATCAATAAAGATTTGGACTTTCATGTTTTAACGTTGCTATTGTCATTTGTGGCTTAACAATGTCAATTAATGTCTGTCAAAGAACGGGGTTTCTCCATAGAAGATTATGAGTCTGTTCTCAAAGATTAGGAGTTACTAATTGATCGTTGAGGTTTCATTGCAATGTCTCATCGCTAAAGATGAGGCTCCATCACTCGGGAGAGAGAAAGTGATGCGGACATCCATCACACATCACGCGTCAGAGATCGATTTATTTTATTTACGGTCTGTATTTTTATTTATTTGAGTCGAGTATGTTTTTCTCTTAATTTCTAGTTTTGTGTTTCTCTTTTTAGCCTTACATCGACTATTTGGAGAAAGTCATCAGATTGTAAGCCTATTTAAAGGCATGAAATTATATTAAAAAATAATGAAGTTTAATTAAAGAATTTTTTTAAGTGTTTTTAAAATGAAAATCTTTTTTTTAGTTCAAGTGTGAAATTTGATTCCCCTGAATTTTGAGTGTGAAATCATAATCCAAAATCTTATCCCCACCTAATTTGTTAGACTTATTATGTTTTAAAGTCTAATTTATTTTGGGCCTAATCAAGTCAATTAGATATTTGCACCCGCCCACTTAACCTATGTTGTTTGACCCAATAAAAAATTGATCAAACCTAAATGGTTTGAGTCTAGACACCTTTTCAGTTACACTGAGTGTATTTAAATTAAAATGTGGGACTCATCTACACGTGTGTAACTCGTGTTATAAATCAAGGACCTAGATCTATGATGAGTTGAACTAGGGTTTCTTGATGCTATATATATCATGAGTAGGGTTCCCTCTCCACCAACAATAATAATCATCTCTCTCTTAGAGGCCTCTCATCTCCTCTAAGGATAAAGAAGAGAACTTGATGGCTGGAGAGAAGAATCATCTCTCTCAACTCCGGCGTCTTCGAGATCATGCAACTTTCAGCATCCTTTTCGTGATGGAGTCAGGTATGCCTAAAACCCTCCTTCCCTTTGATCATGATAAAGAGGCTTACAGTATATGTGTAGATCTTGTATGGAATAAATTTAGATCTAACAATTGGTATCAGAGCCTCCTCTTTATCAGATCATCGAGATCTACAGAAATCTTTCGATCTCAATATATAAATATTATGAATAATTCATCCCTTTATTCAGTAAACATTTGTGTCTCATATATTGAATTAAAAGTTTAAGGGATGTTATTATTGATTTTTACATGTATATAGATTTTTTTAATTTTTTGTGTGTTATTTAATTAAAAAAAAGGGATTTTAGATGCATGCGCTGGAAGCACCAGCGCATGCATCTGTGTGGACGCATGCATGCAAGGCTTGCATGCATGCTGCCAGATTAAAAAAAAAAAAAAAGGAGGAATACGGAGCAGGCGCCCTTGCACACGCCTGCATGCAGTGGGTGCCTCATGCAGGGCGCCGCCGGCGGCGGCGTATAGTGGCAACGCGATTTTTTTTTTTTTTTTGGGTTAGGGTTTCCTTAATTTGGGATTGTGAAACTAATAAGGATTGAATTTTTTGATATAAATACAAAATTTTACTCTAATAAGGAAACTTACTCCTAATTAATCTCATATTAAATTTCAATTGGGATGGTTGAGATTGATTTGAGTTTTAGAATTGAGATAGAATTCTAATCTATTAAGAGTATTTTGGGGTAGAATTCTACTCAAATAAAGAGACCTAATCCCAATCAATCTCAAATAAAGCTAATTGGGTTTTATTCAGTTTATTTAAACCCGGCCCAATAAGAAAGGAAACCAATAACTTAACCATTGCGGGTCGAGTCTGATTCAGACCCGATAAGCACTGCAGACCCGTTTTGCCAATAGAAACTTCAATTAGCCGTTACGGGCTCATACGACCTCTGTTTTGGGCATGTAAACAGCCGTTTCGAAGCTCTTGACGAGCACTACAGTATTAAAAGAACTATACATGACAAAACAGTAGTTAGTTGACATAAAGAAGGCATTGAAGTGTTTGTTTCTTATGGTTATGTGTACCCTTACATGCTTCCGCTTCATTAATATTTATATTATTGCTTATATTGTCTAGCATGATGAATATTGATGTGTACTATAGTTAATAACACACAGATAAAGATATATACATGTTCAAGCTAAAGAATTTATAAAAGAGCTTATTTAATTGCGTATGTAGTTCATGCGGACAATAGCTGGCTCAAAGGAAGACTATTGTTTGGCCGAATTATGTACGGCTTCGGATACTTGATGTGGATAATGCAAGTGGGAGAACCTTGGTGTGTGGTAATCAGCCCAAAGGAAGGTTGTCACACTATGGGCCCATATTGCATTACCCTCATCAACTAGTCCGATGGCGGAACAAGAATCCAGATGCATAAATTTGTGTGACCCATGCGTGTGACAATCGGCCCAAAGGAAGGTTGTCATTATGGCCGGGTCATTACATATATTATATGACCAATATAGATTACTTAAACTTTGGGACCAATCCTATAAATTGACAGTCGGCCCAAAAGAAGGCTGTTCTCTTACATAGGACCTAGACTTTAGGATATCTATATTGGGCCAGTACAGTGTTGGCATATAGAGACACAACTTGTTCTGAAAGTTTAACCGGCAGCTCTATCGGTTGAACTGGTTGCATTTTCTGAAATTCATTTTTTATGGCTATTACAGTAGAATTTTATTAAATGCAATGTTTATGTTAAATTGATGAGAAATTGTACACTTATGTAGTTTAAATTGAATGGTACAAACTTTAAGAAGTGGTAAGACCACGTAAATGATCGTTCTTGAATTCATGCACTTAGAGTACACCTTAAAGATTGATGGATCTCTACTATCACTAATAAAAGTTCCATAAAGAAAAGGTCAATTATGGTAAGTGGGAGAGATCTTACAAGATGTGTCTAATTGTCATAAAGTACACTATTTCTATAACTATTAGGGGTTCTATGCCTGATAAAGTCAGTGCTCACTTAGCATCCAGGGTAAACTTCTAATAAGAAAAGGAAAAGTGAAACTAAAGGGAGGAACATAAACACCACTACAGTGGTTGATCCTAAGTAGCAAAAGTGCAGAAAAAGTAGCCTAAGGTCATGCATGCTTCTTCTGTAAGAAAGTAAGCCACCTTAAGTAGGAATACATAAAGTATCAGAAATAGCTATTTAGCGGGTATATCTCATATTTATGTTTGTTTTGAAATTAATTTAGCTTTAGTGCCACTTGATATAAGGTTGATAGATAACTCACATAAGCGATTCAATGCGAAACTTCTAAACCCAAAGGAGGCCCAGCCCAGCTGAGCGATACGTATACGTGGGTAATGGAAATAAAGTTGCAATTAAAGTTGTTGGAGCTTGTAGGCTTAAATTAGATTCTGATTTTTTGTTTTAGATTTGGATGAGACTTTATATGTACCGTCCTTTTATGCGGAATCATATTTCTATTTCATTTGTTAGACAGATCTAGTTTTACTGTCACTTTTGATAATGAAATGCTTAGTCTACTTTCCAAATCTAAAGTTGTTGGTACTAGAATTCTGATTGATGACTATATAAATTGAAACTTCATACTTTATATACTGAATCTCTATATGTGAATAGCATAGGCACTAAGCGAAAATTAATTTAAGAAACATTAGAAAGTTTGGTACTAGACGAAGTTCAGGGGTCTTAATTTGGTGTATACAGACATTTGTGCTCCATTCCCTACAGCTTCTTAGAATGGTCATGAATATTTCATCACTTTTACAGACAATTACTCTCGTTATAGGTACCTACACTTGTTCCATGAGAAATCCCAATCATTGGACATATTTAAAGCCGTTAGATCTAATCATGGTGGTGAGTACTATGACAGATATGACGAATCAGGTAAATGTCCAGAATTATTTGTCAATTTCTGAAAGAGTGGTATTGTCGCTTAGTACACCATATCAGGGACACCTCGTCAAAATGGTATTGCTGAGAGATAAAATCACATACTAAAGGATATGGTGGGAGTATGATAGCTCACACTACTCTACCAAAGTCATTATATAGTGAAGCCTTAAAGATACTGAAAAACACCTAGAGGGGGGGTGAATAGGTGTGAATGCTAATCTAATGATCTTTTTAAACTTAAATAAAATGAGTGATGCAACGATCTCTCAAAACACGACTAAGAGCCGAATACCCCTTGCGAGGTTCTGAACTCCTTCCTCCCAATTCCCCTTAAAATGGGTTAGAGGTGCGCAATGCAACCGTGTTGTATTGAGGTGTGATCGATCAATGCCACGTATGATGATGAAAAATGAAATGCACACAATGTAACACAACAAGTATAGCAAGTAAAGTAAACAAGATAAGATTGCACAAGTAGAGGGTTAGTTCTCAAGCAAATAATTCAAGACAATATAAAGCAAGAGAAATTGAAAGCAAGAATAACGCAAAGGCAATCGCAAACAAGATGATTTGTTTCGAGGTTCGAGCACACTTGCTCTAGTCCCCGCCTTCACCTCCGTGAAGGGTTTCCACTATCCACCGAGGATGTCTTTACAATTGGTCTACCGAAGACCGAGCACCGAGCTCCACCGAGTACAAAGGACCTCTACCGAAGAGGTTGCTCCACAAGGAAAAGATTACAAGAACAAAGTGATCACAACAAGATCACTACACTTTTCACAAACTCTTTTACAAACACTCTCACTTCAATTACAACTTCACTATAGAATGAGTATAGGATTTTTGGCTCTATGAAGTGTGGTGAGAAAACTTCAGTTGTAGAGTGATATGAGTAATCAAACACAACTGAAAAATCAGACTTAAAAGAGTAGGAATTGAAAGCTTTAAACAAATTTTCTTTTCTCTTTTGAAAACACCAAAACTTGAGGATTTTTCTAAGTGATATGCAAGAGAGACTTCTCCTCTATTTATAGGCTTAAAAATAGGTTAAAAACAATTTCTTTTTGTCTTATTTTCTCTGAAAAAGCTCCCCAAAAAATCTCCAAAAATCTGTTAAAGCTGAAACAAAAAACAGTTTTTCAGAACTGCCCAAAGAGGAAAGAGCCGTTGCTAAGTTGCAGGCTTGGCGGTCGACCGGTCCGGTCGACCGCCAGCCTAGCTGGAAGTAGCCGTTGGCTCCCGGTCGATCGGTCCGGTCGACCGACCCAAAAGGAGGAAACACAGTTTCCTTCTTCCGGTCGACCGGTCCGGTCGACCGAAAATTCCCGAGAGCAGAATGCTCTCCGTCGGTCGACCGGTCCGGTCGACCGACGGACATGCACAAACAGTGCATGTCCAGACACAGCGCCGGTCGACCGGGCCGGTCGACCGATGTTGCCTGAAACTGAAAACCTGGACTGTTTTGAGTTAGAAAAATTTTGAGACATATTTTAAAAATACATATAGCTAAGTATTATGCAGAAAATAGTTTATACACATGTTTTAAACAAGATTTTCAAGATATAAAGCTTTGGTACATGTATATATAAACTAAGGCATAAAACTTAGAAATAATCATTTTCAAAACATAGGAAATATATGAAACAAGTGTGTGTGCAAATCCTAGAGCCAAATTTCCTATATTCAAACTTTAACAATCTAACCTTACAAACTTCTAAAGGACTTCAAAGCAATGCTTCAAGATGGGCTATCTTCACTTGATCTTCAATTTTGCATCTTGAGCCCAATATTGAATTGTCTTGAGTCCAAAAACCTTGTATTTGAGTGAGAGTACTTCTAGTATGATAATAAACCTGAAACACACTTAAACAACAAATGTTATTAGTACAAATAACTAATATGTTTTGTAATCACCAAAATACACTAAACAAGGGTGATTGTAACCTTGGGCCAACAATCTCCCCCTTTTTGATGATGACAAAACATATAAGTTATTGAAACAAATAAAGGAGGAAAAGCTTGGAAAGCTCCCCCTCAAACAATGCTATGTATTTATCATGAATATGAAAAGCTATGTAAGCATACATAAAACATTTAACAAACAATAGTTTTTTCTTCATGTTCAAAAACTCAAATAAACACAAACTGTCTTTTTCTTCATGAAATACATTTAACAAACAATAGTTTTTTTTTTCATGTTCAAAAACTCAAATAAACACAAACTTTCTTTTTCTTCATGAAATGCATTTAACAAACAATAGTTTTTTTTTCCTTCATGTTCAAAAACTCAAATAATATCAAACTTAGAAAGTTTAAACTTAAACACTTATTTTCCAAATATCAACAAACTTATTCTCCCCCTTTTTGTCATACATCAAAAAGGGTTAAAACAAAACAATTGAAAAAACAATTTTTAATTTTAAGAATCCATAATACAAACATTCAACTCACCACAAATAAATGAAAATCTAGCATAGTCTAAAGGTTTAGTAAAAATATCGGCAAGTTGAAAATCGGTAGAAACATAATCAATATCAATATCACCTTTCTCATAATGATCTCTAAGAAAGTGATACCTAATGTCAATGTGTTTGGTTTTATTATGTTGATTTGCATTCTTTGTCATGTGAATAGTACTAGTATTATCACAAAATATTTTAACATGATCAAAATGTAAATCATAATCAAGGAGAGTATGTTTCATCCAAAGAACTTGTGCACAACAAGCTCCGGCTGCAACATACTCCGCCTCGGCGGTTGATAGGGCTACCGAATTTTGCTTTTTGGAAGACCAAGATACAAGACAATTACCTAAGAATTGATATGTTCCACTTGTGCTCTTCCTATCTACCCTACAACCCGCATAGTCGGCATCCGAAAAACTCTTCATTTCAAATAATCCGGTTTTAGGATACCACAAACCCATTTCAATAGTGCCCTTAAGGTATCTAATTATGCGTTTAACCGCAATTATGTGAGATTCTTTAGGACAAGATTGAAAACGTGCACAAAGACAAACGGAAAACATAATATCCGGCCTACTAGCCGTTAAATAAAGCAAACTATCAATCATGCTTCTATAAAGTTTAATGTCTACACTTTTACCTTGTTCATCCTTGTCAAGCTTTGTAGTTGTTGCCATGGGAGTTTTGCTTACTCTCGATCCTTCAAGCCCAAACCTTTTGATTAGTTCCTTTGTGTACTTGGCTTGATTGATGAAGATCCCATCCTTCCTTTGCTTGATTTGGAGTCCAAGGAAATAGTTGAGCTCCCCCATCATAGACATTTCAAATTCATCCTTCATGCATGATTCAAAAGCTTTGCAAAGAGATTCATTAGTAGAACCAAAAATAATATCATCCACATAAATTTGCACAATAAGAATATCTTTTTCTACATGTTTTGTAAACAAAGTTGTATCAATTTTACCTTTCTTAAAACCATTTGAAGTCAAAAATGAAGAAAGTCTTTCATACCAAGCCCTAGGAGCTTGTTTTAAACCATAAAGAGCTTTATCTAATTTAAAAACAAAATCCGGATGTGTAGGATCAACAAACCCGGGGGGTTGTTCAACATACACCTCCTCTTCAATAAATCCATTTAGAAAAGCACTTTTAACATCCATTTGAAATAATTTGAAATCTTTATATGAGGCAAATGCTAGTGTCATCCGTATGGCTTCAAGCCGTGCTACGGGTGCAAAGGTTTCTTCAAAATCGATCCCTTCGATTTGAGTGTAACCTTGGGCAACTAACCTAGCCTTGTTTCTAACTACATTACCCGATTCATCCAACTTATTCTTAAAGATCCACTTAGTACCAATTGTTGGTCTATCGTGGGGCCTAGGAACAAGGTGCCAAACTTGGTTGCGCTCAAATTGATTGAGCTCCTCTTGCATGGCTAGCAACCAATATGAATCGGCCTCGGTTTCGAGGACATTTTTGGGTTCAATATGAGAAATGAATGCATAGTTACCACAATAGTCATGAAGTCTAGAGCGAGTGGTTACCCCTTTTGATACTTCACCTATGACGAGGTCCTTGGGATGATGTGGATTGTATCTCCAATCCTTTGGTAGTGGTTGAGTAGGCTCCACCTCATGTGTTTGATTTTCATTCCCTTGTGCCTCTTCCACTTTAGCATTGCTTCTTTCATCATCCTTTGGTTTGTCTCCCATAGTAGAAGCATCCTCCAAGGTCACTTTCTCCATGCCTTCATCCAATGCATCTATTTCTATAACATTCTTAACAAACTTGTTAGATTCCTCAAACTTAACATGAATAGACTCTTCAATAGTCAAAGATGATCTAATGAAAACTCTATAAGCCTTACTAGTATTTGAGTAACCTACAAAAATAGCCTCATAAGATTTAGGATCAAATTTTCCCAAATTATCTTTTGTATTTAAAACAAAACATTTGCATCCAAAAACTTTGAAATAAGAAACATTTGGTTTTCTAGAAAAGTACATTTCAAAAGAAGTTTTAGTAGTATTTTTACACAAGAAAACACGATTAGATATGTAGCATGATGTATTAACGGCCTCGGCCCACAAATAATGTGGTAGACCGTATTCACTTAGCATTATCCTAGCCATCTCTTGTAATGTTCTATTTTTCCGTTCAACTACTCCATTTTGTTGTGGAGTTCTAGGACAAGAAAGTTCATGCTTTATTCCATGTTCATCACAAAAAGTGGTAAAGGGTTGGTTAATGAATTCACCTCCTCTATCACTTCTTATTCTCAAAATCAAAGAATCTTTTTCTTTTTCTACTCTTTTCTTAAAAGTTTGGAAATACGAAAATGCTTGGTTTTTGTGTTCAAGAAAGAAAACCCATGTAAATCTTGAGAAATCATCAACCAAAACATAAGCAAATCTATTCCCACTTAGACTTTTAGTTTGTGTAGGGCCAAATAGATCCATATGGATTAATTCCAAAGGAAGTGATGTCATGATATCCTTAATTGACTTGAAAGAAGACTTAGTTTGTTTCCCAAATTGACATGCGTCACAAACTCGGTCCTTTTCAAAATTCAAGCAAGGAATACCTTTCACCATTTCCTTTGAATTTAATCTAGAAATATGATCAAAAGAAATATGCCCTAATCTCCTATGCCACAACCAAGAGTCATCATCGAGGGCTTTCAAACAAGTAATATTACAAGACATATTCAACATATCAATCATATAAACATTGCTTTCACGAAAACCGGAAAATACACAAACATTAGAAGTTCTATCAATTACTTTACAAGAAACATTATCAAAAATTACATCAAAACCTTTATCACAAAGTTGACTAACACTCAAGAGATTATGCTTGAGGCCATCAACTAAAACTACATTTTCAATAAAGGAGAGGTGCCAAGTTTTACATTACCAATACCGATGATTTTACCCTTGGCGTCATCTCCGAAGGTGACGGTGCCACCTTCATGATATCTTGATAGGGTTGCAAAGTTGTTGATGTCCCAAGTCATGTGCCTTGAGCAACCGCTATCAAGATACCACAATCCTCTACGTCGTTGGGATTTGGAAAGTACCTACATCATTTAAAACAATTGTTGACTTTGGTACCCAAACTTTCTTGGGTCCTTGAAAGTTAGTGTTACGAACCCAAACATTATGATGTGATGCACTTAGTCTATCATAACAAAAATTAGCTAAGTGTCCTTTCCGCCCACAATGTGAACATGAGTACACTTTTCTATACATGAAAGCATGATGTGTATGTGTAGTGTGAGCATGTTTTGGGGTTTTGCCATGTTGTTTAGGTTGTGTAGCATGAACATGAACATGAGCATGAGCATTTTTCTTTGGGGCTTGTTTCTTAGGAAACATAGCCTCAATTTTCTTCTTGTTAAACTCACAATCTTTCAAAACAACACTTAAAGAATCTAATCTTTCCTTAAGCATAGAAACTTCATTTGAATCAATTAGTGGGCCTTACCTTTGCAAGAAATCTTATATTTTTCAAAATCATTTTTAGTAGTGGCCAAAGTGGAAACCAAATCATCTTTTTCCTTTGTAAGAGTATAAACTTGAAGACTTAAAGATTCATTATCCTTTTTCATTTTAAGATACTTTTTCTTTAAGAAATCATAGTTTTGAGATAACTCAACAAAAGCTTCTTCTAACACATCCATAGAAAGTTCATTATCATGAGAAGGGGAAGAGGTTACCTTACTTGTGCCTTCATTAGCCATGAAGCACATGTTGGCGGTGTCTATTTCTTCTTCGGATTCGGTTTCCGAATCCCAAGTTGCCTTCATAGCCTTCTTCTTGTAAGGCTTCTTTGAAGTGGAGGGCTTAGCTTTGTCCGGACACTCCGCAACAATGTGTCCGGGCTTTTGGCAATTGAAACAAGTGATCTTTCTTTCTTCTTTGCCTCCTTGCCATCTTCTTCTACCTTGGTACTTTGCCTTGTTGTACATCCTCCGGACATTCTTAACAAGGAGTGAGAGCTCCTCATCATCTTCTTCTTCATCATCTTCATCGGAGTGTGTAGCTTGGGTCTTGAAGGCGATGGTCTTCTTTTTGGTAGGAGCCATATCCTCCCTTACTTTCCTTTCCATCTCATGGGTTTTGAGGTTCCCAATGAGACCTATGAGCTCCATCTCTTCATTGTCGTTGAGTTCCTTCAAGGTTGTTGCTTTAACTTCCCATGAAGGAGGAAGAGCCCGGATGATCTTCCTAACTCTTTGATCATTGTTGATATCTTCACCTAAAGAAGAGAGTCCATTAGTAATCTTTGTAAATCTTGTAACCATATCATCTATGGTTTCATTTTCTTGCATGCTAAATGTTTCATATTGAGACCGAAGAAGGTCAATCTTAGCCTTCTTTACTTGTGAGGTCCCCTCATGAGTGACTATCAAGTGTGACCAAATCTCAAATGCGGATTTGCAATGTATAACCCTAGCTATGTCATCATCATTAGGGCTTGTAGGAGTGCATAGTGAGCTTTGGCATTGGCATCGAATTCCTTAGTCTCTATTTCGGACCAAGTGGATTCGTCACCGGGGGGTACACTAAAGGACTTAGTCACGGCCTTTGCAACTCGGCTACCTAGAGATTGCAAAAACACGGTCATCTTAACTTTCCATATGGGAAAGTTAAGTCCATCAAACTTAGGAGGGGTCTTAATTCCATCGGCCATTTTTACTTATATGAATATGAATGAAATGATTAGCAAATTAGGATCTTCTCTAAGGTTGTTAAACCAAATCCTAGAGTCCAAGCTCTGATACCAATTGAAAAACACCTAGAGGGGGGGTGAATAGGTGTGAATGCTAATCTAATGATCTTTTTAAACTTAAATAAAATGAGTGATGCAACGATCTCTCAAAACACGACTAAGAGCCGAATACCCCTTGCGAGGTTCTGAACTCCTTCCTCCCAATTCCCCTTAAAATGGGTTAGAGGTGCGCAATGCAACCGTGTTGTATTGAGGTGTGATCGATCAATGCCACGTATGATGATGAAAAATGAAATGCACACAATGTAACACAACAAGTATAGCAAGTAAAGTAAACAAGACAAGATTGCACAAGTAGAGGGTTAGTTCTCAAGCAAATAATTCAAGACAATATAAAGCAAGAGAAATTGAAAGTAAGAATAACGCAAAGGCAATCACAAACAAGATGATTTGTTTCGAGGTTCGAGCACACTTGCTCTAGTCCCCGCCTTCACCTCCGTGAAGGGTTTCCACTATCCACCGAGGATGTCTTTACAATTGGTCTACCGAAGACCGAGCACCGAGCTCCACCGAGTACAAAGGACCTCTACCGAAGAGGTTGCTCCACAAGGAAAAGATTACAAGAACAAAGTGATCACAACAAGATCACTACACTTTTCACAAACTCTTTTACAAACACTCTCACTTCAATTACAACTTCACTATAGAATGAGTATAGGATTTTTGGCTCTATGAAGTGTGGTGAGAAAACTTCAGTTGTAGAGTGATATGAGTAATCAAACACAACTGAAAAATCAGACTTAAAAGAGTAGGAATTGAAAGCTTTAAACAAATTTTCTTTTCTCTTTTGAAAACACCAAAACTTGAGGATTTTTCTAAGTGATATGCAAGAGAGACTTCTCCTCTATTTATAGGCTTAAAAATAGGTTAAAAATAATTTCTTTTTGTCTTATTTTCTCTGAAAAAGCTCCCCAAAAAATCTCCAAAAATCTGTTAAAGCTGAAACAAAAAACAGTTTTTCAGAACTGCCCAAGAGGAAAGAGCCGTTGCTAAGTTGCAGGCTTGGCGGTCGACCGGTCCGCTCGACCGCCAGCCTAGCTGGAAGTAGCCGTTGGCTCCCGGTCGACCGGTCCGGTCGACCGACCCAAAAGGAGGAAACACAGTTTCCTTCTTCCGGTCGACCGGTCCGGTCGATCGAAAATTCCCGAGAGCAGAATGCTCTCCGTCGGTCGACCGGTCCGGTCGACCGACGGACATGCACAAACAGTGCATGTCCAGACACAGCGCCGGTCGACCGGGCCGGTCGACCGATGTTGCCTGAAACTGAAAACCTGGACTGTTTTGAGTTAGAAAAATTTTGAGACATATTTTAAAATACATATAGCTAAGTATTATGCAGAAAATAGTTTATACACATGTTTTAAACAAGATTTTCAAGATATAAAGCTTTGGTACATGTATATATAAACTAAGGCATAAAACTTAGAAATAATCATTTTCAAAACATAGGAAATATATGAAACAAGTGTGTGTGCAAATCCTAGAGCCAAATTTCCTATATTCAAACTTTAACAATCTAACCTTACAAACTTCTAAAGGACTTCAAAGCAATGCTTCAAGATGGGCTATCTTCACTTGATCTTCAATTTTGCATCTTGAGCCCAATATTGAATTGTCTTGAGTCCAAAAACCTTGTATTTGAGTGAGAGTACTTCTAGTATGATAATAAACCTGAAACACACTTAAACAACAAATGTTATTAGTACAAATAACTAATATGTTTTGTAATCACCAAAATACACTAAACAAGGGTGATTGTAACCTTGGGCCAACAGATACTTGTCACCTCCTTAATAGAGTACCTAGTAAAACAGTAACTAAAACCCTATATGAGTTATGGACTGGGAAATCTCTCAGTATTAGGCATCTACATGTTTGGGGTTGTCCAGCGGAAGTTCGGCCATATATACCATATGAGAAGAAGTTGGACTCAAGGACAGTTAGCTGTTTATTCGTAGGGTATTCTGAGAGGTATAAAGGCTTTAAGTTTATTGTCCCTCCACTAAGAACATAAAGACGGATTGCTAAAATTTTTGAGAATATTCAGAACAGTGGGAGTCAACTACATAAGGATTTCATATTTAAGGAAGAACATATTGTTATACTCATGGCAAATTGTTCCAAATGATAAAGTAGTTGTTCAACTTCAAGATGAAAATACAGTTGCATCCTTACAAGATACATATACAGTTCATCCTGAAGTAGATCATGCTGATGAGGTGGAACCTGAAAATTCTCAACCACAAGTGTCTAGGAGATCAACTAGTAAGAGGATGACCCCACATTCTTAAATGAGGCCAAACTCAACATTCACTCCAATAAGTGGTCAAATGCCATGAAAGATGAGTAAAAATTCATAAAGGACAATGATGTTTGGGATTTAGTAGAGTTGCCTGAAGGAAAGAAATCGATTAGTTGTAAATGAGTATTCAAAACCAAGCGGGATTCGAAAGGTAATGTCAAAAGGTATAAGACACATCTTGTCACAAAGGGATTCACTCAATGAGAGGGCATTGACTATAAGGAGACTTTCTCCCTGTTTTTCATGAAGCATTCTTTTAGGATTATTATGGCACTGGTGGCTCACTTTGACCTAGAGTTATATCAAATGGATGTTAAGATTGCCTTTCTTAATGGTAGCATTAAGAAGGAAATCTGTATGCTGCAACCAGAAAGTTTTAAAGTGAAGGTTTCATAATATTTGGTTTGCAAATAAAGAAATTCATTTATGGTTTAAAGCAAGCATCCCGTCAATAGTATTTGAAATTTGATCAAGTAATATACGATTTTGATTTTAAGGAAAATATAGTTGATCAATGTTTTACCATAAATTTAAAGGGAGTAGATTTATATTTCTTGTGCTATATGTGGATAACATTCTTCTACTTGAGATCAAGAGTTTTCTCTCAAAGAATTTTGAGATGAAAGATCTTGGAGACACTTCTTTTATGATAGGTATCCAGATTCAACGTGACAGGACACGTGGAATATTAAGTTTATCACAAAAGGCCTATATCGATAAGGTGCTAGATAGATATGGCATGAAAAATTGCTCTAGGGGAGATAAGTTAAGTCTACTCTAATGTCCCAAGAATGACCTACGGAAAGAGCAAATGAAAGACATTCCATATGCATTGGCGGTTGGATGTCTGATGTGTGCTCAAGTTTGTACCCGTCCAAACATAGCATGTACCGTTGAGAAACTTGGCAGATACTTGATCAATCATGAGATTGATCTCTAGAAGACTGCGAAGAAGGTAATGCGATATCCATAGAAGACTACATGAAATCTGATCAGTTGCAGCTGATTGGATATACAGATTCAGATTATGCTGAATGTATCGGCAATAGGAAATCCATTTCATTTTACATTTTCTTTATTGTAGGAAGATAGTGGATTTAATCGAGAGGCCATTACAGCTACACTGTGATAATAAGAGCTATATAGCTCTGCTGCAATAGTGACAAGAGTTCAGCAAAGTCGAAGCATATCGACATCAAGTTTCTTATCATCAATGATAAAGTTCGGAATCATATTTTGTCTGTTGATAGTGATGACACTATTCTTAACATTACAGATCTACTCATTAAAGGACTTTCACCTAAAGTCTTCTTAGAGCATATTGCTCATATGGGGATGACTAGTCATTATGATATCCTGATTTTGTGGGAGCGAATAATTTCATGTAACAGACATTATTTCTAAGTGCACTTTATGGATATTTGTTGACTCTGATAAATAAATTTATATCTGCTTTTCTTAAAGTTTACTTTTGCGCATTTGAGTTTGTTGAATTAGCAGTTGACTCTCGTTGGGTCATAAGGCTAGACTCGTTGGAGTCATAAAGTGAAAACCAGTTGGAATTGTATCTTATTTGATCAAAGGACATTTTCATGTCACACGTCCACATTTGATTTATGTCGTTAGGGGTTCTGAAACTTGTGATGTGGAAGGTCCTACCTCGATTATACAGAAGGTAACGATCGTCATGTTCGGTGGCAGGACACTTAATGGACCAGATTGTTTTGAAACGTGGTTTGTCGACGGTTAAAGTTTTTGACGTCATAAAGTTATGCATAATATCTATTCAGTATGACTTGCTTGGCCCAAGTGGGAGATTGTTAAACTTATTATGTTTTAAAGTCTAATTTATTTTGGGCCTAATCAAGTCAATTAGATATTTGCACCCGCCCACTTAACCTATGTTGTTTGACCCAATAAAGAATTGATCAAACCTAAATGGTTTGGGTCTAGATACATTTTCAATTACACTTAGCCATGAGTGTATTTAAATTAAAATGTGGGACTCATCTACACCTGTGGAACTCGTGTTATAAATCAAGGGCCTAGATCTATGATGAGTTGAACTAGGGTTTCTTGATGCTATACATATCATGAGTAGGGTTCCCTTTCCACCAACAACAATAATCATCTCTCTCTTAGAGGCCTCTCATCTCCTCTAAGGATAAAGAAGAGAACTTGGTGGCTGGAGAGAAGAATCCTCTCTCTCAACTTCGGCGTCCTTGAGATCGTGCAACTTTCAGCATCCTTTTCGTGATGGAGTCAGGTATGCCTAAAACCCTCCTTCCTTTGATCATGATAAAGAGGCTTACAGTATATGTGTAGATCTTGTATGGAATAAATTTAGATCTTACATAATTATCATTGTCTCATTACACTCAAATTCTATTCCCTTTCAAATTCTTATCCAACACCAAGTCTCCACCCTCAATCCTATATTCAAATCGCCAATAAAATTTCTCAGCCAAATTTCCTTCCACAAAAGATCAGAAAGAACAGAAAAATACTTTTAAAAAAAATCCCACTCAATTCTTCCCCTCCCCATGTCAGGGGTGTCAAACGGGCCGAGCCGGAGCACGGCAGGCCAAGCGAGAGGGCCGTGTCACGCCCGCCCCGTGGCGAAATAGAGCCTGGGCACGGGTCCCCTTTGGGGGACTCGGGTCCATCCCGTGACTCGACAAGACTGGACCCGCGCTAGTCCGAATATTTAAAAAAATAAAAAATAATTTTATAAATATTAAATACAATTTTCTCCATACATTTTACAGAATTGTTGGGTGGTGTAATTGGTCATTAGGCTTGTGTAGTGTGGTTGAGGTCGTGGTTCGAACCCGGGGATTTACAATAGTATTTTGATATTTTATTTCCCCGTGGAGGGAGTGGCTGGTGGGCAGTGGAGGGGGTAGCTGCGCAGGGGAGGGGCGATGAAGGGGAGTGGCAAGCGGCGGAGGGGGTGGCGAGCGGAGTGGGCAGGCCGGGTGGCAGAGGGGGGCGGCCGGCTTGGGCGAGCCGTCCCGGCCCCTGTGCCCGATCTTGGCACATGTCGGGCACGTGCCAAGCCCGGGTATGGGTTAGGGCCGGCCCGGGCGGGCCGTGGACTGCATGCCAAGGCAAACCCGACATGACCCGTGGGGAAGCCGTGCCCTAGTCGGGTCTGGCCCGGTTACCAGGTGGGTCGGACCATGCCCAGGTATGGGTTAGGCCCAGCCCGGGCGGGCCGTGGACTGCCAAGGCAAACTCGACATGACCCGTGGGGAAGCCATGCCCTAGCCGGGTCTGGCCCAGTTACCAGGTGGGTCGGGCCATGCCCGTGTAGTTTGCCGGGCCGGGTCGGCCTAGTTGACACACCCTTACCCACGTGCTACACCTCCCCCCCTTTCTTCTTTCCCTTGTGGATCCCACGTGGACCCCACCACTTACTTCTTTCTCTTTTTTTCTCTTTTTCTTTCCTCCTTTATCTCCTTGCAACCAACAACAACAGAGCTCCACTTGTTGTCCCTCTCCTCTGCGTGTACCAATAGCCGCTGGCACAAGTAACCACCAACAGCAGCGCACCTGCTCCCCCTCTTCCTCTGCGTGAGACTGCAGCCACCAATGCTGGTCCACCCTGCCTGCGTCCCTGCCGTGTGCCACCATCACCAGCAACCCTCCCTCCGTTATTGCCCAACAACAGCCCGTCACCTTCCTCCTTCCTGTGATATTGACGTGCTTCGAGCATATGGATATGTAGCTTCTCACTTGCAACACAACAGACAACAACTTCAGTTCCACTTACCAACAAACCATAACAGGAGTATTAAAGTAAAAACAACAACGGGGACCTGAGGGCGAAGCTTCTCGGTAGGTAATTTTTATTTTCATCAATTATTATATGTTTGACCACCACAAGTTTATCTCTATAGTTTTATCAGAAATTCTTACTGTCCACTACATTTGTGAGACCGTGTGTTAATCTGCTTAGACTTGTTATTTGCTGATGCGAATATTACAAGTACGACTATTTCATGCTTAACTGAATGTTACATTTGACTTGTCGAGAATTGAAATATCTAGACTACAATGGAAAATCATTGCTAAAATCCATCCTGTGATATTATTAGTTTTAGTTTACTTCTGACCGACGATTATAAATTTTAATGAAACGTTGCGATTTCAAGTTTATCATTGATATATAATACTATAGGGTCTCCGTTTCACATCAATTTGGTATCAGAGCATGATTTAGGTAGGAAACATACATTAGGTCTTAAAAAATTCGAATTTTTATTTCAGGCATTTGTTAGAAAAATTTGTTTTGTTTTCTTTGCATAAAAAACTTTAAAAAAATTGCATCTAGTAACTCTCATCCCGCCTCTATGGATTTCTAGCTTGCAGTGATGCTTGCTGATATAATGGCTAAACTTACGGCCATGACCCAAACCATGGAATCCTCCAACCAAACCCTGGATAGGATCATCACTAAAGTCGAGAAGAAATCTGAGAACCCCATTTCTCTCGTGAATCCATACACCTCAGAGAAACTAATTCAAATCGTTGTTGCCGACAATGACAGATTAAAGAGAGGTAATCCAATGATTGAACTCGACCCTAGAAGAATCAAGTCTGAAAATCCTATTCTTCTAGTAGTCACGCTCGTGATGAAGGAGTAGCGATATAGGCTTTTCTAACCTTAGTCCCACGATTAAATGTTACAACTGTCAAGGTTCTGAGCATATTGCTGCCAACTGTCCAAGCTCTAAGATTACCATTAGTGACATAGTTTCCATTGAAGCCCCTCAGCCTGATAACACTATCTCCCCGAAAGTCACTCCTGTGATAAGAAGTTTAGTGTTGTTTCCTCGACTGCCACGGCTATTGTCCCTTTTTGTTGCTATCGCATCTGCCGTCCACCCTTTCTCTTCCCCAGCTCTACTGCCGATACCACCCTCTTCGCCTCCTATACTCTCGACTTCTACTGTCGTTACTTGTCTCCTTCCTCCTTTATTGTCGACACCATTCCCTTTCCCCTTATGGCTTGTGTTAGGTTCAAAATCAAAGTTCTCCACTGTCATCCAACACGCCACTAATTTAGTCCCAAAAGCTAGTCTTCCCAGCTTATCACGCCGTAAGATAGATCTTATTAGGCATATTGAACTTGAACAACAAGCTGACGAGTCGCCACTAGAAATCAAACAGCAATGCCTTGTCCCAATATACACTTATATTTATGAGGACAAGTTATGGTGCGAAATTGTGACTAGGAACGCAGGTCAGGTCAATGATGTTATCATCTATAATCGATCCATGCCCGAGAATTTGAAGGATGTCGTCAGGGGAGAACCTGACAGTCTACCACTTATCAGCTTATTCTCCATTATGGTTAAACAAATCGGTGTGTTCTGTCAAATTTTACCTGTTAGGATATCTTTGGTTATTGTTACGAATGTAACAGGTAAGCTTCCACGAATATTTACGATGATACTCTTAATCATTCCTTTTGATAGAGGTCATGAGTATTGTTGGCCTACTGAACTAAGTGCTTTAAGTTTTTCTGTCCAATATGGAATCAAGCGACCTTTTTAGCACAAGTTAGGCACTAACCAAATCTCTCTATTTTATGTCAGGATAGAGTATTCTGAGTCCGCATGTCTGAGTTTGCATCACATTTTTCACACACGTGCACGATTTACACATGAAAAATCAGTGATATATTTGAATAAAACAATACTAACTGTAATTTATGAGCTTATGTCAGGAAGTTATTTAAGATTTTAGTGTTGACAACTTGTGATGGTTCGGATTCGTCCGAAATGATTTCCCTGTGAACTGTTAATGCTTTGCATGCTGTAGTGTTGGTTTTTTTAAAATCTTGTAGAATTCAAATTGTAATGCTCATATTATATATTTTTTAAAGATTTTAAATTTAGTTTTATTTTCAATGTTGGGTGTCCAGTGGATTACAAGTATTTGATTTTAACCCTAATAACCCACGGGTTGTAAGCCTTCCCTAAGCCATTTTTCTGAGAGCCCTCACATTAAGTCTCTTCTCAGATATTCATCTCAATACAACAGTGAAATTTGATAAAACTTTAAATGGTTAAATTATCTGGTGTGTTCTAATGATATTTGATTGTTGAAAATAAATATTATCTATTAAGTGGTAAATTGCAACAAGTAGAACCAATTATGTTGAAGCATTATGAGAGTTTTCTACACCAAATTTGACGGGGTCGAGTTCTCTCCTACATGGAAAAAATGATGCGAACATCCAGCACAAATCGCGCACCACAAATCGGTTTATTTTGTTTGGAGTCTGCATTTTTATTTATTTGAGTCGAGTATGTTTTCCTCTTCGTTTCTAGCTTTGTGTTTCTCCTTTTAGTCTCACATTGATTATGTGGAGAAAGTCATCTGAGTTGTAAGTCTATTTAAAGGCATGAAATTGTATTAAAAAATAATGAAATTTGATTAAAGAAAAAATTGAGTGTTTTCAAAATGAAAATCTTTTTGTAAGTTCGAGTGTGAAATTTGCTTCTCCCGGATTTTGAGTGTGAAACCATAATCCAAAATCTTATCCCACCTAGTTATTCTTATCCCATTACACTCAAATTCTATTCCCTCTCGAATTCTTATCCAACACCCAATCTCCACGCTTAATCCTATATTCAAATCCCCATCAAAATTTCTCAGCCAAATATCCTTCCACAAAAGATCAAAAAAATACTTCTACAAAAATCCCACTCAATTCCTCCCCTCCCCTCGTGCTGCACCTTCCCCCCTTTCTTCTTTCCCTTGTGGACCCCACGTGGATCCCACCACTTGTTTCTTCCTCTCTTTTTTCTCTTTCTCTCCTTTTTCTCCGTGCAACCAACAATTGAGCTCCACCTGCTGTTCCTCTCTTCTGAATGTGCCAACAGCTGCTGGCACAAGCAACCACCAGAAGCCAGGGCACCTGCTCCCCCTCTTCCTCTGCGTGCGACAGCAGCCACCGGCATTGGTCCATCCCACCCGTGTCCCTGCCATGCGCCACCACCACCACCACCAGCAGCCCTCCCTCTGCTGTTGCTCAACAACAGCCCGGCACCTTCCTCCTTTCTCTGATATTGACGTGCTTCGGGCGTATGGATCGGTAGCTTCTCACCCGCAACACAACAGATAACAACTTTAGTTCCACTTACTAACAAACCAGAACAGGAGTATTAAAGCAAAACCAACAACAACGGGGACCCGAGAACGAAGCTTCTTGGTAGGTAATTTCTATCTTCATTAACCAATATATTTGTTGGACCACCACAAGTTTATCTCTATAGTTTTATCAGAAATTCCTACTGTCCACTATATTTGTGAGAATGTGTGTTAATCTGCTTGGACTCATTATTTGCTAATACGAATATTGCAAGTAGAACTATTTCATACTTAACTGAATGTTGCATTTGGCTTGTCGAAAATTGAATATTTAAACTACAATTGCAAATCATTATTAAAATCCATTTTGTGATATTATTAATTATAGATTATTTTCTATAGAAAATCATAAATTTGGTGAAACGTTACGATTTCAAGTTTATCACTGATATAACACGCTATAGGGTTTCCATTTCACACCAGAAAGCTCTTTCACACTATATGTCAGAAAGCCCCTTGCCCACCCACTTAAATCAAGCAATAAGAAAAAAAATTGAAATATCGTAAAGTAGCTATGCTATGCTACAGAAAAGCATACACAGCGTATGCTATGCTACAGAAAAGCATACACAGCGTATGCTATTTTAAAGTAGCGTACAACTACATTGTTTCTTAGCTATTTTAGAGTGTTACATAGCATATAAGAAGGCTTCGCTATAAAGCTAGCTTTTTTCTTCAACTTTTGTTTTTCAAAGCATATTTGAGACTCATCTAATTATCCAGAGGATCACGTAATAATTTTTTCCCAGTGTAACATAGTAAATTTTTGGAGTTCAACACTTGACATTACACTCCCAAGGGGGAAAAAAGCACATGCTTTTGCACGTGCCAGAGGTCTAGTGCATGTTAATTGAACCATATTCAGGCTAGAGATGGTTTTTTGATTCATGGAAACCTTTGTCACCATGTCTCAGCATTTGAATCATAACACAGTTTTATTTTGGACTTCTCAGTCATCAGAACATGTGGATAATACATAAATATCATTAAATAATATCAAATTATTACTGGTTCCTTAGGTTGATTACATCATGAACTTTTACATCCTCATTAAAAATAAGATGCACAATACAAAACATGGATTTGAATAAGAGGCTTTAATCACCATCTCTATATTATACAACATTTCAATCTGAATCTCGTGTTCTAATTGCTTAAAGCACTAGATAATCAAAGGTTAACGTACTTGTGTTCACAGAGCTACTTGTCAGAGTGCTGGAGCTACTTGAATCTGCAGAGCAACTTGTGAGTGCTAACACACAGTGGAAAGATTCTAGTCAGTAATACAGGCATTGCTTGTAGAACATAGGATGCAGTTCTTTGTGCAACTTATTCCAACATAATCATCGACATATAAACTACAAAGCACTATAAGAAAACATAAAGAATCAATGTTATTAAGTAAACAAAACACATCTTTTTATCCCCAAAGTTGTTTCATTTTGAGAAGAAATAAATGGAAAAGATAAGGAGAAAAAGTGAAAAGAAATTAGGTATTTCACAGTCTAAGCTGATGAAGACTGAGAGGCCTACATGAGTCAAATAAATATCTCAAAAGAGGAGCTCAAACAAAAGCTTATGCTCCATGATAGTAGCCTTCTAAAGTTCAATAAAGGTATGATGAATTAGTGATCATCCGAAGATCCTGAAATAATTAGGTTCCAACAGTTAATTTAGTAACATTTAGATAACCTAAAAAGACAAATGCTTTCTTGGCAAGTCCATTTTGAAAAAATTGAAGTCACATTTCCTTGCTACAAACCCACTTTCATATTCTGGCTACTTTGTACCACAAAACCAAACTGATAATAGCATAGCTGCTACAATGAAACTGCCTCTATTGCCATTTCATAGGATGAAAATGTTAACACTTGGTCATTGCTAAGAATATCTGAAATCAGACTACTAAAATTCACACCCTTCTATAACCTCCTACATGTGTTGGTGCCCTGACAAAAGACCCATGTAGTATGATTGATGAGTAAAGCAAAACGAGAAGGGGAAAAAAGCATCGCATCTCATAAGATATCATCAATCCATGATAAATAAAGAAATAAATCAAAATAATCAGCATTCTCTTTCACTATAGAAAAATAATCAGCATCCCTTTTACATACCCAGTTTACATGGAACAAATGGAGCGATTAAAGACGACCCAGAAGAAAAGAACACATACCGTGTTGCAAAACTTCTTGATCAGAGACATAGCTTTATCCTTCGCATGCTCTAAATGTTAATAATATACCAATCAGCATCCTCATTTAATTTGAAAAGCTTAATAATCATCATCCCCTTATTGTACAACAAATGGTACAATCAATCTCAAGTTCTTTACAGCAGCAATCTTTGTTGAGACAACTGAATAGGCATTTTGATTACTTGCCCATCAATTCATGTTCAGAAGAATGTAACCTGACCGTCATATTAGTGCTTATTTTTGCACAATCTGAAAAATCAGTTCTCTTTTAGAGTTAAAATAGTCAATAGATGCTAACAACGGTAAATCCTCTTCACCATCAGATTCTATATCCATTTCTAAAAATCATGAGAGGACCATGAAGAAGCAGGTCGGTAACCTTCATCCTTCATGTGTTTTATTAGTCTTCTAATGTCTGCGTATATATCCTTTATCTCTGGATGCAGATGTTCCCCAGCGACAAACACATGAACTCTCTTCTGAAGTTCAATCCAACTGCAACCTGGGTGCTTATTCACCCCTCGGAGTTTCATCATTCCTCTCACTCGCTCCACATCGTCCCACCTTCCCCAAGCAGCATAAATGTTGGACAACAATATGTAAGCTGAAGAGTCCCTTGATCCCAACTCCATTAGCCGTTCTCCTGCATGTGCTCCTATATCAAAATATTGAGGCTTGCGACAAGCCCCTAACACAATACGCCAGAGGCACGTCCCATGATCTATAGGAACTGATTCAACGAAATTTTTAGCTTCAGACAACAACCCAGCACGGCTGAGGATATCAACCATACAAGCATAATGCTCTACTTTAGGCACCAAACCATGATCCTTATACATAGACCTGAAATAACTCCAGCCTCTCTCCACTAGGCCCATGTGGCTACAAGTAAAGAGAAGGTTGATGAATGTGACATTGTCTGGCTCTGTGCCCTCCAGTTTCATCTCCTCAAATAGATCTAGAGCCTCCACACCATATCCATTTTGAGAGAAACCTGAGATAACAGAGTTCCAGGCAATGACATCCCTTTGAGGCATACGTCTAAAGACAAGGCTACAATCATCAAGGTTCCCAGACTTTGCATACATTGTAGATAGAGCACTTCCAAGGGTATGCCTAAACCAAACCCATATTTAAGAGCTTGAGCGTGAATTTGCTTCCCTTGTTCTAAAGCTGCAAGGCTGGAACAGGCTCGAAGAACAGTTGCAATAGTGAGATTATTAGGTAAAATGCCCTCTTTTTGCATCATTACGAACAAAGCCAGAGCTTCTTCTTCATGTCCATTCTTAACATACCCTCCGATCATTGTTGACCACAAGACTGTATCTGCATCACATGACTTGTTCAACTGATCAAACCCTTTTCTAGCATCCTCAACGTTACCACATTTAGCGTACATATCAACCAAAGCACTCTTAATGTACACTTGAAGCTCAAAACCCAGTTTCAGCAAGTAAGCATGAATCTGTTTCCCTTCTAACAAAGATGTCAGATCACTACAGGCATTAAGGACACCCACGAATGTGAACTGATTAGGCCAAATTCCTTGCAACTGCATCCGTGAGAACAATCTCAAAGCCTTTTCGAATTCCCCATTCTGCGCATACCCAGTAACCATCGCAGACCATGTGATAGCGGTCTTATCTCCCGACGACACAAACATCAGCACCGCATCATCCAAGCACTCGCACTTGGAGTATAAAGTAACCAGCGAATTCTCCACCGTTGTAAATGACAACAACCCAGTCTTAGTTGCAACCCCATGAACCTGCCTCCCCATTTTGAGAAACTGCGGGAGGCTCAGAGCGCTGAGAACACTTGTGATCACAAACTCATTCAGGCTGCACTCACCTTCCTCCACCATCAATTTAAACAGCTCGAAAGCCTCAGCTCCAGACCTCTCAACCGCATACCCTGAAATCATAGCAGCCCACGAGACTAAATTCCTCTCCCACATTCTATCAAACACCTTGCGGGCCTCCGAAACAAGACCAAGTTTACAGTACATATTAAGCAGAGAGCTACCTGCAAAGACATCGTCACAATTCCCAGTCTTGATAGCAACAGAATGAGCCTCTCTCCCACCTGAACTCAAAGATGCGGCCGCAGTGAAAACCCCGGCGAATGTGAAGGCATTGGGGAGCACATCAATGCCGCATTCAGCCCGCATTCTCTTAAAGAGATCTAACACAGTAGCAGAGTCGTGGGGGCCTTGCTGCGAGAATGCATTGATGAGGGAGTTCCAAGAGACGACGTCTCGTTGCCGCATCTCGTCGAAGGCGAGCTGGGCTTGGCCGAGGTGCTGGCACTTGGCGTACATGTTGACGATGCTGTTGCTGAGGAAAATGTCGGCCCAAGAACCGATCTTGGTGATGTGGGCATGGAGAGCTCGGCCGCACTGGAGGTCTCGAAGCTCTGCGCAGCGGAGGAGGAGGTTGAAGAGAGATTTTGGAGGGTAGAACATTCTGGGTAGTGTTTGATTGGTTGCAGCTTTAGAATTGAAGAAGAGAGAGGAATGGGGGAGCTATCCCGCATCATTTAGCAGATGAATCTTGTGTACCTGTTGATCAATTTTTCTAGTTGCGCAGGTTGAATTGCAAAAGCAAAGAGAATTATAGATAGAGGCCGTTTGGTTTAAAAAAAAAAATTGAAAAAGAAAAACACTGTTCATGAATCTCAAAGGGAGAAAATTCTAATTCTTATTTGTTTGCAGTTTTTATGGAGTTAGAATAAAGACATGGGCCCATCAAAATTAGGGCTGGACTCATCTATAATAGTGTTATAATATTCTCTCAGTTGCGGGTGTAAAACCCTCTCAAATTTTGTCCCAAAATTTATTCTTTCAAGCAGATCGTAGGAAACTTGAGTTAGAAAAGAATGACTCGTGATTTTATATTAATCTCTAATCTTTTGTAAGATAAAATAAAATAAAATAAAATAAAATAAAGGATTTTTCATTATAAAAAAATTTCCTTTTAGCTATATAATTTTCAAATTATCCTTATTTAAAAAAAAGGAATAGTTGGTATATTTGCGGAAATTTTCTCAGGCCTTGATAAAAAAGTCAACTAAAGTGGGTATCATGCACATTTACATTGTTTTGGGGTGTGATTGACAAATAGCAATGAAGTGGAAATCCTTATCCTCTGATATTTTACATCATCTAATTTGCCGTCTCCTCTCTCCTCCGACTTCCCCTCTCCTTCCTCTACACTCACGGCGCCCAGCATGCGCACTTTAGCAGCAGCAGCAGCAGCAGCAGCAGCAGTAATACCTCTCCATCCATCTTCCCAAATTCAATGCCAACTCAAGAAGACGTCGCTAAATTTGAACTCAAAGCACACCTCACTCTCCTCTAACAGTTGCCCATCTCTTCGCTTCCCTGTCTTGATGTCCAAGAGACGTTCGGACCAGGTTCGAACCAGTACTCCATTGATTTCTCTGGTGACTTGCTACCGTGTACTTGTTATGATGTTGATGTTTTCGTTAGAGTTGTGACAGATTGTGAGCGGAGGAGAGGGCGCGGACGAGGTGTTCGACGAATTGCTCAAGAAGCATGGCAAGGTTGTCTACAGAAGCGGAGGTGATCAGAAGTCACCCGCTGATGAGGCCGACCATGACGCCGAAAGCTTGTCCTGTGAGCTCTCACTCTTTGCTTCTTCGAAGGATGTGACATTTCTTTTTTTGCTATGATGATTTGAACACAGGTTCATGTTTTTATTGCAAATGTGTGGAGAACCATTCGTGGTTACAGGTTAATATAGGTCGTAGCGTGTATGATGTATAATGTCAGTTTAGCTGAAAACTTCTAGGTAGAATGCTATGCTGAAACTTTTTTCTGGGCTTGGGGGAATAACTGTATTGTTGTCTCGAAGTACAAAGTAACCAGAACAAATCCAAAACAAATCTGAATTGTATAAATAAGCAAATACTCACAACAGGGAGGGAAAAAATACATAAACAACAAATATAATAGCATTGTTGTCATTCTCTTCTCATTCATCCACTTAAAAATGTCTTTTGCTTCTTCACTCTATCGACATATTTTGTCTTTTTTGACTCTCCTCTATGGTAATGTTCTCTTCTTTAGTTGTACAATTTCGCTTCTCCTGAAATAAATTTATGGTTGGTCCTATTGGGTTGTCCTTTTCTCTACGAAAAAGAAGAGAAGAAAAGAAAAGAAAAGAAAAGAAAAGAAAGAAAAGAAAACCAGAGTACATGTGATACACTCTAAAATGGGCTATGCCACCAGGCGGATGTCATTGAAGTCCATTAGTACATGGAGAATACCGAAGAGAGTGCAAACAATGTCCATATAGTGCCAAAGGGGAGAAAGTGTTAGTGGCAGCAGCAGTGGCAATACAATCTACTTATAAATAAAAAGTTTATTCCATTAGAACAAATAGAAATCAATTAATACTTACAATAAGTTGTTAGATTTCCTTCCTCATCTAGATATGGTCTAAGCACATAGCAGCACAAACGCTCCATCCGATTTGATTGAGGTGAAACCTCCACTTCTTGTAACCTAAGACTAGTTTGGTAGATGGCAGAAGGAGGAAGGAGAGATGATTCTTTGAGAGAGAGAGAGAGAGAGAGAGAGAGAGAGAGAGATTTGTTTCAATCCAATGACACTCATCTATTTATATAATCAACCATTTGTCAAATCTTATCACACGGGTATTATCTAACAAAGTGAATTAGAACTCATCAAATGACTTGAACTCATTCGATCACAATAGGATAATATCTCCACACCGGATTTGACAGAATCTATATTCTCTGGACATGATCACGTCAATATCCAGAAGATCGTTAATGGATGATAAATTTGGTTCGCGTTTATGTTTATTATCCGATCTCACCATATAATTCACTAATTTTAATTGGCTCAATTGGTTCACATATTGGCAGGGACTCTACTGGAATATCATTTAGTGAATCATACTTAATCAAATGGTTGATCCTATCAACCACAATGACTAAGCCGAAGATGTCACAAATGTGTCACTGAAAGGTCTCATCTTTCTCTTTAGAGTCATATATTCATTCACACTCAGAGTCACTAAAAAAAGTAGAACTTGGCATATTAGTTTTAGTTCAATTTGATAACAACATTTATTCCAAATTGAAATATATAACCAGCTCAAATTAGTTTTGACACAAAATCAAATTTCTCGTTAAACCGTGGTACATAGTGACAATTAGTTAAGACCAACTTATTTGTCATTTTATTGGTATGACCGCATCCAAATGCTCCTCCTCAGTTTTGGAGTTATATGTAGTAGAGTTAATGGAATGTTATATGAAAATACCATTAAGAAGGTTAGATGGGTAGATGAAGTAGAGTAGTCACAAATGCAAACAGATAACCAAATAATAATTTATGCAATCTGGAATTGTTATATTTGTGTGATATATACACTCATATAGTGCACAAATAGAGGAAAATAATGTAAATTAAGAACCGGGGGGGGGGGGGGGGGGTGTTAAGAATTGTACTCTTGTACTTATCGGAATACTGTTGGCGTATTTTATAAAGAATTTCCACACTCATAACATGAAAATTCAAAGTAGAGAATGTATAGATGGTTTCTGGTAAAACCAGGAGAATGTAGATAACCCAAGGAAAATTCCAACATGCATTGTGGAGAACAATTGATATTGAGCATCTTTAACGATAACTTGACAAGGGTCAAGTGGGAAGCTTGAATTTGGATTTGAGGTTGAGTAGAGGAGAAAACCTGAGATATGATATATGTGATTCATTATTCATCATAGTCAAATAGTCTAAGTTTCAAGTTATAGTGTAGCTGTTCCTTGTTATGAGCTAAGAACTTAATAGCGGAAGCATTAGATAATTAGACATGTCATAGTCCTCCTGGTTTCCATTTATTGTTCATTTAGTATGCTGGTGCAATTGAGCTAGTACTAGATAGAGTAAAGTTAGTCCTTGTTATGAGCTGAGAACTTAATAGTGGAATCTCCAGATAATTAGACACGTGATAGTGTTCTTGGTTTCTGTTTGCTGTTCTTTTAGTATGCTGGTGTAATTGGGCTAGTACTGGATAGAGTAACATTAGTGCAATTTTTTGGAGAAGGGCGGCACCGAAGTCACAAAAACTGAGGCAAAACAAGAATCTAGATGAACATTTATGTGTTTTATCATAGTGAAAAATGCGAAACTCTTATTACAGTAAAATTGTTCGCAGAGAATGACTTGTAATGCAACACAGGATTGTTGGGTCCAGGACGTGGCTAGATCAATGGTTCTAGTCTACCTTAAAACCTTGATTGCTTTTATCTTGTGCCTATGTATAATGTTGTTACAAAGAAGATGATGTATCACCATTTTTTAAAAGATACACTATTAATTGTGTCAAATGCACAGATAAACTGGCACGTATGATGTGTGCTGTAACTATTCTTCATCTTTTAAATGCTGATGTTATGCTCTTCTATAGTTGCTGTTGCATTAGCCAAAATTGCAAGTGATGTAAAAGCTGGGGATATCCGTGTTCTTTTTGTGAGGCCTCTGGTTTACTGGACTCGGTTTTTTATCATCGCAACAGCCTTTTCTCGTCCTCAAATTGATGCTATTGGGTATGTAATTCCCTTCATCTTATAATTTGTTTACTTGTATCTTCTTATTTTCCATCTAAGAAATTTCCACTCTCCAGAGTGTCTATTTCCAGCAAGCAAACTGATTGAACCAATTCACTAACTTTTTTTTTGTGAATGTAGGTCCCGAATAAGAGACACAGCTGAGAAGCAGTTTCAAAGAGTTGCAACTGGTGACACGAAACCCAACTCCTGGACATTATTAGACTTTGGCAAGTCATCTGAATTAGTGGCCTCTACTTCATTCGATGTTTCTTTGTATTTGTTACAGTTGATCCTAAGTTTACTTTCACAAAATATAATCTTACTACAATTATTACCTTAAAGAACAACTCTCTAGATCCGCCAGTTGCCAGTTTTAATTTAAATTTTAATAATAAATGAATCAAGTTGGATGAGGTCAATTAATTAGTAGGTATAGTCTACCAGTTAATTTTTTGAAACTACACGTTCTTTTTCTTTCCCTAATCTTTGTTTACTTCTGCAGGTGATGTAGTTGTCCATATATTTCTTCCCCAACAGCGAGCTTACTATAACTTAGAAGAGTTCTATGGCAATGCCACACTGATTGAACTACCATTTGATACTCAATCCTCATTTCGGAATTGAGGCAATCAACACTACAAGAGGCATGAAATTAAGAAGAAAAATCTGATCTCTCCGCGTTGTATGGATTCTTTCACCCGGTCTCTGGGCGAATGCTTCTCTCCTCACCAATTCAGAGGAAATCTGCTGTTGCTGAAGATTTACTTTGATGACCACAGCATGCTTTGGCTTTTTGATGACAACAACAAGATGAAGAAGAATACTGGAATGATATGCTACAGTAAACATATGAGATGCTCGAGGAGAACGAACTGCTGTGAAAGTGGGCTAAGAAGTAGTCTTATCTGTGTACGTGCATTGTAACCTGCAGACAGGCTTTCGATTTTTGTGGTCAAAACATTTGGTTACTGCAAATTACAGGGTCCTTGCCATTTCTCCTGCGTTTTGAATGCTAAATTGGCAGGCTTTTGGGTGTTAAAATCCTGTAAGAAGTTCTGTAAGCCTGCAAAGCTTATTGTTTGATCTCATACAAGGAATGATTCAACTTAAAATTTTGAATATGATCCAGATTTTGTATCAGAAGAAAGGAAACTTTTAGGTGACTGACATTTGTGCATTTCTTATTATATTCCTCGGCGTTTTTAATATCTTATTTTATCGTTGAATCAGTGTAATCTATCAATTTATTATGCCCTACATTAGCTGTTAATGAGATCAATTGTTTCTAGCTATTGGGCTCAAATGAGGCTGCCCCCCTCAAAACCCTGAACGCTTCAATACAAACTGTCAACCTACAACACAGCTAACAAAATCTTTGGACGGCAGACCAAGTCTTTCGAGATACATGACATCCCACAAAACACCTGTCAGTCTCAACGTTTATGTGCTCCAATTCTCATCTCATCTCAACGTCTGTCCCCTCTTTTCTCTGCAACAAACAGCCAAACTCCTCTCTTGTTGACAATTGTGTTGGATCTCTTCTTCTCTTTTCAATTCTCCTCTCTCTTTATATGAACACCATCACATTTCACTCCAAGTCATCAAACAAACATGCCGATGTCTCCTTCAAAGCCTCAGCTCCTCTCTCTTCTCATCCTTCTGTCTGCAGGGAATTCCCTTGCTCAGTTCCGAGAGGCCCCTTTCTTCCGCAACTCGCCGCGATGCGAAGGCCCTTTCGGCGGTCATGCCAGCTTGTACTGCAGGGTGGGTGTGATCAACATAGCCATGACCCTCGACGATGCCTACCTCCGCGGATCAATGGCGGCCGTCCTCTCCATAATCCACCACTCCACCTGCCCAGAGAACCTCTACTTCCACTTCATCTACTCACAGTCGAAAACACAAGCATCCGATCTTCGGACCATAATTGCAACCTCCTTCCCTTACCTCCACTTCGACATGTACTCCTTCAATGAGGAGACTGTCGCAGGCCGCATATCGACATCAGTTCGTCGAGCTCTTGACCGGCCGTTGAACTACGCCCGGTCCTACCTCCCCCGCCTCCTCCCAGGCTGCGTTCACAGAGTCATATACTTGGATTCAGATGTGATTGTCGTAGATGACATTGGCAATCTGTGGGCAACAGAGTTTGCGGACAACAATTCAGTCATCGCCGCGCCTGAGTACTGTGACACCAACATGTCAAGATACTTCACTCCCTCGTTCTGGTCGAATCCGGCACTGGCCTCGGCCTTCAAACACCGGCGGTCCAAGGCCTGCTACTTCAACACGGGGGTGATGGTGGTGGACTTGGAGGGGTGGAGGGCCAAGGACTACACGAATGCGATCGAGGAGTGGATGGAGCTGCAGAAGAGGATGAGGATCTACGAGCTGGGATCGCTGCCTCCGTTCTTGCTGGTGTTTGCCGGAGACGTGACCGCCATCAAGCCGAAGTGGAACCAGCATGGGCTGGGGGGTGACAACTATGAAGGGCATTGTAGAGGGTTGCATGCAGGGGAGATTAGCTTGCTGCATTGGAGTGGGAGGGGGAAGCCATGGGTGAGGCTGGATGCAGGCAGGCCTTGCCCCGTCGATGCACTCTGGGCTCCTTATGATATGTTGCAGAAATCATTAATAGTTAGTAGTTAGGGGGGAGAGAAAATTTTCCTCCCCAACTTTTCAATAGAGTTTACAAAGTGTTTAAATTGTTATGCAATCAACAATTTACTCACAGTTGTATTCAGTTTCCAATAGTGTTCATAGTTTGTACACTGATGAGCAACAACTTGTGCAAAATCTCGAGAGGCAGAAAGAAGGCCTATAAATTATGCAAACAATTACCTGGCAGGTTTCACTGACAAAAAATCAAATGATAAAGGATACACAAAACTTGGGTATCTTTCTACACAATCTGTGAACTTTTCTTCAGCGATAGATAATCAGAACCTCTCCAAGTCATTCTCATGGCAACAAACAGAGATTCTCAGTTTTCAGTCCCAGCTCCAGATCAGAAACAATAATAGAAATGATGAATGAATTTAATTATCTGTCAATTCCTTACAATCATCAAACCTGTCAATCTTTATCAAGTAACTTCGAATTACTGACATTATAGAAACTCCCATTCCAGAAAAAGCAGGAAACTATGCATTTCGGCCCAATACATTGTCTTCGCCTTGCTCTGAAAACAAGAAGGGCTGGTATCTTTCTCCTTTCTGATCACCTTAGCTTTTAGAGATGGAACGTGAGGGAGAAGAGAGATGCAGTCTGCTGCCGGCAGCAACGAGAACCAATGGAAAGGCGTCGTCTGCTCAGACCTTGGGGAACATTTTTGTGTCGGTACTGAGCATCGTAGCTCTTGGTCTCCCCTATGCTTTCGCGGTTGCAGGATGGCTGGCTAGTTCCATTGGGTCCTCTACTTGCTGGCCTTGCCACTTATTATTGCATGCTTCTCGTTGTATGTATCTTCACTGTCCCTCTTTCGAACAGAGATCATGTTTAGACCTGTTGAGCAAAACTCAAGTCATTAGAAGGAGAACATCCTTAAAGTACAATTCCTTCATTTTTGGTAAAATGATATCAAGTTTTTAGCTGGAAAATAGAAATTTTAGAGTATCTGTTTTTTAAATCTAAGTTCTACTTTCACCGGGAATCATTAGATTATTCTGAGAAACTTCTATAAGAAACACTTGTTTGCTCATATCTTTCTGTTTCTTCAGGGAAAAGGGGAAAAAAAATGTTACTTCAGTATATTTGAAATGCTTGTTTGCACTGAAATACTTCAGAACCTTCTGAGACTTATTGTATTTATTAATTGCATTGATTTCAGAAATTCTGAAAAAGTAAAGTTTTGTCGATAATCTATTTCGACAACAATAAATTACTTAATTTTTAGGCCTCCTCAGGTTTCTCACATCTTCTGAGCTCTTTGGCTCCAAAGATAATCTCTAAAATCTGTGCAGCAGTGCCATGGGGGAATATTCACCGAGCACTTTCAAATTCCTCTAGTCCCGCAGAGCAACAAAGACAATGGAAGAGCCAATGAGGAGTTTTCTCAAGACTCTTTTGTATCGCTTCGGTTTGGTTAGTTGTAGATATGTTGCAAGATGTGGAGATAATCATACACAAAGTACTCTTTCGAAAGAAGGGAACATATGAAATACTCTTTCTGCTAATTTAGATTGGGTTATTGGTTCTGGATCTAGATATGAAACGAAGAATCATATGTATACAGATCCATAAGATATGTTATGCTTGTTTGCACTAAAATACTTTCAGAGACTTCAGAAACTTCCTATATTTGTTTGCACTAAAATACTTTCAGAGACTTCAGAATTAAAGTTTTGGAAATTCTAGACTGACTACAACAACTACAGTAAAAAGGTTACTAATTTGCTTTAGATAAGTGTGTTAGAGATTAGGAGCAATGGAAGCCTTTATAGATCGCCTTATAGAAGCAACATCAAAATAAACGTTATAAAGAAATATATCACAAGCAAGATAACAAATCTAAATGTAAAGATGATATCAAAATTTATGTTATTAGGCATTTGCCCATGGTGGGAGCCAGAGGAGGAAAAAATCCACCAATGAAGTTAAAGAGATATTGTCATATGCCTTCTCTAGTTCCTTAACAAAACTCTTAACCCCTTGTTTCGTTCACCAGACACTTGAAAAGAGCCTCTTACAATCTCTCTCTCTAGATACCTTATGATGTCAAATGGTCTATCAAACCCTAGACGAGATTATAAATACATTATGAACATCTCTTAACTGCTGGATATTAAACTCTAAACCATAAGCCAATTATTACTATCAAATTGGACCTAACAACTTAGATATGATGGCGAACTCGATGCTTGGTTTAGGCCAAATCTCCATTTTTGGATGATTGTCCGTCATTCGGCTGAGCCAGAAATAAACAAAGCCATTTAACTAATCAACTGGGCAATCTCTCCAATAGATATGTGAGTCATCCACTCATCCACCTTCTTTGTCAGCCTCCAATTCATGCATCTGCATTGTATTTGAGCCAAGTTCAAGAATATCAACCTTGGCACGAGTACCTTTTGATCCTCATGGTGTACGTGCATGTACATCCTATTATTCCCTATACCCCCTTCTCACTAGGTCTTGTCGTAAGCTTGGTATCACGCTTGATGGGGATCTAAGCCCGAATCAAATCTGCTTATATCTTCTACAGTATCACACACATCACGAACAAGGTGATCCTGTAAACCCGTATATCCTTCACCTGAAACCCTGGAAGGCTGCACCTGAAACCATGTTTGTAATCACCCCAAATAAATTACCATGCCTCTCTTCTTTTATATGACAACCTTTATGCACCAAGTCCTATCATAACTCATCTTTTTTTTTTGAGATAAAACCGTGAGAGAAAACCCCCCGGCGTTTCATTGATAAGTGTTTAACAAAACATTCCCAAGCAACAGGAATACTAACATGCCTCTCACACATTATATGCTCCCTCAAAAGCAAAAGAAAAAAGAAAAGTTCACTGGCACGCTATCGAACTTCCTCACGCTAACTCTTCCTCAGTAGCTCCTCTCCGCACGTGACGTCACTGAATCCTCCACCATCGTAGTTGCGGCCTAAATCTAGGCACCTCCAACCAGTCAACCCCGCTCAAAACCAACCATCCTCGATCATCATTCAGTCACCCCCAGTAACTTTCCCCGGCCCTATCCTCGGATCTCAGAGTTCTGCACAATATCTCTGATCTCGTCAGTTCTAACACCGACCAACTCCTTACTGCCGTCTCATCGACCAGCCGTAACTCAACTCTCACCCCCGACATCGTCGCATCCATTCGCATGCTCTGCAGGAGAAAACCCCTCGCTCGGATCTGGCCCCCAGGCATCCGGCTATTCTCATGGTCGGATGTAAAATTTGACCACCCCCATGAAATAGTGCCTTGAATCCACTGCTGACTCTTGCACAATGCCTCGAACAACCTCCTCTAGGTGGGCAATTTGAATTCAAAATAAAATTCAAATTGCCCGCTCATATTTCAAAATTCAAATTCCTTCTGCCCCCTGCCCACACCTTGCCGGCGGATGGTCCGGTTCGCCTCCCTTGCTGGCGGAGCCATCAACGCCGCCGCCCACTATGAACTTTATCACAAGCCCACACCATCATCGCCTACTGCGGCTTCGACAGCCCAATTCGCATCAGTCACTGGCGGGACACCGATTCCTTCAGCCTCCCTGACACCTGCTTTGAGATTGGCTACCTGATCAACCCCACAAAGTTTATCACCGCATGGAGGCCTGAACCCAAGTAGAGCTCTGACGTCGAGTACATGATTGACCCTTTTGATAACTCCTGTAATCGGAGGCGCAATGCCGGATCCGGCCAGATCTGTAGTAGCAACCCCAAGCAGAGCTCTGTCTCCACCTCCGACGACAACAATAAGACCTCGCCGGCCCCGTCTCCACCTTCTAGAAAACAATCGAGACACAATTTTCAAGTAGTGGAGAAAACATCATTGCCTGACCCGAAAATGAAATAGCATCCGGAACCTTACGTTGCTGATGGCCTCATCGAACACCGTCTCCTCCAACACCACGACCAACCCCGTCACCGAGAAGAGAGCTGCAACCTCCCACTCCACCTCGACCACTCACGTCAAGTCCCCTCTGACAACTACTTCTTCACCGACGCAGTGACCTCTCACTCACCTTCGACAGCTACTTGCTCGCTGACGTCTGAGGTTTCAGATCTAGTCCACCCAAGTCCCTGCCAGCAGACATCACGCCGCCGCCAACACGCCCTGGCCTTGCCGACACCACATCAAGGCAACCCGAGCCGGATCTGGCCACAACAAAGGACAAGGAAAAAGAAAAAGAAAGAAAAGAGGGAAAATTCTAACTATGTTTGGATTTTGCGGGGACAAAAAGCAAGAGGGAGGGGGAAGAGGGGATCAAGCCGGCGGCGATCTCCTCCTCCTTCGGAGATTCAAATTCCAGGGCTAGTTGCTTTGTAGTAACGTTAATATTGGTGGATAATTAATGTGCCATCTTGAACCACAAACATGCAATCTTTGGAATGCATACCTCCTAATAACATCTATTGGTCAATTCTCATAGATATCGTTTTGGGTTTTGAGGTACGTCATAAAAATTAACCCTGTAATATTGACTCATATCGGGGCTGATATTGATACTGATGATATTGATACTAAAAATGATTGCTCAACATTGACACTGAAATTTTAAACATTGTTACTGAAATTTTAAACCATGATTAGATTCTTTGATAACTTTAAAAAATTTCACTATGCCCAAAGTACGTAAGGCCACTATTATGCATCCTTGACTATTCTATCACTAGAAATCATAGACTTATCCGTTAGCCAATAGAATAGGCCAACTCTTATTTACGTCTAAGGAGTCGAACAAATCCTTGTTGGAGCAAATAAGGTCAGGCCAACTTACAATTCAATATTTAATCTTCATAAGAACCATTGTGAAGATTTAATTTTCCAAAGGAGATGCAATGTCATCCTTATTATCTCCCCTATTCTTCAACTTCAACTATCTCTTTTTGAAACTCCTTTTGGATGGCTTGGTTATGTGAAACTAGTGCAATCCCTGAACTTCGAAGAGCTGCCTTCCCCCATGTTCGCTTGATCTTCCCTTCTCCGTACACGATCATTGACAACCAAATATAGACCCTTCTCATCATGATTTTATCTCCTAATCTCATTTAATCGAAATACAAAGGGAGTCAATGAATTCACGGGGTTCAATATGTATAAAACCATGGGTAGAGTGAGAGAGATATTTCACAAATAAAGATGAAAGAGTAAAAGAGATCTCACCTTATGCCTTCTCTAGATTCTTAAACAAAACCTTTATGGTGATAGCCATCACCCCTCCTTTTGATCCCTAAACCCTAAACAAGTCTCTTTACTCATAGCCTCTCTCTACTCCATGGTCTCAATTATTTATCAAAACCTAGATGAGAATACTCTAATAGATACATTAACAATGGCCCTTAACCATTGGATGTCAAACCCTAAACCATGAACCAACCATAGCATCAAATAAGACCCCTAAAACCTAGGCTCGATGGCCAACATGCTGCTTGGTTTAGTCCAAATCATCATAACCAGTGGACTGACTAATCTATATTTGTCAAATAGTCGATCATTTGACCACTCATCCCCATCTTTATTAGCCTCTAATGCATGTATAGCTGTGTTCAAGCCACATTTCAACAAAGTACCACTAGCATGTTTGCACATTTACAATCACCATTGCAAACTTGTATAAGGTAAAGGATTTCCCACATGCATATTTATTTGTTCATTGATAAATAAAGAATACAGGAGGGATAAGAGATAAATAAAGAATACAGGAGGGATAAGAGAAAAATATACCATAGAAAGGCTCGAGATGGACGAAAAGTTAGAAGTAAAAACTTGAGGTGAGGTTACACTAGGGTCTACGTATCTTAGACAACATTTTGAGCATACATGATGGGATAATTGGAAACTTTGCGAAAGTTTGTGTTCTCTAAAGAGGCAATCCAGTAAGCCAACTTTGGTTGAGCTATACCAAAACCTAGAGGAGCTCGAATACAAGTAGAACTAAATATCTTTATGCCAACTTGATTAAAGAGATTTAGAAATGCTAATTGATTCTTGACCTTAAATTGTACTCTAAAAAGGAGAACAGATCTGTTGAAGGTATAAAAGAGGAATATGTGGGAGGATGTCGTCTCGGGTGCACCTCAAAATGGGTGGGGTCTGGTGGCAATATTTTAAAAAGACCCATAAAGCTTGAGTATGTAGCATGAAAATTTCCTTCATGAAATTGAGTCATAGTAGAGACATGTTGAACACCATCCAGATGTATTGAACTCAATACTTCAGTTTCGTGCATACTTTTCAGAATTTATAATGTGTCGATGTGTCCTATCATGTAGTGTATGTGTCAGCATATCCATATTTGATAGTCTGGATAAGCAGTAGTGGCCTAAGAGGCACTTCACTTATGTCGTAGGAGACAATACACATCTCCTAGGATGCTTGTCGAAGTTAAAGACTTGCACATTTTAGTGTGTTGCTTCAGTGTTTTCAAAAGTTCGATGCCCCACTTTACTCTGCAAACTTTAAGTAGGATATAAATTTGTCTAGAATCTTGCAAGTTTTTTACTTTTTGTGATTGACACAATTAAATTCTTCACCAAAAGGGTATTTCTTCTCTCTCCATGTCACCTATTCATTGTCTTCAACTATTTGGAACAACCAAGAAAACCAAAGTCTTTTATTATTTAATATTTCTTAATCGTAAACTTCAACCTGCCCTATTCAATTTATTATTATTATTTTTTAATAATGGTGATATTTCTCAAATTTTCATGTTAATGTTTAATGTTATCTTCTATATTGCATAAACAAGAACATGAGATACGAATATGATACAGATAGATCATGGACACAACAATAGTTTTCTGGAGAAAGGTTTGTATGCTTTCATCATAACCTATAGCGGGGAAAAGGAACCCCCGTTACAATGAGGAAAAAAGCTCCCACAAAGGGAGAAAGAAATTCCTACCATGCACTTGTGAATTGGAATAGTCTAAGCCTCCAGAAACTGCTAGTAAGACTTCGTACGCAACCACCAAACGTTGTGAGTTTCCTTCCACGAACCGGTGGTCGAGCCTAGTAGCCTTCGTACATTGAGAAGTCGAGAGTTATTGCCTAATATGCTTTCTTAGTGTTCTCACGCATTTTAGTTCAAAAGAATCTTCTTTCCCACAGCGAATGGTGAAATTCGAACCCACGACCTCTGACCAATGTATCTACTGGAGGGTTAAAACAAGTGGAGTACTTGTCAAGTCCCAGGTGAGTGATGTAGGTGGTGGAGATAAACAACAAAATATGTGTTCTTCTGTTAGATTTTGGCTGAGTATGAAGCTAGTGACACAGACTTCAAATGTTGTGAGTTACCATGATCTCTTTAGCCGAGTCCAAGAGGTGGAGTTACAGTGCAACGTAAAACAATGAGCTGTGTGGGTGCCTTGGGTGAACGTACTAGCCATCTCAATTCAAGAGTGGTGAATATTGGAAGAGGCATTGAAGGTATGTAGAGCCGACATCATCGTATTATCTTCATAATGAGTTACAGAAATACAAGCCAAGGTGGAGATGTTAGGGTGTAAGATTTGTACATGTACATACAACTACCGAGTTTGTATCTATTTGGATTGGGTTCAATACGGGGGTACAAGGAGTCAGGTAATTGTGTGTGGCTATAAAAATGCCTGTCATAATTTTGTGAGAGTGTGTGAGGGAGAGTTCTCGACTGAAATTGCTTGTGGCCAAGTACTCAATTATAATCGTGTAATTGAGGGAAGAGGAATAGATTTCTTGAATATAGGAATTGATTTGCTCCATCTCTCATACTTGTGTTCTTGATAGGGGTACAAAGTACAAACAGATATGGATATACCAATACGATCCGGATCCGTATCTGTGTTAGTTGCAATATGTGTATGAGTTTTCCTTATCGAATTATATGTGTACCTATATCTGTATATGTGATTGAAAAACAAATAATCATATGATAAATGTCACATCTGATCCGTATCCGAAGTGCTACTAATATCTAGTTATACATAATTAGTTTAAGAATATAGAATGCATAATTAGCTCGTTATACATCCATGATATGTGTCATATTATACGGTTTTGTATCTAAATTGTTTTGTTTTTGGGTAATTTACATTAGGTACCTCTTTTCTAGCGTTAGGATAAGTGGAATTGGAAGTAACTTGTTTTAATTTTAGTTAAAATGCACAGTGAAATAATGATATCCATTTGGCATTCTGTGATTCCTGTATGTTCGTATCTGATTTTGCCGGATATGGATATAAGTTCTCCTTTCCGAATCATATCCTATCCGTATTCATATACATGTTTAATAAGCGGATATGGATATGGTAAATGCCATATCTGTTCCGTATCCAATCCGCTTGCACCTCTAGTTCTCGACTTCTTATTTAATGAGATAACAAGTGTGTGAACTGGTTAATCCCCAACAATATGATACATGTTCCCTCAAGTTCCAACTGCAATTGCCAAAACCAGGTAAAATTCCGTAGAAAACTCAATAAACAAAACAATTAACAAAACAAAAGTCTATTTTAACCAAGATTTAGGCTTCTAAATTGATCCATGATCCTTGCACCGAACCACACTCTTTATCAAGCTCATCTTCTAATTTCATGGAACATCCATTCACACCCACACAGTAAATTAAAGCCCCATCAGAAGGGCTAGAGAACATTTTATTGATATAAAATACACAACAAAAACAAGAAAACTAATCTTGTTAGCGTTGGACAAAGAGATGATTAGGGCAAACAAGAGACGAGAGAAAAAAAAATAAAAATAAAGCTTCGTGATCGATTAAGGTAGTCAAGAGTTGAGAGATCAAAATATATAAAGAGAAAGGGTTTGATTTACCCAGAGCGGTGGTTTTTTGATTGAATTGGAAAGGAACTAGCATCGCCATCTTGATTCTCTGGATTATTAAAGGGAAACATAACGTGTTCGCTTTTTTCCCAGATTATTCTTGTATCGTGTTCCTCTCATTCTTGTTATGAAAAACGTGTGGCTGCCTACCTTTACTGTGCACCATTAATAAGTTTACTATGCGCTGATGTAAGCGATGACGCAAGCGACTGCATAGTGCCCCCAAGGTTTTCCTATAAATAGGACCTTCCTGATTCATTTCAATGTACACACAAATTCAGAAATCAATAAGAATTCCTACTTCTACTCTGCCTCTAGATTTCTCTGTCTTGGTGTTATATTCTCGGAGTTTTTACAACACGTTATCAGCACGATCACTCTAGTCTGTCCCCAGCCTCTACCTCCGTCAGCTCAGGGAAAAAGCCTACCACGTCAAGTCTCTGCCTCCATTAGCTAAAGGTAAAGATCTTGTCACGAGCCTCTGCTTCCATTGCTCAAGGAAGAGTCCTATCACAAGTCCCAGCTTCTACCTCTACAATCTCAAGGTAAAATTGGCAAGTTACTATACTTATGATATTCGTATAACACCACTACTATAATAAAAGGAGGCTCTGCCACCTATTTATAGAAATGTGATGTGATTACGAAAACTGAATTATTATACTAATTATATTCATATAACATCATTACTATAATGAAAGGAGGCTCTGCCACCTATTTATACTAAAGTGATGTGATTATGCTATCTTTACTAACATCTAACTTGATGCTTGCGTGGATTAAACCCCAAGCTTCTAACATTATATATTTTATTATTCTGCTATTATATCTGGACAAACACCCACTGAAAGGTTTACCGAGTAGCGTGGTGTGCCAATATTTATTTCAATAATTACTGCTTTATTAATTATGCCTGCAAAACACCCACCAAGTAGAGTGGCGTGCATATATTATAGCTCGTAAATATATATAGTACAATGCATTTATTTTACCATTTCCTTAATTACAATATTTAATTATATAAAATCTAAATTGTTTTTCCTCTCTCCCCCCCCCAACGGCTATAAACCCAACGGCTATAAACCCCCAACGGCTATATCCCCCAACGGCTAAAACCCCAACGGCTATAAACGGCTATTTTTCATCCTATAAATTGGTGAATTCTAAACCACATAACTCACTCCTCAATCTCTCTTCATTCTCAAAATTTTCATCATCTCTAGAAGCTTTGCGTTCGAGTTTTTCGCAAGATGCTTAGTCCAGCTTTGATGTTTCTTATTGCCGTCATCATCATCAACACTTCTATCGTTTTTCTTGGAGACATGGATCCAAGTGAATTGTACCCGTATTTTTTTATTTTAATGTTCACTTTTCCTCTTCTACTTGTAGCTATTATGGTTGACATGCAAGTTTTCTTTGAGAAATAAAAATGTTGTGATTCTAATTATTTTTATATTTTGTTATAGTTATCACCATGTCAAACTTTGCAAAGCTTGAGTTCATTCCACTTGATATCACGGGGAGAAATTATATGTCTTGGGTTATTGATATTGAGATACATCTTGAGTCAATGGGTCTCACTGAGACCATTAAAGAAATAAATTCTACGTCGTCACAAGATAAGGCAAAGGCGACAATCTTTATCCGCAGACATCTTGATGAAAGTCTAAAGTGTGAATATCTCACTGTTAGAGACCCAAGTGCCTTATGGAAAAACCTCAAAGAAAGGTTTGATCATCAAAAGGAAGTTATACTCCCTGCCACTCGTGATGAATGGAATGCTTTGCGCTTCCAAGACTTTAAGAAAGTTAGCGACTACAACTCTGCAATGTTCAGAATAGTATCCCAGTTGAAATTCTGTGGGGTAGATATCACAGATGAAGAAATGTTGGAGAAGACTTACTCCACATTTCATGCATCCAATATAACACTGCAACAACAATATAGGTTGCGTGGTTTTAAGAAATATTCTGAACTAATTTCATCTCTTCTTGTGGCAGAGAAAAATAATGAACTTTTGATAAAAAATCATCAGTCCCGTCCTACTGGTTCAGCAGCATTTCCAGAAGCAAATGCTGCATTTTCTAAAAATTATGGACGAGGATATAATTATGGACGCGGCCGTGGACGTGGTCGTGGTCGTGGCCGTGGACGTGGCCGTGGACGCGGTCGAAGTGGTTTTTACAACCCTTCACAGAATAACGCGATCCACAAGAAGCATCATGTGGAAAGACATGAAAAAGGAAAAGATGTTCGTGAAAGTTCTCTTCGGAATCCTGAAGATTCCTGTTACAAATGTGGCTCCAAAGGACACTGGGCTAGAGTGTGCCGAACACCGGAGCACCTTTGCAAGCTCTACAAAACATCCTTGAAAGGAAAAGAGAAAGAAGTGAATTTCACTGAACATGATGATCCTATGGATGATTCAACTCATCTTGATGCTTCGGATTTTACTGATGATTTTGTTGATCTTCCAATCCATCGTGATATTGGTGATAATTAGATATATGATTGTATTATCATACTTTGTTATTTGTAATTTTTAAATTTATCTTTGAATGAAATATTTCCCTTATAATAATATGTTTCAAATTTTATTCTTACCAAATTATTTATTTTTGCATGAAGCTTGATATGGATTATTCTAATGATGAAGTCAAGACCAAAACTGGAGAGATTTGCATACCGGATAGCGGTACAACACATACTATTCTCAAACATAAAAGGTACTTCTCTGAATTAAAACCAACAAAGGCAATCATCAATACAATATCAGGTCCTGTAGACTTGATTGAAGGGACTGGTAAAGCCAGCTTTATATTGCCAAATGGAACAAAGTTTTTCATAAAAGATGCTTTGTTTTCTCCAAAATCTAAAAGAAATTTGTTGAGTTTTAATGATATATATCTTCATGGATATGATACTCAGTCTGCAACTGAAGAAAATATGAAGTATATGTATCTTACTACTTATGTATCAGGAGAGAAGTGCATATTAGAAAAACTACCAAAGCTTTCCTCAGGATTGCATTATACATATATAAATGTGATAGAGTCACATATGGTAGTTAAAGAGGATACAGAGACAATAACTCTGTGGCATGATCGTTTAGGTCATCCTGGTTCAATGATGATGCGAAGAATTATTGAAAATTCACATGGACATACATTAAAGGGCCAGAAGATCCTTCAAGTTAGTAAAATTCCATGTGAGGCTTGTTCTCTAGGAAAATTAATCACAAGGCCATCACCAGCTAAAATAAAAACAGAATCACCTACATTTCTTGAACGTATCCAAGGTGATATCTGTGGGCCTATACACCCATTGTGTGGACCATTTAGATATTTTATGGTATTGATAGATGCCTCTAGTAGATGGTCACACGTTTGTTTATTGTCAACTCGCAATGTGGCATTTGCGAGATTTCTTGCTCAGATAATTAGATTAAGGGCACAATTTCCTGATTATACAATCAAGAGAGTTAGACTTGACAATGCTGGTGAGTTTACGTCTCAGGCGTTTAATGATTATTGTATGTCTATTGGAATAGTTGTTGAACATCCTGTTGCCCATGTACATACACAAAATGGTTTGGCTGAGTCGCTGATTAAGCGCCTCCAACTTATTGCTAGACCATTAATAATGAGAACAAAGCTTCCTATTTCTGTATGGGGTCATGCAGTTTTACATGCTGCAGCATTAATTCGCATCAGACCAAGTGCATATCATGAGTACTCCCCTCTACAATTAGCATTTGGTCAAGAACCAAATATTTCCCATCTTAGAATTTTTGGTTGTGCGGTATATGTACCGATTGCTCCACCACAACGTACAAAGATGGGTCCTCAAAGGAGACTGGGAATATATGTCGGCTATGAATCTCCTTCTATTATAAGATATCTTGAGCCTAAAACCGGCGATGTTTTTACGGCTCGGTTTGCCGATTGCCACTTCAATGAGGCAATTTTCCCAGCATTAGGGGGAGAAAAGAAACAGCTGGAAAAGGAGATTACATGGAGTGAACCATCCTTATTGCATCTTGATCCTCACACAAGACAATGTGAGACAGAAGTGCAAAAGATTATGCACTTACAAGAAATAGCAAATCAATTGCCAGATGCGTTCACTGATACAAAAAGAGTGACTAAATCATATATACCAGCTGTAAATGCTCCTGCTCGGATTGAAATCCCAAAAGGACAACCCGAGAATGAAGTCACTCATGAGTCTAAGACACGCCTGAAGCGTGGTAGACCAATCGGTTCCAAAGATAAAAATCCTCGAAAAAGAAAAGGAGCAGATAAGCACGATGACCCCAATGTGCAAGAATATGTTCCAGAAGAAACACAAAATAAGCAAGAATGTGTTCCAGAAGAAACAAAAACAAGACAAATCAAGAGATGAAAAATCCTGAAGATATAGAAAAATCATGAAATCTCTATTGATTATGTCAATACAGGAGGATTATGGAATCGCAATAAGATGGAAAATATAGATGAAATATTTTCCTATTCCGTAGCATGTGATATTGTTAACGGAAGTGAGGATCCTGAACCAAGATCCGTCACTGAATGCCAAAATAGACCTGATTGGACAAAGTGGAAAGACGCTATACAGGCTGAATTGAGTTCGCTTAATAAGCGCAAAGTATTTGGACCTATTATCCTCATGCCTGAAGCCGTGAGGCCAGTAGGATACAAATGGGTTTTTGTACGAAAACGCAATGAGAAAAACGAGATTGTAAGATATAAAGCTCGACTTGTTGCTCAAGGTTTTTCGCAAAGACCTGGAATTGATTATGAAGAAACGTATTCTCCAGTAATGGATGCAATTACCTTTAGATATTTAATCAGCCTAGCTGTTTCTAAAAATTTAGAAATGCGTCTTATGGATGTTGTTACAGCTTATTTATATGGATCGCTTGATAGCGATATTTATATGAAAATCCCTGAAGGATTTAAGATGCCTGAAGCATTAAGTTCAAAACCCAAAGAATTATATTCGATCAAATTACAAAGATCATTATATGGGTTAAAACAATCAGGGCGCATGTGGTATAATCGCTTAAGCGAGTATTTATTAAAAGAAGGATATGTAAATAATCCTATATGCCCATGTGTTTTTATAAAGAAAACAACATCCGGATTCATTATCATTGCTGTATATGTTGATGATTTAAATATTATTGGGACTCACAAAGAGATCCTAGAAGCAATGATATATTTAAAGAATGAATTTGAAATGAAAGACCTTGGAAAAACTAAATATTGTATTGGTTTACAGATTGAGCACTTGCAAAGTGGCATACTTTTGCATCAATCAAATTACACTGAAAAGGTCTTAAAACGCTTTAACATGGATAAAGCAAACCCTTTAAGCACTCCAATGGTTGTTAGGTCATTGAATGTGGAAAAAGATCCATTTCGCCCTCGCTAAGATAATGAAGAGATTCTTGGTCCTGAAATACCATATCTAAGTGCAATTGGAGCTCTTATGTATCTAGCTAATTGTACCCGACCAGATATAGCATTTGCTACTAATTTATTAGCAAGATTTAGCTCATCTCCTACACGGAGACATTGGAATGGTATTAAACATGTATTTCGTTATCTTCGTGGAACAACTAACTTTGGTTTGTTTTATTCCAGAGGATCAAAACAAGAAATAACTGGTTATGCAGATGCAGGTTATTTGTCAGATCCACATAAAGCCAAGTCTCAAACAGGATATGTATTCACATGTGGAGGTGCAGCGATCTCTTGGCGTTCACAAAAGCAGACACTTATTGCCACTTCTTCTAATCATGCTGAAGTCATAGCACTCCATGAAGCAAGTCGAGAATGTGTATGGCTAAGGTCTGTAACTCAACACATCCAAGAAACTTGTGGATTAGCAGTCAACAGAGATCCAACAATACTGTTTGAAGACAATGCTGCATGCGTCGCTCAAATGAAGGAAGGATTCATCAAAAGCGACCGTACCAAGCATATACCCCCGAAGTTCTTCTCATTCAGCCAAGAGCTTGAAAAGGATAAGCAAATTACTATTCAGTATATCCGATCAAGTGATAATGTGGCAGATCTCTTTACAAAGGCACTTCCCCCTACAACTTTCAGAAAGCTTATTCATGATATTGGGATGCGTCATAAGCGAGATTTATGAAGAAGAAATACTTATGTCAACTTGAGGGGGAGCTTACGTGGCTGCACTCTTTTTCCCTTACTATGGTTTTGTCCCACAGGGTTTTCCTGGTAAGGTTTTTAACGAGGCAGCATAAAACACGTATACAGAGATGATGTACTCTTTTTCCCTTCGCTATGGTTTTGTCCCACTGGGTTTTCCTAGCAAGGTTTTTAATGAGACATCATGCAAGGTTGGCAGCCAAGGGGGAGTGTTATGAAAAACGTGTGGCTGCCTACCTTTACTGTGCACCATTAATAAGTTTACTATGCGCTGATGTAAGCGATGACGCAAGCGACTGCATAGTGCCCCTAAGGTTTTCCTATAAATAGGACCTTCCTGATTCATTTCAATGTACACACAAATTCAGAAATCAATAAGAATTTCTACTTCTACTCTGCCTCTAGATTTCTCTGTCTTGGTGTTATATTCTCGGAGTTTTTACAACAATTCTAACTTTGTTTTCTCATCATTTGTCCTTTCAATGGGAAACTTCCCACGAGATCTACGTGTGGATCCATTGTCCATAAAAGTTAGACCAACTTGAAGATAGGGGTGTGGCCCCAGCTGATCTTGGGGTTATTTTATAATTTTTTTTTTGCAAAACTACACCCAAACGACCGACCTACTTTTTTTTTTTTTAATTGTGTGTTTGCTGGAGTTTGAACCCAAGACCTCTAACACCCCATTTCAATGCACCAACCACAATAACTCGTTGGCAGATAAAAAAAGGTGTAAAAATTATATTTATTAATATTTTTAATTTTCTTTAAATTATCCGGATCGACCCGGCCCGACCCGGGTCTGGCCCGAGCAGGTCAGCGGGCCAGGCCTAAGTACCCCAAAAGGGCTCGGGCCCGAGCCAGACCGACCCGCCCTTTATTTACAGGCGGGTACGGGCTTGGCCCAGCCCGGTCTTTGGCCCGCCGGGTTCGGGACCGGGCCGAGCAAAGCCCGGCCCGTTTGCACCCCCCCACTTGAAGATTGGTACACCTAATAATTTACCATCTCAGTAAATAATAAATAAATAGGTCAATTCTAAAACTAGCACACCATCGTTATTGGTGAGAAATCATAAAGAAGATGAGAGGAGAGAGAAAGAAGGAGGAGGAAGGAGAGGGAGCTTAAAGAGGAAAAAAAAGAGGGGGTCGACGCTGCTCTCACTGAAATATGAAGGACAGACGGACGGACAAAGTTTCTATCTGAGTCACGGGAGAAAATCTTCCTTTGATCGATTTTAATAATTAAGGAAGTCACGAATCCAAAGAGTACTTTGCAAAGTTCAAAAGTGAGGCACACAAAAAAACAAAGAAAGAAAAAGAAACCTAAAAAAGAAAGAAAAAAATTAAATAGTTGGGATCCAATTGAATCAAGAAAAATAATACACAAAAGTGTTCCACATGTTACTCTTTTTTTAGAGTAAACGGTGAACTTGTAGAGCTCCACGCACTTCATTAAATTTTTTTTAATGAAAACATCTTTTCCAATATTTAGACAATGCAAAAATTCCTCCTTAACTAACTAGTGTTGGCACATGCAGGTGCTGGAGGAACAAAAGATACAAAAGCACAATGAAAATGACACGGTACATGGCCAAAACATCGAAACTCCCTATATATAAAATACAAGCTACACATATAGCAAAAGTCAAGATGAAACCTGAGAGCCAAAAACAAGGGCCCAAAAAGGTCACCGATCACATGACGTCCGAGTCATTACCGTCTCTCCCCTCCCTATGTGTCTCCTTTAAAAGGCTGTCGGAGACCTCTCCAATCTGTGCCTGCTTTAGAGTCTGCCTCGCCATCTCCCGAGAAGTACCTAAGAGGAGATTCAACCACTGAGAAATGAATGTCAAGCAGAGATTGTAAGTTTGGTCAAATGATCTGGCCGAGTTATTAAAGATTCTATTATTTCGTTCCATCCAAATCTTCTAGAAAACAATTGCCGCTGCTAAATCTTAAATAACATTTGTTTATTGAAAAAAATATATCTCCAAGAGGACCAAAATAGTTTCACAGTTGGAGGTAGAAGTGGATGTGCATCCTCAGGCATTGCGCCAACTTCTCAGTTGTGAAGGGTAAATGGACAACTTTGGAACATGTTAGAACCTTGTTAACTCCTTTTCATCAGGTTGTCCCACGTTAAAAAGGCTCCACTGATGACTAACTAAAGGAATGCCCTGATCTTAGGCAACACCTTGATTCCATATGATCTTTGCAAACGAGCACAGCATGCCCTGTCATTCAGCTTAAACTATGCACTCTTTACTGAGAAAACCTGTTTAGGATCCCATTCTCTGGACGGACGATCGATCTCTAGCCCAATTTGTTATTTGATAGGTTTTCATGAAGGAGTTGAAGGAGCTCTTCCCTTTTGGCCACATCTTCTCCTTGATTCAAGTAGGGCACCTTAATGTTCCAACCGATATTGGACTAGTGTGATAGGACCGGTCCTAGAGGATCTTGAGCTCTAGAAAAGTTTTGAGAATATCGGCCCCAACAAAACATTTGAGCACCATTTGTATTGCCAAGACCTCGTGCCTCCCCCGTTGATCACTTCTTTCCTGGTTCCTAGGAAGAAGATGTCCTTGACTATGCTCATTCCTTTCTAGAAAGGGGATGCATATGTCTTATTGATGCACCTATCCGCTCACCATCCTGTTAGGGGGCGATAGCTGTAAGACACGAGTGTCATCCATTTACGATTCAGATCATCAAACAATTTCTAGCACCATTTGAAAAGTAAGGCATTGTTGAAATTCCACAGGTTGATGACCCCCAAACCTTCGAACTCCTTGCGTTTGCACCCACAATTCCAATTTACGAGGCAAAATGCCTTCCCCTCTTTTTGTGTCCCCCTCATAGAAATTTCCTTCTCAGAAAATCTCGCTTTCTAACCATCTACGAAGTAAAAAAAGGATAGGAAGTATGTAAGAATGGTCGATAGGACTGCATTGATTATTATGATCCTCCCTCTGAGTGAGAATAGATTACCTCTCCGTCACGCCAATATCTTTTGGATCCTTTCTACGAGTGGTCTCCATGTAGCTTCTTAAGCTTGTCAATTGTAAGTGATAATCCCAGATATGTAATTGGCAGTCATTGAACTAGACAATTACATACCAACAAGAGAAGGAAACTATTGACTGATATTTCCCCCAAGAAGATTAGTGAACTTTTGTGGCCAGTTGATTTTAAGTCCGGACCATTTCTCGTAGCATAATAGGACCCATTTCAGTACCATCGCCTGTGATAGACATTCTTTCACAAAAATAGAAGTATCATTAATGTAATGAAGGTTGATTACCGCATTGGTGTCATCTCGACATCCCAAACCCTTAATTAGACCTTCGTTCGACACTTGTCGATTATGTGGTGCAGTCCGTCAGCCACGAGCATGAAGATCAGGGGAGACAGAGGGTCCCCTGTCTAAGAACTCTCTTATAGGGTATCTCCCGCCCTTGAATGCCATTCACCAATACAGTCACTTTTGCAAACAGTAACCAAACCTTAATCTAAGAGATCCATGTAGAAGAGAAGCCCCAAGAATGTGAGGTTTCCAGGATGCAGTCCCATTCGACCATGTCGTATGCTTTTTCAAAATCTAACTTTAATATGAAGTTTGGCACTTTGTCCCATTTGGTGAATTGGATAACTTCATGAGCGGTCGCTATCGAGTCAAGGGTACATCTTCTTGTCAAGAATCTTGTGGTGGTCCTCTGTAGTGTCTTCTACAACGTCCCTAGTCTGTTTGCCATAACCTTAAAAATGAACTTCACCGAGGCATTCAATACACTAATAGGCCTGAAGTCTCCCACTTCCTTTGTTTCCCCTTTTTTGGTATGAGCACCACATATGCATAATTAAATGTATTCAACTGGAGGGTCCCCTCATGCAAGCACTCCATTAGTCTGATGATATCTGCTCTAACAATATCCCAAAACTTATTAATAGAAGAAAACAAGGAAGCCAACATGGCCCGGACCCCAAATCCCCTCTTTAATTTTCTCCTCAGAGAATGTTTACTAATCTTCGCCAGTTTATCTAACCTGGCCATCCACCAAATTTGGTGAACTAGGAAGTAGCACAACCAACATTGAACGACCTTAGACCCGAAGAGATTCTTGAAGTGTTCCTGAAAGGTCCCTCTAATGCGTTCTTCATCATCTATTATTTCCCCTTGCGACTCAAGTCTAAGGTTCCTGTTCTTTCTTTTTCTCATGTTAGCAGATTTGTGGAAGAAGGCGGCATTAAGGTCCTCTTGCTTAACGTAGTTCAATCTGGCTCTTTGGCTGCACATTATCTCCTCATTTATATAAATTTGTTGAATGCGAACCTATAGATTATGGAGGTTTGTTAACTCCTCCTAGCTTAACTCCTCTTCTTGGGTCCTTTCCAAGGTATAAATTTGACATGTAATCCCTTATTGTTGAGGACGGACCCGAAAGAATGTTATTCCCACTTTCTTAGAGCCTTCCAGAAACATTTAAGCTTACTAGACAGAGTGTCAGCAACATCTGGTCGCTGAATGGAGATCTCTCAACTGTCTTTGATGACTGAGGTGCATTCCAGGTTCGAGTCACATCTTTTCAAATCGAAAGATTTTATGTTTGGCACCCACAGTCTCTCTAGTGTCAAGGCAAAGCAGAACATGGTCGGAAGTGGGTCTAGGCAGGGAGCAAAGATAGCCAAAGAGAATGTGTTTCCTATGCTAAAGAGACAAGAACCCTATCTAGCCTAGCGAGGATTGGTCTATCCTGGAGATAAGACTATTGGCCTAAGGGTATACTCTCTGATTTTGTTTTGATGATTACAAAACACATGAAGTTATTCAGTACTAATCAAGTTCAAGTGTTTAAGTTTTTCAGGTTCAAAAGAAAGTTTGTTTTACTCTTCCTCATAAGGAAGGTGTTCTAGTCTCAACATCACTCAAGGATGGGATTCAAGTTTGGACGATCAAGATTGACTTTTGAAGAAGCCTACTGGAAGATTACTTGAAGACTTATATAACTGATATAAGAAATAGACTGTCTAAGTGTAGAATATAGAATTGATGCTCAAGAAGTCACACACAAAATACAAGTTTTCATATCTAGTTTTTCGGTTTTGGTAATTTAAAAGGATTAGTTTTTGATACATGTCCTATATTTCTCAATTTTTTATATCTTGTTTTAAATATGTATCTCATAGCTTATGTGTTGCCAAATCAAATCTCAAACTAGTTTAAAATATTTAGAAATGAATTTAATATCAAAAACCTTATTTAAAATATTTTTTTGGGTTGGGTCGGTCAGTTGATCGGACCAGTACAACAAAATACGTTACTGGCTGCTTGTGCACTTGTGCATGTGCACATTTGTCGGGCGACTGACTGGTCGATTGTCAAACCTAGCGGTCGATTGGGCGGTCGACCGTCAAACCTAGCAGTCGATCAGGCAATCGACCGACTATCATAATTTTGAAGCACCCAAGTCTCGGCTAAGATTGGACGACCGGGCGGACGACCGACAATTAACAACTATTTTTTTTATTTAAGTAGCTGGTCAACCAGCCGGTTGATCGAGGTTCTGTAACTGCTACAATAATAGCTAGTTTTTAAAATTTGAAGTTTTTAACTTTTTCTCCAACGGGTATATTTGCTCTTTTTGAGTTTAATCACCCTCCTAATACGCTGATAGACCCTCTAATGATATTTATCACTTGCGCGCATATATATATATATATATATATATATATATATATATATATATATAATATATATATATATATATATATATATATATATCATTTGGAGAGGATTAAATATGGAGAAATCTTTTGATTTTTGGAAATATTTTGAAAAATCAAATTTTATTCAAAAGAGAAAATTTTCTAGTTTCCTTATTTCAAGTGCTCTCATTTCCAAACCAATTTCTACAAGTTTTTAACTCTTAAATTCATTCATTTCAACTGACTTATCTCTCTCACAAACTACTTGAGCTTCACTTCTCATTTTATACTATAAGACGTTATATAAGAGAGAGTTTGTAATCTTTGTGGCCACCTAGAGCTTGTAAACTTAATTGGCTTTGTGCTACCTCTTGTGTAGAGAATTGAGAGTTGGAGTTATATACTCCGCTCTTGTGTAGACCTTGTATTTTCTTTTGTGGAGGTTCCTTTCTGGAAGATCCTTAGTGGATAGTGAAATCTTTCACGCGGTGAAGACGGGAACGTAGAGCTTTGTGGTTGAACCTCGAAATAAATCCCTTATGTTTGCGATTGCTTTCTTTCTTACTCTACTCTATTTGCTATTGATTACACTTGTATTTTTGCTTCCATTGCACTTGCTATTTATTTCTTGCATCATCTACTTGTCAGTTTTTACTCTCTCAATCAAGAAGACAATGGAGCACCCCAATTCATTATCTAGAGGAATATAGAGGAGAAGTTGTAGAGCCCTTCATAGGGAATCTGGCTTCACTTGTTGATTTGAATTAACCATTTGCGTTGTTCATTTTATGTATTATATTTCCGCATTTAATTAGCATTACACCTATTTCATCCCCCTCTAGGTGTACTTTCATAGACCACATGAAACACCAATCAGTACGGGGCATATCCATAAGTTTAGCCTTGGTTTATTACAGACTTAAACCCGTGCCATTCGTGACCATTACCTTCCCCCCTTCCATTTGTTAGTGTAACAGATTATATTGAAATGCCCTCTGATAATCCAGGGAAAGTCCCATCTTTGTTTTAGGAAGATGATCTTTTGCTAGAAATCTGGCCTCAACACTCTCCTATTGGGACCGTACACAGAGGTAATGACTTTTGAGAAGTTCTCTCTTCTACCCTCAAGCACAACAGACAAAGAGAACCTCCGTATTAATTCCTCCACAAGTATGTAGGACGATGAGTCAAACCCGATCATAGTCCCTCCCGAAGCTCCTACGACATTTTTGCAAACCCACTTATCGATCCTTCGAGGACTTAAAGCCTAAAGCAAGCGGGTCGATGGTGCCATGAGCTTCGTCTCACATAGACAAACAATATCCGCTTTAGTCTCTATAATAGTCACCGTCCTCATACGATGTTTCGCTGGTTTACCTGTTCCCCTCACATTCCAAAATATTTCCTATCATTGATAAACAACTTCGTCCCTCCTCTCAACCCAATAGCCCGGGTGCATACTCTACCCTCCTTTGTGTACCTCCTTTGTGTGTACGATTCCTCTCCCCAAATTAACAACCTTAGCGTTCTTAGAAATCTTAAAATCTTAACGTTATTAAGAAATACTATCTAAGTCCATTTCTTAGACTCCAAACATGCTCTTCTTCCCTTTGATATTAGGAGTCACTCTGGATCCCTTCCTTGATTTATATAAAAATCGATATCAATTGTTTTGGCAGGTTTTTATTGGAGAATGTTGATGCCTATCAGTAGGTCTTAGGTCTTTTATTTATTTATTTATTCATTTTTGATAGTTGTGGATGGATTATCTAAAAAGAATGGGAGAAAACAAAAAATATTTTTGATTTTCAATAGGTAGACTGATTTTTTAATCTCAAATTAGATCTTATACCATGCATAGTTAGCAATTTAAAATTTAAACTAAATTTATATGAAAATAATTATATAAATTAATGTCTGAGAAAGAGAGATTTAGATGATTGTCTATGTTACTATTTAGATAGTTATACTTGTGAGTTGAAGTTTTAATATAGACAGGAACAATATGAATACTTATATATATAACAAGGAAAAATTTTGCTACAGCCACCTACTTTGCTTTATATTTAGAACAAACTCAGTTTCATATTTTTATTCACTATAACCTCATCTACGTCAGCATAAATTGATTCCTATCAACCATCAGTTTTTTATATATTTTTATTTTCTCTTTTATCCTTCCCCATCATTTCCGACGTTGCTCTCCCCTCAACCTTGACCCCGACACAGAGTCATCCGTGGATTGACCTGCGCGGTCAGGTCGCCATGGGGGCTGGAAGGGGGAGGGAAGCTCAAATTTTTTTTGGGGTCAACTTTTTGCAGATCTTGTTTGTTCGTACTCGTGATAAGTTTTGTTTGTGTTTAGGTCTGAAAAGCATTAGGGACCATTCGATGTCAGTGGACAGGGTCTGCTGATGATAACGATACTGATATGAAGATTGCGACTCATGATCACAGTCTTCTGTGAGGACTGATTTAAATATAAAACATTTTTGTAAAAGTTGTGATCATAGTCCCAGTCCTAATGAAGAGTTAGGACTGCGTCCATGGTTGCAATCCTATAAAGATTTAGAAACATGACATTTTTATGAGGACTGTGATCATGGTCGTAGTCTTCATAAGTAGGGCATTTTGTGAGGACCACGATCGTGATCGCATCGCAGTTCTCAGAAAGAAGACTGCCATCATTTACTGAAGACTGCGATCATAATCGTAGCCCTTAAAAATAAGGTATTTTTGTGATGACTGCGATCATAGTCGTGGTCCTATATACTGCGATTGTTTTGTGAGGAATGCGATCATAATCGCAGTTATCTGAAATAGGGCATTTTCGAAGCGATCTGCTTTTTTGAAGCAGTTACTTAGGGGCATTTTCATCTTTCGTCGCTGATGAGCGCTTCATCGCTTAATACATGGGACACATCATTGCTTTAAAAAAAGAGGTGACTGAAGCAAATAAAAATATGGTAAGTGAGTTTTTTTCTAATTATGATTTGACTTAGTTGGCTGAAACAAAATCCCCATAACAAGAATCTAAGAATTACTAAAACATAATAGTTATTACAAACACAAGTAAAAGAAATGGAAAGATTATATTGTATGTGCCAACAAGGAAATAAAAAAGGCTAAAATTTAAGTAAATTATCCATATTTTAATTCTATATTTCTAAAATTTGAAATGAGAATTAAAGCATTTCTAATGTAGGCAAAATTATTCGACAAATTGTTGTGCATGTTCCATATAGTGCTTTTACTAATAGGGCTATTTAGATAAAATATACCCCCAAATCTTTAGTATTTATCAAATTGCACTCAAATTTTTTTTTAACAAAAATTACCCTCCAAATCTTTGATATTGGAAATTTATCCCTAAAATCTTGATAACTTACCTCTCTATCTAGACTTTGAATAAAATAAGAGTGTTCTACCCATTATACCTTTCTCTTTTCTTTTTCATTGTTCCTATATGATCTAACTCAAATTCCATCAAAACCAAAATTCTTGTCTCCATCTTCATTTTCTTCTTCTTCTTCTTCTTTCTCTTTCTCTATCTCGTAATCCTCTTGTCTAAAATTCTTCCACACCGCTACAATAACACTTGCTCTATAGGCTTAAGTTGAAATGTAGTATTAATGAGTTAAATAAGAACAATTTAGTCAGCTAAAAAAATTAGGCAAATTAATAGAATCAAACTGGAATATTTTCTTTTTATTCTAAATGAGGAGTAAACTTTTAATTTTAGAATATTTGGCCTGTAAATTTCTAATATCAGAGATTTAAGGGGTAGATTTCTAAATATCAAAGATTTAGGGTATATATATCTAAATAATATTTATTAATAATTATAGATAGATAGATTGTAGATACCAGAATATACCATAATTTTTCTATTAGAAAAAAATTAACTTAATTTTAGAAAACTAAGTAAATTTTCAATGATTTTTGAAACACTATCATAAACTTGCTTTATCATTCAGAGCATCCTGAATTTCCCCCATTTTTTTTTTTTTTACTGATAACTGCCATCCATCAACCCTCTATGAAAAGTTATGACATGCTTACTTCGTCTGCACTTATTTGTACATCCATCAACTCTAAGCCTTACAGTTATTATTTAGGTCATTTTTTTAAAATATTAAAATAAATCACGTATCATAAAAATTAAAAATGTATCATTTTAGACAGATTACCAATGATTTAAAGATACACAACTATTTATTTTTTGTTTTAGTAAAAAGCGAGGAATGCCATAATAAAATCATAATTCTGATGTAATGATAAAATTGTAATTTTAAAATTCTTCTAATGGACGTGTGATAGTGGTTTGTGAAAGGCTAAAAGTTTTATGAGTTTACTGAAAAGACAAAGGTTTAGAATAGCCGGCACATTGCAAGTTCATGATAGTATTTCGAAATAAAATTAAGAAAATAATTAATTAGAAACGTGTAGATAAATTTAGTATTAATAATAAAAATATATCTATTAGTTCCTTGGCCTGTCGACCTTTAGAGGGCAACTAATTGATTAATTAATCAGATATAAAACGCCTCATGCGCATAGCGCGTTCGAAGAGGTACATTCTGCGCGCAGTCGACCAACATCGACCAGTGAGGAATAACCAGTCATATATTATTTCTCCCAAATCATATCTCAGTACTAAAACTAGGGTTTTGTGACAGAGAGAGAATGGAATCTTGTGGGAGTGAAGAAGAGAGAGGTTGTACTACTCCATTGCTGGATGATATTGATGTGTCTTCGTCAAGAAAAAGAGGAAGCGCGGCGTCTGCTCAAACCCTAGGCAACATCCTTGTCTCCTTGCTCGGCACCGGCGCCCTCGGCCTGCCCTATGCTTTTAGGGTTGCAGGTTGGCTTGCTGCTTCTCTCGCTCTCGTCGTCGCTGCCGTCTCCACTTGCTACTGCATGCTTCTCCTTGTAAGTCTGCCAACCTCTCTCTCTCGTTCTCTCTCTTCTCCATTGGATTTGCTATTAATGAAGGTGATGTTTGGTGAAAAGGTTAGGCAAAATTTTACGACCAGTTGTTAATAACACAAACTTGTAAGGTGATACAAATTAATTATGGACTTAAAACCCTAATGGGGTATTTTATTTATTTATTTTTGGGTAGGTTGGAAAATGATGCCTTATTGATTGATATAATTTAAACCATACCCTCTCGAATTGCTATTTAGTTCCTATTCCCAATTCAGAGATCTCAAAACTGGCGATATGAGAGCAGGCATGTCTAATAGATTCAATTAAGTTCTTTTTGATGTACCGAGAATCTAATTCTGATTTTTATGACTCTTGCACTGTGACTTTAAGTTTGGAAATTCAAATTTAGTGAATCATGATTGTATGTTAGTTAAAATAGTTCGCTTTATAATTCTTTTGATAAGTATCAAATCAAGGCTTGTTTTTATAGATATTCAAATATGCTAGTTTTCATGTATTATCATAATTCTCAGTTTTACATATCTACAAATGCATATTTATTTACGTCTCTTCTCTATCCATAGCATACAAATAAAAGTGCTTAATTATCCACATAACCCTATTAAATACTCTCAAGTGTATCATGACCATTATTCTAAATATTGGGCAATACGACCGATTTATTGATTCTAGGATCTTCCCACACGATATGGTGAAAAAAGAAGAAATATCGTTTGGAAAATATTGGGAGACATAATATGAGCTGATATATTGGCCCCCTATATATCACAGAAAGATCAATCAATAGTTCAAAATTTACTTTAATTGCATTTTAATTACAAAACAAGTTTGGATTCAATTTCAATATCAAAATACATTATTTTAAAAATCCCAAGTTTGTTTAATGCCTTCACATTTGTCCCTAAATCCCTTTTCTACCCTAATCCATCCACAACAAAAAAGAGAGAAACCTCATTAAAAATAAAAGAAATATGCAAGAGATATCGACACTACAAGCACCGCTTGCTCGACATTTCCTAGTGTTACTGCATAAATCGAAGCGTTGGAGAGTAGCTGGGCACGCTATTCATCTTTTAACATTTCTTTCATTATCCAATTCTAAATAAGTAATATGCTTATCATGCTATATGAGTAATGGGTTAATTTACCTTTAATTTGATTTTTCTTTTTTTTGCGAATTCATGATTTATTTATTATATTGTGTGAAATTTTATATTCTAAAATGTTGTTTTCATGCATATTGTGACATTTTCATTAGATGTTAAGATGTAACTACCTGTAAGTTATTAATATTTATATATACACAATGGTTGATTTGGACACGCGATATTAATCCCATATCCCTAATATATTGTCGAAAATTTGTTAGCTGATATGACAATTATAAGAACCTAATATATGATATTAAAACCTTGAAAGGGACTACAACTACAAGTTCAGTTAAGCCTACCCCTTTGTACCACATATCATTCAAAGTAGCGTATCGCGTACCCCATTAGTCCATGGACCAATACATCCCATGATTTGGTAACATTGGTTTAACCAGGGTCCATATGCGAATTCAGGCTTTATCTGCTGCTACAAACACTCAGCTGGGACATATGACGTACTCATTCAAAGCCCTAGCAACAGTACTAACATGCAAATTAAGCTTGGAATATGACATGAAGTATCGAGTATAGTACGAGTATAGTACGTGAAAAAGTAGAATGTGTCCACCAGAGTTAGCTCAATGGCATGACACTTTCTTTTCTTGTGGAGGATTGCGAGTTTGAATTTCCTCATCTATATATGGTGGATAAGGGGATTTTTGAAGTAAAATGCAAAGTCATACTAGTAGAGGCTTATTTCTCAACAATTTGAGCGACGAAAACAAAGATTTTAAGTGGTTTGTGGAGACTCGTTGTGCTCCAACATATCTAACATGAAGATCAATGGACACCAGGAAGAAGACTAAGCAGGATCCATGTAGTTATAATTCTCTCTTTTCAGAGAGTTGTTTTCTCCTTTAATGAGATTCTTTATCTCCAATGGGAACTCCTCCCTCTACTAGGGAGGCTTCCCTTTTCTTTTTTTGAGATATGTTTTGAATTCATGCCCCTATTCCTTTTTTGTGACTCGGTCCAATGTATGAGGCACGAGCTATTTTTGAGGAGGGAATTTTTTGAAATCTGTGGGCTTGGATCTAATCTAAATATAATTTCCCATTTTGTGTACCACATGTATATGCACTTTGATCTAAGATTTATGCTGTGAGAACCACATCCAATGAGATTTAGGTGTATTTTGGATTAAGGTTTGAGTTTTTCTGCTAGAGATTTGCATCTCATAATTTGCTATAGCGAATTTCTCCTCTCATTTGCTCATAACCGTCTACGATGGTTTGATCATGTGAGACATAGACCTACATACGCGCCAGTCCTGCGAGTAGAGCGTATCAAATTAGAGCAAGTTAAAAGAGCGCAGAGGAGACCAAAGAAAACATGGATGAAGATAATACGACAAGTTATAGAGGCTAAAAGTCTTAGTAAAGACATATTGCTCGATAGGAATGAGTGGAGAAAGCTGATCCATGTGCCCGATCTGGCGTAATTCTCTTTTGGTTCATGTAGCCTACCCCAAATACTTGGGACAAATGGCTTAGTTGTTGTTGTATTCGTTCATGAATATAGGCGGGAAGATGAACCATGTAATTTGATTCTTCTTGTTTCTCCTCTCATTTTGTTCACTTGATACTTGGTTGATCTGTGTGATCTTAGTGTTTGTTCGAACATATCTTTCTTCTTAGTCTTTCTCCATCCTATCATGTCAGAGCCTACGAGTCTTTCGTTAGAAAATACAGAATAAAGTCTCATCATCCATATCCCTGTGGCTTTAAACCTAGCTATAACAATCAATACAAGAACAAGCACAAAATACAGTTTCGCCAAAAACAGTGTAGAAGATGCCTCACAATATACTGCTAATGTCAATGCGTGCCATAAGAAAATACCCCACGGACATGAGAATTGTGATGAAAGCTAATAACACAAAGATAATCTGGCTTCTCTCATTTCGATTCTCACTATAAATTCTGCATTCCTGACTAATCGCATTACAAAAGCCAATGCGCGTTACCTTTGAGAGTGAAGGGAGGTTGTTTCTAGGGCTTCTCAATTCATATTGGAGTCTCTGCCTCAGTGCCTCACCCTCATAATCTCAATGCAGTTCCATTGCTTTAGGTGTTTGATTCATCTCAATGCAGTTTAGAAGCTTTACGTGTTGTGGATTCATCAGGCAGGGATATTGTATTTTCTTAGACTCCAAACCGTTGCCCCAAGACTCCAAACCATGAGTGGCTGCTGATGTTGTGTTGCTTGATGGTCCCCGTTGAGGTCCGTCTCATGACCTAACAAGTGCTAGCATCTTCATCTTATCCTAGAGCCTGCGGTGTGCAAGAAGTAATATGCCAACATGCGCTAGTATTTTCATCTTTCTTGAAGAGGCCTTAGAATCAAGATTGGTAGCAAGAAAAGAAAATGCTCCAAACGGATCCTTTAGCATTGCTAGCTGTTTTGAGCTTATTAACAATGAAGGTATCATGCAACTTTGCCTGCTAATGGCTATTACATTGGTTTAGACAAGAAGGCCGTCCTTGCTCAGCTTTGGGAGATGAGTGCACGCGCAGCGCAACAGTTGTTTAGGCCGATTGTGTTATCTTCTGCATTCATTATTCCCTCATCTTTTATCATGTCTTGAACCCCATAAGCACAACCTTGTGTTAAATACTCTCTTTACATGCCATATTGTGACATTGCTCTCATTCAGGCATCAAAACTTTAATCTCCCTCCCTTTGCCTTCTTTGCCTCAGTCGTAACTGTATGGCTAGATGGAGTACCCTCAACTCTTTGGGTGTGGAAGGCGTTCAGTTGATGAGACTGAACCTTAGAAAACTCTTTAAACTAAAGAATCACTCAACAGGATTCACTTTCTCCCTCTCTTCATGTATGACCCTTGTGATGGGTGGCTCAGATCCTCACTATGGGAGGAAACAAAGGCAGTCCCTCATTAGTCTGCGATGCCTTGTTTATTCGGAGGTGATTTTAATATTACATTCTTCTTGGAGAGCAATTAGGCCTGAGCCTTATTTTGATGACATGAATGACTTTAGCGACACCATTTGGCCGCTGTGTCTTAATCAACCTCTACTCCCGTGGCCGCTGTGTGCCAATGACCAAACTAGTGTTAAAGTTGACAGATTCCTCTTAACTACTTGTTAAGACGATTCCTTCCCTCCCTCTCCGCAACTGAAGTTCTTCCTTAACTTCTATCGGGTAACTCTCGTATCCCTATAGCTTCTCTCTTTCGTTTTGCAACACTCTTCTCCTAAGCAAAACAATTTTTTGGGAATCTCTCTCACTCAATCTTGAAAAGCCAAGAACTAGTTTCATCTTCAAACTCTTAAGCCTTTGTTTTTTTTTCACTAAGACATGGGCCTTGAGCACGTTGGAGTCTTAAGCAGTGTAAAAGCACTCTTCGCAACACCATCTATACTTTTGACCCCACGCTCAGTTCCTACCTCTGTCAGCAAATGAGTAATGCAAAGATCAACCCCCCCAACCAATTGGAAGGCATCCAACATATAGAGGAAGTTATGTAGGTGCACAGATGTGTTTGCTGTCCTAAGAGAAGTGGTAGTCTTGGGATCCTTAATCTTCAGGATTTTAACATCTCACTCCGCGTCAAATGGCGGTGGAAGTTACTTATCAATCACAGTGCTCCCTGATCTGCTCTTATTCAGTACCGTAACTATCAGGGAGAGGGGTGCATGATCTTCAAATTTTCACCCCTAGTAGAGTTTCATCCTTTTGGCATGGAGTTATCATCAAATCAGTAGCAGCTTTCAGGTTGGTGTCCGCTTCAAAAAATGTGGCCTAGCCAGGTACTGCTGCCATTCTTGACTGATTATCGTATACGTGCACACATGCAGTCACACACAAACAAACATAGTTTTGCTTGTCGGTGTGAAGTTGGAAACAGGTTTGTGCTTTTATAGATAGCAACCAATAAGCACTTGCACATAGCTTTTCACAAGAGTTGTTACAAAATCTTAATTAACTTGTGATATGTTGTCTGTGCAGGTGGAATCTAGAAAAAAATAGAAGAAGATGCAGAAGAGGCAGATGTGGTGTCACGAACTCAAACCTTTGGCGATGTAGGTGCAGAGGCTTTCGGAGTTGCAGGACGATTTCTGACAGAGTTCCTTATCCTTGTATCCTATGTTGGAGGCGCCATGGCCTACTTGCTCTTCATGGGCCAAAACCTCTCCTCAGTCTACGGCTCCTTTAGTGCTAACTCTTCCATCCCATCATCGGCCTTTATATTTCTCCTCTTCCTTCCTTTAGAGATTTCTCTCTCCTTCATCCGCTCCCTCTCCTTTCTTGCTCCCTTTAGCACCTTCGCTACTTTTTGCAATGTCTTTGCCATGGCTGTTGTAATCAAAGAAGACGTGAATAAGCTCGAAGATTTCTCCTTTGATACTAGGACTCCTTTTAATGGATTGTGGAGCGTGCCCTTTGTGTTAGGTGTTGCAGTATTTTGCTTTGATGGTGCTGGAATGACTCTAGCGCTCGAGGAATCAATGTCCAAGAGGAAAAAATTTCCTCTGGTGTTGGTGCAGGCATTTATCGGGATATCACTTTTCTATATCTGTTTTGGGGCTTTTGGTTATCTAGCTTATGGCGAAGAGACTAAAGAAATCATCACTCTCAATCTTTCGAATAACTGGTCTGCAGTGAGTGTTAAGGTAACCAGAATTCATGCTCCCTTATACTGGTAAACTGTCACACACACACACACACACACACACACACACACACACACACAGCTTCTATTGACTAGTAATTCTTTTATGAATGAATGGTGATGACCATTTTGAGAAAAAAAGGAGTATTGATGTTGTGCATGTCCATTTCACATTTCCTTGAAATTGTATCATTTTCTGCTTTATATACTGAAAAGCTAGGCATCATAATTTTTTGTAATATATCTGGACAAAGACTGTATTGCTAGCAATATATTAGGCATGATTTCTCTATTTCTTCTCCATCACAATCATAATCAAGAAATAATGGAGCCTTGTCTCTAGGAAATATGTAAGGCATGATCAGAGACTTGCTCGTTAAAAGGTATCTTATCTTGTCTGCATAATGTTTGCGACTTCACAAAGTCTTGAGCTTAACAACCTATAGATCCAATGCTGATGTATGGCAAATACAGAAGTGCATTAAAACATCACACACACACGCGCGCGCGCGCGTGCGATTCACTTGAAAGATATAATTTGCATCCATTATAATAACCAAACACGTTTATGGGATTTTATTAAGTAAATTGCACCAATTGCAAGGATAAAATGTATCCATGTGATCTAGTTCAAGAAATGAAATTCAATCATAGGACATGCTTATGAGATTCCCTTCAAGAAATAAATTGCATGAATAAACTGACAACCCACTAAAGTTTTACTATAGCTAAGAGAGAATCTGTGAGAAAAATGTTTATTTCTGGCAGTGGTTTATATCATTGTGAAACTTCGTATTCGGGAACCCTAAATTCCGTCCCTACAGTTGCTCAACATTAGCTCCTTTGAACACATTGAAATAATAGGACTAGTGTTACACTTAATTATTGACATAGAAACATTCTAGAATGAACCATAGACTTCCTACTGCTTAATGTATCAGAAGTTATGATTGAATATCGGATAGAAAAAGCTCAGAAGAAAATTTATTTCCCCTTCTGTGAAAGAATTTGTTGCAGAATAAATCAAGTAGATGCGGCATATAGATATCCGGATGAACAAAGAATTTTTCTTTAGGAATTCACCCTGATTGATGATTTGCATTCTTTTCTTTTATCATCTAGTTACTTGTGCGCATTTGTGTGTTTTCGATAGTTTTTTCTTTATCTTATGCTTCCTTCTTTGCTTCCTCTTACATGTTCTAACTGATCGTTTGGATATTCTAATCTTATATAGCTCAGTTATAATAGCACATATATAACATCAGTAATTTGAGAAGAGAGATAAATTTTTCTGTGTTCACAATGATCTTTTTTTTTCTGAAAAGAAAAGGTCAGCTTCCAACGCTAAGGAAATTGGCCTTAAGATTACAATACCTAAATGTTAATATTTAATACTACCTATAAGCTATAAATCAGTCAGAATGTGCATACTGCAAGTTTTTCTATGCAGATTAAACGGATATAACCCCCTGAAAACAGCTTAGCCTCACTGAGCGTTGATATCTGAAAACATAAACAGCTTATACTCAAATGCTAGTTCTTGTCTATTGTTTTCCATATATTGATTTATTCACATTTTTTCCCCTTCAGTTGGGTCTCTCCATCGCTATCGCATTCACCTTTCCTGTGGCAGTGCACCCGATCCATGAGATCGTAGACAGGAAGCTCAATTCAAGTGGATGGTTTCAGAAGCTCTGCCACAATTCACAAGCCAAAGACTGGTTAATCTCTCAGATCGCTCGCATTCTTGTGATGATAGCATTAGCCCTGCTGGCCACCTCAGCTCCAGCTTTGCGCAACTGATGTCATTTACAGGGAGCACTGTCTCTTCCTTGCTCGCTTTCGTTCTGCCTGCATCCTTTCACCTGAAAATCATGGGCTCTTCCCTCAATCCCTGGCGAAGAATGGTTGATTACTTCATACTTTTGGTTGGCATCTCATTTGCTTCATATGGTACCTACGATGCTATTTCCGGCTGCTCTATGTGTTGATGACTCTTGGCTCCCTGTTGTGTAATTTGTCTTCGGAAAAAAAGAAGATAGATATACTAGGATAGAACAATCTGCTTGGCCTCGTGCATGTACAGATGCTGTCTTTTTTCCCAATCAATCTTATTTCTCAAATGCCTGTTAAGTATTCTTATAAATACATTATCAGCAGCTGGATTTTGAACCAAGGGCTGCTGGGACTGGATGTTGCTACAATATAGTATACTAAGATCCTTCAGCCACAGCTTGAACAGCTTAATTCTCTTTTGTTTTTCAGGCACATAATTAGTTTAGTCTTTCAGTTTTGGTATGTTGATGAATTGAGAGATCATGCACAAACCATCCATTTGAATAGTTGCAATGGGCATCAGTACACTGCAAATAGCACAAGCCAAGAATCATTAATTCCCTGTCCATCTGTTTTATTACAGTTTGGATAAATGCTTACAAGGAACTCAAGAGAACACGCAAATTTTATACAAAAACCTTACTAAAGACTCTGGCTTACATTTCGCGCAGATAAAACTTCAGCAAAATTTTATATAACCATAATCAAATTACATTGATCATCACTTTACACATGGGAACATAGAGAGGGAAGGGCTTTTGCCTAGTGAATTGGAAGCGAGTTTGCAAGCACAAGGAGTTTGGCAGTCTTGGGATCATCGACGTCCGGGATTCTACACAGCCCTGTTCTCAAATGGTAGCGGAAATTATTTATAGACCCAGCAGAAGCTAGGCATCTCTGGTTTCTCATAGCTACCAACTGACTTCGGGATGGTGGCGGGACAGGTGCTCAAATGTGGCTTCCTCTTCTTCTTTCTGGAAAGAAATGAGGAAGGTGAAGGACATCTTCTTCCTAGCAATAGCTATGAAAATAAAGACGGGAGGGCGACTAGATTTTGGGAAAACAAGTGGTGCTCAAGTATTCCATTGGGAACGATATTTCCTAACCTCTATTCAGCAGCCCAAGACTCATCAGGCTCGGTAAGCTCGCACTGGTAAGATAACAGGTGGAATATCAAGGTGCCTTTTACTTAAACCAACAAAGTTACATTCGAAGCACTTCCAAGCAACGCAGGGTCAGAGAGTCCGATTTCGGTATAGGACTCTAAATAGATATTCTTGTTACAAGTGCCTACCTAAGGATTATGACGGAGTTCTTCAATGCCCTTTTGTCAAAGTCATCTGGAATGTTAAGGTTCCATTGAAGATTATGGCCTTCCTCTGGCTAGTGATTAAAGATCCATCCTTACTAGAAACTGATAGGAACTAGGTGTCTGTTCCCTCTGTATGATGGATGAAGAATCTATTGACCATCTTTTTCTGAGATGCACTTTTGCTCATCAAATTTGGGGGTTGGCTGAGTGCCCGAATCTTCATCCATCACCTGACCTTTTCTGGTCGTCTTCGAGAGTGCAATCCTTTCCTTTAATAAAGACGGAAGGATTATTGGGATCGGTCCGCGACATCTGTTTTCTGGGAAATTTGAGGAAAAGAAATAATAGAATATTTAACAATAAAGCTAGATCTTCAGACCATACTTTCCATGCATGCTTTACTTTTATCTCTTTGTAGCTTCATCTACTTTCACACAGATTCAAGGACATGACATCAAAGCTCATAGAACTGATTCAGTCAGACGGGGGCTAAGACAGTCAGTCAGCAGAGACAGGGGGTAGGGTAGACAACAATAATCAGGCAACATGTAATTAGTATCTGATGCCCGACTGTTTAGCAAGTTGATCGTAAAATCAGACATTGGTTTTAAAGTCAACTTATATTTTGTGCCAGGGTCCGTCAGAGGTCCTCTGGCAGCAACCTCTATCCGGAGCTATCTTTTATGTTGTTGTACTTTTGTGCCGTTGTACTTTTCCTCTTACACCTGCACGTGCTTTTGAACTTCAAAGTTTGAGGGATGCTTTTGTGCTTCTTCTTTTGTTTCTTTTCAGAATTGTTTTCATTAAAAACTTATTAATAAAACGTGGGAAGTCTTCAGAGGTTCATAATTTACTCTCAAAAATATCATATTACAATCAGAGTCACATTCAAATAATGACAAGAACAAGAAGCTTCTGATTTTCTACTTGGGTAGCTCATATATGTATAACTCCATGCCTGCAGACAGAAGACCTTAGCTTTCCCGCTAGCGGGAGCTCATATATACAAAGTCCATGTCTGCAGGCTGACCTGAAGAAGCCATGGACCCGACGCGGGTATAACTTAGATTCTTAAAATAATCCATGTCCAATGAAATCAAATCAAGTACTTGTGGAGTGTCCTGTGCGCGCGCCATATGTGCCATATCCAGCAGAACCTGCTCCAATAACAAGTATAGCATAATCCAGCATTCTCTGCCAAGTCCTCAGACGAGAAGCAATGAGAGAGAGAGAGAGAGAGAGAGAGAGAGAGAGAGAGATGTAGCCGGCAACATGAAGGAGAGCAGACCACAAACAGTACTTCCTACAAGAGAGATGAATGCTCCAAAGCCTGGAACCAAGGAAGCTAGTGTGGCAACCACTACTACCATTAGCATACGAATTCCATGGAGGCCGAACATCTCTGCACCCCTAACATTGTGGCAAACCTTCTGAATTGGGTGCATCATGATTGGAAATGTGAATGCTTGAGCAATGCACAGCCCAACCTGTGAGACATTACTGCAACAAAAGCTTAGAAATAATATAACTAGCATAGAACATAACCTTATTGTTCCAAAGAAATATATCAATCTTCCAGCTGAACAACCCCCCAATGTCACCCAAGAATTATTTGGATTTGAACGAAAATAATATCTATTGTTCGTATGTTGGACTTTTAGCGTCCCACTGAAGATGGGTTGAGAGATGAACAGTTTTAGCCAGTGCATTAAGGAAGAGGGTGCCCCCTGTTGGATTTTAATTTAACGACGGCGAAAATTGCAAATGGTTTTACCAAAGAATTCGAATGAGCTGCCTGTTTGTACAAGTGAGAGTAAAGTGTGTGAAAAATGTAGGAAATTGAGATTTATACAAGTAAGTTTTTCGGTGTTTGATTGTAATGTGAAAGTGTAAGTGAAAAAATATATTATGTTTTTCGGTGTTTGGTTAGTAATATAAAAGTGAAAGTGAAAATTTGATCACAAAGTTATCACAAAATAATATTAAAATAAATATTAATTTTGAAGTTTATTTTGAACTGTAATTAGACAGGAAATAAGATTTACATGACCACAAAATTAACTGTTTTGAGTTATAACTTATTACAAGTGAGATTTACATGACCACAAAATTAACTGTAGCATCTTGCAAGAGAGAAAATTGTAATGTAAAAGAAAGGTGTAAAAGGGAAAAGAGAAAAAGAAAAGTGATTTTTTTCATTTCTCTTTTCTGATTCCAAACCACCGGCGGAAGTGAAAAATGAGTTTTCCCACTTCCCTTCCCTCGTTTGGATTCATGTTTCCTAACTTCATTTGGATTTATATCGGATCTCAGTCCAATAAACCTCATTAACTAATCATGCTCTTCTGGGTAGACCACATGCGTTTAGGGCCGGTTTGGCAGAGAAAACATTTGAGAAAACTGACAGTGGGACCCATTCTATCAGCTTTTCTTGGAAAAAAATTATTAGTGGGCCGCACACTGTCAATTTTTCACCCGTTTTTCACTCATTTTGCAATAAAATCAAAGTGAGAAAATCGCAGATGCTTTGCCAATATTAGCGCCACTTTTCTGATTTTCTAAAATTTCAAATAAAAATGATTTTGTAAAATAAAAAAACTGATAGTGTGATTAATTATATCTACTTTTTCCGTTCTATTTTCCACCAAACAAATAGGTCCTAGAGGACATGGCTAGCCAGCCATGTCACAAGGTGCCTACTTCTGTTTTGCTTCCTCATATTTCACTTTGGGGCCGTTTGTTTCGCGTAAAAGTCCGTAATTTGTAAATGACTTACAACCCAGTTACAACTACGGCGTTTGTTTGGACCGTAATTCGTAAAAGACTTACACAACCCAATTACCCCTCACTTGCAACCCAATTACCACTCACTTACAGCCCAATTACAGTTAATTTTGTGGTCATGCAAATTTGTATTATTTTTTTATGTTAATATTAAATTTTTTTTAATATTTAGCATTTTTAATATTTATTTGCAATATTAAAACTTTTTAAATCACCAAATAGTTAATTTTGTGATCAACTTTTTCACTTACGACTTACACATTACGACAACCAAACACCGTAAAGCACAATACACTTTTCTACTTACAACTTTATATTACCAACCAAACACCATAAAGCTTACATGCATGTAACTCATTTACAACTGTAAAAGACTTTACCAATTACAACTTACGAATTACGACCAATTACGACAACCAAACAGACCCTTTATGGATTGGCATGAGTCATGCCGTAAAGGGCAGCAAGCTCTGTTGTCAATATGGAATTGATATTTCACTTTATCTCAACCTTTATTTTTTATTTCTGTTGTTCTATTGGGAGCAAAGATTTGTTGCTCTCTTGTTGCTAAGAGCAGCAATGCTCCATTTGGAAAGGCATCCTCCATTTTTCTTCCTTACTCCCCCCAAATGTTTACACTCTTTTAACGCTTCTTCATTATCTCCTTTTCTATGGGTTATTATGTTATAAACCTCAGAGACACTTGTCTGATACTATTTGTTGTGAAACGTTGACTAAACAAGAGAAAATATCGAGAGACTCGACAACGGAAGCATAGGAATAATCAACCACTAGCAAGTAATAAAGACTAATCACCACAAAACACATATCGGATTTAACATGGTTTAGGAGGAGAGAAATTATATTGAAAACAGAGAAAAAATAATAAGAGTTATCAGAATTCTCTCTCATAACTCTCAATTGTGGAAACTGAATTTCTCTTTGACTTTCTTGACTTGCCTTCAAAGGCCACTCCAAGGGGTATTTATAGACTCCTAGAATCATTCTAGTCCAACACAAACTCCATCAATAGGAACACCACCGCCTCAGAAGAATAAAAAACTTGAGTAGAACTCAACAATAAGCAAATCCTTAAAAGGAAACTGACAGCACGATGATTAGTCGACTGGTCCAACTTATTAGTTGACTAATCTTTCTCATTAGTCGACTACACAGTCGATTACTGAGATGTACCCACTTTCTATTGAGTCAGATCAGTCGACTTCTGAGATAGCATTAGCCGACTAGTCTTTATTAGTCGACACCCATGGTTATTAGTCGACTAGCATGTGTACAAACTGTACAAAACTGTCCGTTTTTTATTTCTGAAACTTGTAACACCTCCACCTGAAACTGAATTCTTCTCTAATGAATATGAGATACCCAAAACGTAACAAGTTATGCTCATCAACCTTGAGCAATTATACTTATCAACTTCGAGCAGTTGTGCTCATTTATTTCGACCTGTTACACTCATATGTATCGAGCAATTACACTCACTATACCAAGCAGTTACGCTTAACATGCATCCAGTAGCTGCGCTCATATTCCATTGAGCAGCTACGCTCACCACGTTTATGTTGGGAAACAATCTGTACGCTCTGATACAATTGTTATGATTTCAAGGTCGGATGCCCCCACGATCGATCGACTGTGGCGACACAGCGGATACGAACCACAAGATCTACTAAGACAACTTGAAGAAGAGAAGAAGAAGATATTCCATTATAAATAGAAAGCCACACACAATATAACGTGGTTCCACCGATCAAACAGATCGTGTGTGCGTTCAAGGGAGAAGAGGAGAAAATTTATTAAAACTTTGGGAGAGTAAATAAGAATTACTTACACATCACCCTGAGAAGTTACAAGCCCTTGATGCCCACCAAGAACAGCGAACTTTTGTAGCTAAAGTTCTCTCACGAATTTCTCACCTAGATGAATTACACTCTTAGAAATTATAAATTCATAGGATTCTCTTGGAATACAATGAAGGCTACTCCTAAGAGGTTATTTATAGACCATAAACTCTCCAAGTCCTAAACAATCCTTCAATCAAAATAAAGGAAACATGAATCCAACTCGGACTCAAAACAGTTTCAATCAGAACAAAGAAAACTTGAATCCAACTCGGACTCAAAACAGACCCAGAAAAGAAAACTGCCAAATTTGACATTAATCAACCTTCACTACGTATTCAAGTCATAATCTTAACAATCTCCCCCTTGAATTTAATACGTCCAATTCTGAGAATAGCCACCATGCTCCATGTGCTCGCATCCACGCACAATTGAGCAAACTTGACTTCATCTCCATCTCACTCCCTCTTCTCCATAACCTCCTCATGGGGTTCACATCTTGATTAGGTCGAATAAGTTCAGGCTCAACTTGAATTTTATTACCCAATAATCTCCTTGATCTACAAAAGATTTATGAGAATTTGCTCCACCATAGGAGTAACGATTTGGACTAATTTATTGCGCGCCTAATCCCAATTTTCCTTCAGGGTACAATTGAACATCTGAGATCGAATCCATCGCAGTCTCTGATTGTACTACAACCATCGCTTTTGAAGCCGAGGAAACTGCAATCCACCAACTGTAAACTCTAAATTTCGCAAAATATACAAATTGCCGACCGGCTTGAAACATCACATGAGCCTCTTTGAAAATTTTCAAAAGATCACCTTTCGAACTGAAACAGAACCCTTCTCTATGTAAGGCTCCAAGAGAGATGATATTGTATCTTGATTCGGGAACATGACGAACGCCTTGAAAAGTAGAGATGTATCCATCATGAGACCGAAACTGGATTGTTCCTTCGCCAATCACCTTACTTGTAGCAGAATTCCCTATGAAGACTTCTCCTCTTGAATCGAAGTGTATAAAGAGAACATCTTTCTATTGGAACTGATATGCTGTGAACATCCAGAATCTATGACCCATCTATCTTTGTTACTAATTGGTCTATCTTAACAGATAGAACGTCGCACTGTTCTTCAACTCTTTCAACCAGTTCAGTGATATTAGCATCAGGTTATTTCTTCTTTTGAGCCAATACTCAGATCTAATGTGCCCCTTCTTGTGATAGTAATTGTACATCAAATTCTTTGTTTTGAGTTACCCGTAGGACTTTCATTATTACTCTTCTCTTTTGATTAATGAACTTGCCCGGAATCATGATGAGACTCACCTGTCAACTGGGTGTCAATTTTGTCCTTGTTGAGCAGATATTCCTTGACCTCATTATCTTGATTGTTGACTTGCCTCCATAGATGATAGCTTTACTGAAGCTCTTATATAAAGAAGGTAAAGAACCACAGTAATAGAAGTGCTTGATCCTCATCTTCTATCTTAACCTCTATCTTATCTAGATCATTGATAATAGAGAAAAATTCTGCAATATGAGACTTGATAGGTGTACCTTCATGCATACGGAGAAGAAAGAGACACTACTTCAGGATCAACTAGTTCGCCAACGACTTCTTCAGATAATGGTCCTGAAGTCGCTCCCACAGCGAGGACGCTGTTTTCTCCGTAGAAACTCATCCAACACTTCGTCCACCAAGTAAAGCTGAATAACTGTCAAGACTTTCTCATCCAACTCCTGCCAAGTTTCTTCCTTCATATTTTGAGGCTTTTTTCTCCCTCCTGAGTAGTGCTTTTTTCAATCCGCTCTGGGTAAGGATGGCGTTCATCCTAATCTGCCACCTGCTGATATTGATGACGCCATCGAACTTCTAAATATCGAATTTGATTGCAACATCTTCACGTTGACCTTACTTTGATACCAATTGTTGGGAAACAATCTGTATGTTCTGATACCAATTGTTGTGATTTCAAGGTCGAACGCCCCCACGACCAGATCTACTGGGCAACGCACTGGATACGAACCATAAGATCTACTAAGGCAACTTGAAGAAGAGAAGAAAAAGATATTTCAAAGTAGATAGAAAGCCAACACACAATATAACGTGGTTCCATCGATCAAACAGATTGTGTGTACGTCCACGGGAGAAGGGGAGAAACTTTATTAAAACTTTGGGGGAGTATAATAAGAATTACTTACACCTCACGCTGAGAAGTTACAAGCCCTTGATGGCTGCCAAGAACAACGAACTCTTGTGGCAAGCTTCTCTCACGAATTTCTCACCTAAATGAATTACACCCTTAGGAGTTACAAATTCATAGATTCTCTTGGAATACACTGAAGGCTACCCCTAAGGGATTATTTATAGACCATAAAACTCTCCTGTGTTTGATCGAGTCGACTATTGGTTACTTATAGATCCTAAGGGGTTACTTATAGACCATAAATCTCAATAGTCATTTCTGTTAGTTGACTAACTTTCTTTTAACTAACTTTCTTATGTGCTTACCTCACTGTGTTCGACCGAGTCGACTATTGGAGATAATCGATGATTAGTCAACTATTGTGTTTGGCCTATTTAACTATTGGAGATTGGACTAGTCGACTATTGAGATTAGACTAGTCGACTAATGCGGCCATCCTGGCACTTCTGAATTTAACTCTGGATTCGTTTCTGATTCGAATTCATAACTATTGGTTTTCTTTTCTTCATGAATTCTTTGTCTATATAAAAAGGGGTATTGTCCCCAGTATTTGAACTTGAATTGATTGATTAATAAGATCTCTCTCCCCTTCTGCCCGAGGACGTAGGCCAGTCTCGTAATCTATGTTTTTATCCCTTTTCTCTCTTTGGTTTGTTCTTACTATGTTTGTAACTATTCTGCGGCAAAACTCTGGTATTTGCACGAACACCTCCGGTAGTATTTTCCAACAAGTGGTATCAGAGTATCCCAGATTTGGTCGGGATCGTGTGTTGATTTCAAGAACATTGTAGTCTGTTTGGCAGAGATCGTGTGTTAATTTCGGAGCAACGTTGGTCTATTCGTGGGAATCATGTGTCGATCTCAGAACAATATTGATATTGTTCGTTGGAATCAATTGGATGGAGCAAATCACTTTGAAAACTTGTCGATAGTTTCGTTTGGAGTTAAAATTCCATATTTATCTAATTGGATTTGTTTTCACTAATTGTTTTCGGCATTGCTTTGTTGGATCTACTGAAGGATATGGTCGGGAATAGTCAATCTGCGATGAAACTGTGAATAGTCATCCGTCAAAGATTGATATGGTGAAGCGGCATGAATAATTTTGATATGTGGAGATGCGAGGTGATGGATGCGCTAACGGTGTAAACCTCGAAGATGCTCTACTTTTAGAGGGAAAGCCGAAGCAGACTTCTACAAAGGACTGGGACAAGATGAATAAGGCAGTGCGTAGTGTCATAAGATATTATTTAACATAAGATATCAAGTATCATGTGATGACCGAGACTTCAGTGAAGAGATATGGAGATCTTTAAGAGCAAGTACTTGATTAAGAGCATAGAGAATCGCTTGCATTTGAAGAGGAAGTTTTATCATTGCCAATTGAAGAGATGTATCTTGATCGGTGAAAACATGAACAACTGCATGAAGCTTCTTACAGATTTAGCCAATGTTGATGTAGTGATCGAGGAGGACCAGGCGTTGATTCTTTTGAGTTCTCTTCCTGATAAGGACTACAAGACATTCGGTCTTATCCTAATTAATGGTAAACAATTTCTTGGCTATAATGAAGTTTTTTTCTCTCTTGTAAATCATAAATTGAGAAAGAAAGACAAATATTCCTTCAATAGTGTAGGCTGTCTAAAAATGACTAACAGACCAGCCATTAAGGAAGCAGTCTCAAGCTCTAGACGCGAGGAAGCGAGGCCCGCGTTTCAGCATTAAGACGCGTTGGCTCTACACCCGCGTCTCAACGTCCAGACGCGTCGGCCCAAAGCCCGCGTCTCGACATCAAGGCGCGTCGGCCCGACGCCCGCGCCTCAGCGTCCAGACGTGAAGGCCCGAAGCTCGCGTCTCAGCATTAAGGCGCGTTGGCTCGACGCCCGCGTCTCAACTTCAAGGCGCGTTCGGCCCAACGCCCGCGTCTCAGTTGCAACTGCCCTGATTGCGGGCCAGTCACCGCGCATATAGCGGGTAGTGGCCCCTCATTCGGGAGCGTTTTCAGGAGGCACCTTCACCCCCTGAGACCCCTATAAATAGCCTTGTTTGCTATGAGGGGAAAAAAGTTTTGATAAGATCGAAGCTTTGGAAAGGTCGAGAATTAAGAAGGTCAAGGCATCATCAAGATCGATCGAATCCAGGCAAGAGGATCATCAGAGGGAAGCACGACTTCAACAACAGACAGAGGAGGAGACTCTTCAGCGAGCTTACTGAGTACTAGCCGCTCTTCGCCTACCTCCTCTTTGAGAGTTTTGGTAGACTGAGCTGAGTTACTCTTTCTACCGACCGAAGAGAAGACCCCCGACAGTCCAGGACGGTCATCTGGTCAACGGAGAACAAGATTCACTCTCCATCGCCACACGAAGAACCCAGCCTTAAACAAAGGGAAGATTCAGACATCCTCCCTCCCTTGTAACTGGAAGAGGGAAGAGTAGTTCTTTTGGTTGTAATCGTTTCGCTTGAATCAAGGAAATCTTTTACAGCTAAAACCACTTTCTCCGACCACTAAATTTTCCGGCGCGTACAAGAGATGGAGACTCCGCTGGGGACTACCTTCGTTACTGACGAGCGCACCGTGGTGCAAGATGACGTTCTCCGTAAGGGAAAATGGTCGAATCCCTCGTCGTCGAGTTCGACCAGGCGAAGTATGAAGAGTTCCTCTCTTCTGGCTCTAAGAGCCCAAAGACCCGCGTCTGCCGCAGGGTCTCAAGTGGACAGCCCCCTGAAGCCCAATCTGAGGCTCTGTCGGGTGCTCCTGCTGCCTACTGTGCCAGTTTGGTTCACGCGCCGACGCCTCCCAGAAGGCCCGCGTAACCTCAGACACCTCTACTGCGATCAACCGCGTCGCGCAGAGCACACCGCCAACGCCTCTCTGAAGGCTCGCGTGGTCCCCGGCACATCTACTGGTGCGATCGACCGTGTCGCACAGAACGCCCGCGTCAGCGTCTCTCAGGAGACCCGCGTGGCAAACACCCCTGGTTCTACAAACCAGGAAGTTGTTGGCTTCTCTCTTCCTCCACGGCGCAATCGGAATGCCGATCGCTCGAGCGACGCAGCGCGCGTCAACACTCGGTCGGAACCGTTGGTTTTCTGACTGGGTTGAACGCAGCGTACGATCCGATGCCTTGCCCGCACCTCGTCCAGTGCGAGAGGTCCGTGTTTGGCGACCCAAACGCGAGACTCCCCAAGTTGAGCCTTCTGAAGACCACTTGCCAAACGCCAAAGCGAAGCTTCTGCGTCTTGTCAAACGCAGGAAGCACGCGCCCATAGGCGTGGGGCCCAGCAGCCCACTCTCTCCCAAGTCTCTCTGCTCCAACGCAGCAGACAGCAACGCGAAAGTCGCGTCTCATATCAACAGAGACGCCAGACGCGCGTGACGCAGCCGCGACGCAACAGCCGCGTTTCTGAAACCTGTGTCCAGGCTGAACAGCACATGACTGTCTCCCGTCGTCGACGTTGCGAGACCAGTCTCTTTAATCCCCCTCCCACAGATTTGAGGGATTATTTGACAAGGAAAAGGAGTGCCAATCAGACCACTTCTCCATGCTGCTGTCAACAGCTCATCCAGATGCTCTCTGGATGCCATTGCGAGTCAGGCGTGCACCAGCCGTCTTTAATTAGACAGCTGACCCTGATTCCCCGTCAGCCAAAGAAGACGCTCCACAGGAGGAGAACCTTCTCAGATGTTGAATACCCGAGCTTACTGCAAACATGACTAGCAGAAGCAAGGGAAAACAACTAATGGACAACTCAGAGGAATCTGACTCTGAGCCAGAGGGGGTGTATCAACACACTCGCACCCGGACAGGGGCCATTCCCCCAATTGACTATAATGCCTTAGCCCGCGGCATTAGAATGGGTGGTTCTCACTCCGCTATAGTGGAGTCGCAGGCTTCAAACTCTTCCGTCGAGAAGGAGGCTTCCGCCTACATGGCAGACACTCCTGAGGAGACGCCAGGCGTTTAGAACAGACGCAGAAGCACCAGATGGATATAATCGCCTCTCAACAGAGATCCATTGACTCCCTTAAGCATATGCTTGAGAAATTGCTTGAAGAAAGAGCGAGATCTCCTCCTAGACGACCGAAGGGGAAAGGGAGAAAGGGAGGAAGCCCACCCTCCGAATCTTCTGACGAGACACGACGATCTACCTCGGATGTGTCCAAGCCCTCGTCGCAGGCAAGAAGCGACCAAGACCAGGAGAAGACTCATGCTAAGAGGGTGAGTCAATTGGAACGACGCCTCGAGGCCCTTGCCAATCGCAAGGACCTCCAAGAAGCAGGAGTGGTCCGGCCCTATCCAGCTGAGTGGGACTTAGTTCCATACCCTCCTAAGTTCAAGGCTCCAACCCTCCAAGCATTCGACGGGAAGGGGTCACCCAACCAGCATATCTACTACTTCAAATCCCAGACCGGGAACGTGGTAGATAATGATGCCATCCTGGCACGCCTGTTCATTGGCACCCTAAAGGGTTGGCCTTTGAATGGTTTATGAAGCTCCCGGAGGGTTCTATCAAGAACTGGGGGGATCTAGAGAAGCTGTTCTTGACACGCTTCTTCGAAGACGACTCCGAAGTCACAATGCCTACCCTTTTAGCTACAAAACAGCGAAAGGGAGAGTCCGTCAAGTCTTTCGTAGAAAGATTTCGGAACATGGCACTCCGATGTCCAAGCGGCATGACCCAGGCCACCCTGGTGGAAACATGTCGCCATAATCTCCAAACCTCACTCCTTGCTCAAATAGGAGTTGCTGAAAGCCGCACCTGGAAACAATTAGTCCAGCAAGGTGAACAGGCTGAGGAGATTGTCGCCCGCGTCAGCGGAAGAAGGCAAGCCCAGGCCAGAGAGGTCGACAAGGCGTGCACCAGACACATCCCTCCAAACCAAGCGGAAGGATAATTTGGCAACGGAGACCAAATCTCCCACCAAACCTCAAACAGGCAGGGCAAGTGGCTCTTCAAGCCAGCCACGCCCCAACAAGCAGTATTCCTTCAAGGAGGAACACGTCGATTCGCTCTTCAAGCTACTCAACAAGAGCAATCGACTGAAGCTCCCTGAAATTAGGCGCCCGGAGGAAGTCGGCAAGACCGACAATCCCACCTACTGCTTATACCACAGGATGCTCGGACATCCTACCAAAAGCTGCTACGTCTTTAAGGACATCCTTCAAGCTCTGATTGACGCGGAGGTATTAAAACTCCGACCGGAGCAGAAGAAGATGACGGCCAACATGACGTCGATTCTCCAGTTTGGGACATGACCCCCGACACCCGTGGGGGTGATCTCTGTCCCGAAAGGAGAACTGAGGGTGGTCAACACAGACCCTCATCAGCAGCGGGAGAAAGGCTTGGTACCCGTCCCTACACCTCGAGGGGAAATCATGTGGGTCCACCCTGACCTCGTCGACGAACAACAATGGACGACTGTGACCAATAGGAAGTCCAAAGGCAAAGGGAAGGCTTCATCCTGCCATGTGATATGCGCTTCCTCCCGAGAAGCGATACTGAGGTTCCCTCGCTGACTGACTCGGAAGATGAGACAATAGTCCTAGCCGCGGAACCCAACCACCAACGGCAGGACCCGTTCGGGCAGGCATACCTGAAACAGTATGGCGAGACAGCCATAGCTCCTCCACAACCAGCTGCAGAGCCAGCAAAGCCCTCCTCTAAACAGCTTGGGGAGAAACAGAAAGAAACTCGTTTTCTCGAGTTCTTGCGAAAGGTGTAACGGAAGGATCCTCGACACCTTACCGCTTCGACGTCTTGGCTCAACTAGCCAACATCCCGGCACGCATCACCTTGTATGAACTCCTGAGGCTATCAAAGTCAACCAGAGAGGCTCTACAAGAAGCTTTGGCAAACGCTGAGGTCTTCATGACTCGTGTGCCAAGGGAGGAAGATGTAGAGGATTGCCTCCACGCCTCCCCAAATGCTCCCTGCATCACCTTCACAACAGACGACATGCAGGTTAAAGGGAAGCATGACCGACCCCTATACTTCACAGGTATATTGGGTCATCCGAGGTGAACCGCATCCAGGTAGACCCAGGGTCTGCGCTAAGCATCATACCTCGCCGGGTTATGCAGTTTCTAGGCATTCCTACCCATCGTCTGAGCCCTACCCAGACGACTATTTACGGGTTCAATGCCAACAGCTCCCGCCCGATGGGGAAGATCAAGCTCAAATGCCAGATCGGGAGCCTCAAGTCGGAAGTGACGTGTTACGTCATTGACGCGGACACTTCCTACAACCTGTTGCTGGGACGACCATGGATTCACCGCAATTCCATCGTTCCCTCTACTCTCCACCAAGTCATGAAATACATTGACGAGAGTGGACAGGTCCGAACGTTGATTGCCGAAAGGCATCCGTTTAAAGGGGTTGAAAATTATTTCACGGACTCCCTCTTATATCAAGATCCGGAGGAGACTAATGAAACCCCACAACCAGAGGAGCCAGACTCTGGTAATGCTGACATTGAGCCTGAGAAAGAAGAGTGCCTGTGGGAGTTGGAGCCCATTGTAAAGAACACTAATAAGCTCGATGTTGATAACGCCACCGACGATGCGGGTGGTTGGTACATTAATGAAGATTTAGATTTTGCGTATTTTCCTGTGTATGTTTCCGATTCAATACCGTCGGATACCACTACCGACGTGGACGATGACCTCTGGTCGGCAATAGATGCTTTGACATCTTTGCATGTACCGGTGAAATCATCCTTCGGGACATACCAAGGATAATGGTGACGCGCAAGAGTCTGTATTCATGGTTCCAGCCAGACGAAAAGGCCAAGACCAATACTTTTTGGGCGAATCGCGTCTGAACCAATGCCCCACGAAGAATCGGAAGGTGAGGATGAATCCCCTCAGTTCGATCATTATGAACCGAAAACGCTCAAGATGATGAAGCGCATGGGGTATGATCTAACCAACAGGCCAGGATTGAACTTCGGAAAAGGAAGAAGAACACTGCTTCGATCCTTTGTACCGAAGGAAAAACCCCTGATTACTATCATCAGACGCGCCGGGGGTTGGGCTATATATCAACTCCAGTGCCATCAGCCTCTGATTCGGAGAGACTGTCAAGTCATGACTGCTCATCAGACACGTCGTCGTGGGAATCAGATGTCAGTGTCGGCAACATCTTCAAAGGGCTTTCAGTAAACATGGTTTCGACAAGCCATATGGAGGATGAAGATGAAGAAATGATCCAACCTGATACAGATCCTTGGATCAAACATTTGAATGCTCTTTGGGATATCCGCTTTGAACAGCGTGAGCCACCCACAGATGACAAGGTTGTTCAAGTCAACCTAGGAGATGAAGCCAATCCTAAACCCATCTTCATAAGTGACGGCCTGTCACCTTCGGAGAAGAAGGATCTATATCTCTTGTACAAGAGTATATAGACGTCTTCGCCTGGAATTACGAGGACATGCCTGGACTTGATCCTCAAGTGGCTATGCACCGCCTCAACATCAATCCGGATGTAAAACTGTCAAACAACAGCAGCGACGGTTCCGTCCCGAAATAATGGAGGCAATCCAATCAGAAGTTAGGAAGCTTATTGACTCCGGCTTTATCAGGGAGGAACAGCATCCCGATTGGGTAGCCAACATCGTACCCGTTGCCAAGAAGAACGGGAAGATCCGGATCTGCATCGACTTCCGCGATCTAAACGAGGCCTGCCCCAAAGACGAATTCCCATTGCCAATCACGATGTCATGATTGACAATACTTGTGGATTCGAGCGAATGTCCTTTATGGACGAGTTCTCAGGATATAATCAAATCAAGATGTATCCCGATGACGAAAAGCACACCTCCTTCAGGACACCTCTAGGGGTATATTGCTACACCGTCATGCCCTTCGGTCTGAAAAATGCGGGGGCAACCTACCAAAGGGCCATGAATGCCATTTTCCATCGGCAGATACGCAAAACGGTGGAATGTTATGTCGACGACATCGCGGTGAAAAGCCGCACTAAAGGTGATCACATAGCAGATCTGAGGGTGGTCTTCGACATCATGCGGGCTCATCAATTGAAGATGAACCCCCCCAAGTCCTTCCTGGGGGTAGCCAGTGGCAAATTCCTAGGGTTTGTTGTGACTTCCACAGGAATCCATTTGGATCCGGAGAAAGTCCGTGCTATCCAAGAGATGCAACCCCCCAGAAGCCTCAAGGAGCTCAGAGGATTACAAGGACGATTGGCATACATCCGCAGATTCATTTCAAATCTCTCCGGGAGATGCCAACCCTTCGCTAAGCTGATGAAGAAGGGCGTTTCGTTCATTTGGGACGACGCTTGCCAGCAAGCATTTGAGGAGATCAAGCACTACCTCACCCAACCACCAGTCCTGGCAGCTCCGGTATCCGGAAAGCCTTTCCTGATGTACGTCCGATCAATGGATCATTCTTTGGGAGCTCTACTAGCTCAGAATGATGACCAGGGGCGAGAACAAGCAATCTACTACCTAAGTAGAACGATGATCGGAGCCGAACATCGGTATAACCCGATCGAGAAGGAATGTTTGGCACTGGTGTTCGCCATTCAGAAAATGCGACACTATCTGGTGGGCCAAACCATAAATGTCATATCCAAAGTCAACCCCCTGAGGTTACTTATGACAAAGCCTTCTTCACTAAATGGCCGGCTGGCAAAATGGGCCATATTGCTATCACAATATGAGATGCATTTTCTGCCACAAAAGCTATTAAGGGACAAGCGGTGGCGGACTTCTTAGCTGAACACCCAGATCCCAGGGCAGCCAACTCTACGAGGATCTCCCAGATGAGGTCGCCGAAGTCTGCCTAGCTCAGACATCGTTCGAAAGTCAAGTATGGCAACTTTTCTTCGACGGTGCATCAAGGGCAAGCCCGAAGGGACACACAGTAGCGGGGGTAGGAGTGGTACTCGTCTCCCCACAAAATTACGTGATTCCCCGAGCTATCTCGTTAACCGAGCCCTGTTCTAACAATGTGGCGGAATACAACGATCTTTTGATTGGGATGCAATTCGCCGATGAGATTGGCGTTAAAAATCTCGAGGCATACGGTGATTCTAAACTCATCGTCAGCCAAGTTTCGCGGAGAGTATGAGGTCAGGCATGAAGATCTAGTACCCTACTACAACGCGACAATCCACATGGCCGAGAGGTTTTTCAAACTTCTACATCGACCATGTACCGCGCAAGCAAAATGCGCATGCAGATGCACTTGCATCCCTTGCTGCCTCCTTAGCTCTTCCAGCCGGAGCAATGGAGAAGGTATTCGTCTATAGCCACGACCTATACTGCCCAAAAAGTCCCCTCGGAGACTACCAGAGGTCAACGGGAGATCGTCGCGGTAAGGAAACACTTGAAGTGTCAACCGATCCAGAGCTTAAAGACTGGCGATTCCCCTACATTGATTTTGTCTTGTACGGCATCTTGCCCGAAGACACCAGGGAGGCGGCTGCCATCCGAAGGAAAGCCTCCAAATTCTACTACAATGCGATTTCGCGAACATTGTATCGTAAATCGCATGACGGGATCCTGCTCCGGTGCCTCTCATCAAAAGAAGCCCACGAAGTGTTGAAAGAAGCCCACGATGGTACGTGTGGAGCTCATCAACCTGGCCCGAAGCTGGCAAACCGACTCCAAAGATTGGGTTACTACTGGCCCAAGATGGTTGCCGATGCTGTTGCCTATGCCAAAAGATGTCACGCCTGTCAAATACATGGCGATTTCATCCATCAAGCACCAGGATACCTCCACTCTACGACCTCTACCTGGCCGTTCGAAATGTGGGGGATGGACGTGGTTTGGTCCTATCAGCCCACCATCATCAAAGGGACATCGGTTCATCCTAGCGATAACCGATTACTTCTCAAGTGGGCCGAAGCTATCCCTTTGAAGAGGTGAAATCTTCTAACGTGATCAAGTTCGTGAAACATCACGTTATTTTACCGGTTCGGTGTGCCTCGGCGGATTGTCCATGACAATGGACCCCAGTTCATCACCAGGCTTTTCAGAGATTCTGTCCCCAAGTTCAGAATCCAGATGTGTCATCAACGGCATACTATCCGCCCGCTAACGGCCCTCGCAGAAGCTTTCAATAAGACTATTGGCAAGCTTCTCAAGAAATCGTCTCGAAAAGTCAACGAGACTGGGACGATAAGTTGGGCGAATGCTTATGGGCCTATCGCACGACTGTGCGAACCCCAACTAAAGCCACGCCATTTTCCTTGGTGTACGGATGCGAAGCCGTCCTTCACTGGAATCCAAATTCCATCTCTTCGCGTCGCCTTGACAGCGGAAATGACAACAGAGAGAAGCATCGACGCGACTCCAAGAATTGAAGCCTTGGACGACAAGCGTCTGCAGGCCCAACAACAATCGAGCTTTACCAAGCTCGTATCACCAGAGCCTTCAACAAGAAAGTCAAATCCCGAACTTTCAAGAAAGGCGACCTCGTCTTAGCCGTCCGAAGACCCATGGTCATGACGCACAAGACGAAAGGAAAATTCCAACCCAAATGGAAGGACCGTTTGTAGTAGAGTCAGTCTACTCAAATGGATCGTATCGCCTCATAACCTCAAATGGCGATACACTCATGATGCCAATCAATGGCAAATTCCTGAAGAAATACTATCCTAGATGGCATTCTTCCACCGATCAAGTTAAAAATACACCTCTGATCGGAAACATCCAACGCCTCCGACGGCTAAAGATAGAGGAAAATGTTGGCTTTTAAGTCCAACATAAGTCTTCGACAACTCATCATGCTGAGGGAATAGCATGCTAGCCCAACTCAAACGGTATTTGGTAAAGCATGACAAACCCGTTGACAGCTGAGGATTTGCTAAAAATCCTAAGGACACGTTCCCATTTGATCCGACGCCTCCGACGGCTAAGGATAGAGAAAATGTTGGCTTTTAAGTCCAACATAAGTCTTCGACAACTCATCATGCTGAGGGGAATAGCATGCTAGCCCACTCAAACGGTAGTTGGTAAAGGCATCTCAAATCCGTTGATAGCTGAGGGTTTGCTAAAAATCCTAAGTGGACTTGATTCCACTCTTCCCTCCAAAAATCCCTTACCAATTCTCATCCATAGAATGGTAGGACCACAAATGCAATCATTACTATGTTAACACTATACCTCTGGTAATGAATACTCTTTGTCGAGTATAAACCTTTACCTTGCTTTAACTCTGCATAGAGTAACAAACTCTCAAATTGTCAAGTTAACACTATACCTCTGGCACTTCAAATTCCACTTGTCAATTCTCATCAATAGAATGACAGGTCCTCAAATTGCTCCTATCGCAAGCAAATTCTTGTCAAGTTAATATCACACCTCTGACAAAACTACTGTTTAAAGTTAACATTACACCTCTAAGCGGTACCTCGAGTGCCTGTCAAGTTAATATCACACCTCTGACAGTCCACCTTTCTTCAGACTTCCATATCGAAGCTGAAATGGACGATGCCAAGTTTAACACTACACTTCTAGCATCCGAGTCATTGCTAAGTTCAACATACACCTATGGCTATGACCTTTCCTCGACTTCTTAAGCCGAGACGACTAATGCCAAGTTCAACATTACACCTCTAGCATTACTATCACTGTTAAGTTAAACATCACACCTATGACAGTGACACCCTCAGTTTTCCCAAATAAAACTGAGATGCTGATGAGTTAGGTTAATATCACACCTCTACTCACATCCTTGTCAAGTTAACATTACACTTCTGACAAGACTACTTCTAAACCGTTAAGTTAATATCACACCTCTACGGTAAAAATCTTACTAGATTCCCCACGAGTCTAGTTTCATTTTGATATTCTCCCCAACCGAGTATCAAATTCATTTTGGAGGCAGTGTTGTTAACATTACACCAATAAACAATGCTTCCATCAAAATCCCCCAGCTGATCTTAAATCAAGTTAATCCCAAATCCTTGATAAAAGTTCACCTTCTCTGGGGGTACGCACTCCACTTGTCACTTTCTTTTATAAAGTGGCAGGTCCACCAAAATCATTCTTTTGCTTCTAAAACAAAACATTCAAGACAACAGAAAGAGGCAAAAGAAAAGTGTCACTTTTATTGATATTCAAGCATATGAAGTGATACAAATGCTCTCTTGCAATAAGATTGAGTGTTACAATTAAGGAGTACAAAGAAGTCTCTCTCTCT